>VZSF01007301.1:668491-845500 GCA_013398295.1 Chionis minor
GCACAGTTGTTTTTTACAATTTAAGGAGACCCTTAGGTCAAATTCCCATTGGGTGTTCGTGTAACATCCTGTTTTTGAAGAGTCTCACCAAGTTTGGGAGGCAGCGCCCCTCACACATCTCTGTGTGCCAAGTCCCTGCCGTTCCCTAGATGGGTCCCCCCTTTCCTCCTTAGGAAACAAGAGGCAGCTAATGCCCACAAGCAGTGCTACACTACCAGATCTCCATGGACACAAGAGAGGAAAATTCATTACAAAATGGAAACAAATGTCCCTCTGACTAAGCGCCGGCCTGCACTGCTGCAAATGATGTCCGCCAAGAGCTCGGGGACTACACAGATGTAGGGGAAGATAACCCGCTTGCTGAGACGGATCCTGCAAGGCGGTGTTGAAGAGCATTGGCACGATGACATTGTTAATTAGACCGCTATTGTTGCTGCTGTGGTTTTATCATTACAGCAGTGTTTAGACAGCTCAGCTGAGACCAAGACACCCCCAAACACCCCTATCCAGGTTAAGTGGGCCGCAAAGAATTCAGTATTTCTGCTCCTGCCTGCAAACACGAGGTCCTGATCCCAGATGGGCTCGCACACACGCTTAGATTTTAGCATCTGACTCCCTCTGCTGAATGAATTAAAGTTAACGTATGTGCACAGAAGCACTGCCGGAGAGATGCAGCAGGCAAGGGGAAGGGGAAAGGAGGTGTAATTACTCCCAGAAGGATTCATGTGTTGCTGTCGTCCCCCAGGCTGCACCTGTTATGAGAAGAAGAGTCTTTAAATCTCTAGGGAAGGAATCTTGAAAAGTTCCCAGCAATAGGCTTGAAATGAAGGAAGAGAAATAGATTTCAGCTTCAGATTGCTCCACATGGTTTACTTTGATAACACTCTCTTCACCAGGACACAGATTTGTAAAAAGCAGCAAGTTCTTTGGCACTGCCTTTTTCAGTGCCTACCTGATAGAAACGGCCTAAAAAGGCCCATCCAGCGCCATGGGAATGGAAGGACAGACAGATGGACAGCCCTGCGTTCTGCTCTACAAAGGCAGCTGTATTCTGCTGCCCTGTGGTATTCTCCCACTGCTTTGGTTAGATTGAGGGTCCCATCTAGCTGTTTCTAACAATTTTTATAAGTACATCATACGTAACGGTCCATTAGAGCAAACTGCTCTCAGACGTGTTCACTCAAGCACAGCTCATATTGGGGAGGTGGGATTCTGAGGAAACATTTACTGGGATAATAGCAGTAATCCCTACAAGTGCTGGGATAGCACTGGGATAGCATAACAAAGGTAACTACCTCCTGGTTTCTCCATTATGATCACCTGAGGGACCTCTAATAGGCAATTTATTCTTAAGACCTGAGTGTCAACTTCCAGCTCCAGGAACAAGTCACCAAATAACCATAAAACCAAACTGGACCTTGTGAACATTTGAAAAATAATCAGCACATGGGGGATCCATTCCTTTCTGTTTCAGAGCTCACAGTGGAGACTTAAATCATATTCCCAAGGTTTACTCAGTTACTAAGAGGCCTAAAAGCGTTTTTAGCCTGTTTCCTAGAGAAACAAAGTTTATATCATTATGCTGTCTGTGTATCTTCCTGTCTTCCTGTTTTCCTTCAGCAGTGTTTGAAACCGTTGGTCGAGCTGTCAAAGGAGGAGAAATCGAGGGCAGTAATGTCCCTTTTTTTTTTTTTTTTAAATCATTAATGGGGCAGAGGAAATGAACTTCTTTGACACCCCCCCCAAGCAAGAGGCAGGGAGAGCTCCACTCTCTTCTGTTCAGTCCAGCAGCCAGCAAGCACATGTGCATGAGACAGCAGTACTTAGCCAAACTTCATAATATCCCCTGCTCACGTAACGTCTTTCAATGGAAAAAAAATTAAGACTTCTACAGTCTCCGACCTCTGGGTCTAATGGGAAAAAATTACATTAACCATTAAAATTGCTACTGAATCAGGGCCTGTCAAACCTCACTCCTTGCACAAAAGCTTCGCTAAAGGATGTTGCCTAAAACTGCGAGGCAAGAGTACAGCCCATAGAGATTAAAAAGGCATCTATGGGTGGAAACAGGTTCAAGCCCCGCTGATCACAGGTAATTGTCACTCCTCATATTGATACCCTGTGATAAAATTACGATGAACATTTTGGCTCATTGAAATCTGACAGGCTCCTACACATTCCCGTGTTCTCTTCCATAAAACACTGGTTTATTGCATGGTTTAAAATATTGAGCAGAGTGAGTATTTTTACAGATTGCTAACCTGAAAATGGGCACATAAAAAGGCCGCATATTTGCGGTAACTCAGCTTAACGAATTGCCTCGAACCCCAGTCTCTCTCTCTCAATCTCTAGTTAAGGGGAAAGGCTTCACCCCTGTGCTAACATTAAAGGCTTCAAGAAGAAGATGATAGAAGAGCAACAAATTCTGTATTCACCTGTATGCCATTCAGCCCACTTTTTGTCCTTGGGTTGGGTACAGAAATTTGACCAGTAATTTTCTCCTGTGATAGTTTGTAAATGCTAACCTAGTAACTACAACCTTAAAAACGAAGGTACGTTGGCATCTTTAGGTACAAAACGTAGGGAAGTTGCTGGCCATCTGCTTTTACAACGGAAGGGGAGATGTCCCAGGAGGTGATTCAGAGCAGGAATATGCCTCAGATACTCTGAGTCAACTTCTGCCTGGGCTGGTCTCCCTCCACAGAAAAGATAAGGGAAAAAGCTTCCTGCATTGAAGTTTAGTGCCCGAAGATAGGCAGTGCAAATACCCCGCTGACGCTGCCAACCCAGGAGAGCACTGCGTACATCCCTTTGCCTCCCTTAAAGTGATGGCCCAGCCTAAACCACTCTCAAGGAGCCACTTTAGAGGACCCACAGACCCTGTGTCCCACCAGTTGGGGTCCCACCTATGGCGCTGCCTCACCGCCAGCCTCAGGGCAGCCTGCAGGGATGTGCCTCAGATGTGCCAACCAGGCACCCCAGCCACAGGCCCATCTCGGCACAGCACGGCTGAGATGGGAAGGGACCTCTGGAGACCCTCCTGTCCAACCCCCTGGCTGGGGGTCACCAACAGCAGGGCACGCCGGGCAGCCTCCCACCGGGTTTCGAATATTTACTGCCAGCACAGAGTGCTGGATAAACACAGCAGGAGTGCTGCCACAACAGTGAGTCTCTGTACAGTCCTGGATATTGTCTCTTCTGTTGCAGTTGTCAAGAAATGAAAGAGGGGGGAAGAAAAGTGTTTATGGGCTCTGGCAATTATCTGCAGAGATGCATGGTTACGTCCCCTTACCCCATCACAGGGCAATGTTTAGAAAAATACACTGATATCAATCAAATCTTGATCCTTTGTTTTTTTACCGTACATCAGGAGAGTCCTACCATTATCCTCTCAATAATTAATAGTGCACAGTATATTACATGAAAAAGTAAGTATCTATGTGAAAAATGTTGTCACATCAGTGAATTTCAATTACCAAAACTTGATTATTTAAAAAACCCCAAGCCTTCTGTTATCCAGAGAAATGTTGAATTTGTTGCTAGGCATTAACTGTATTGAAAGTCCATTAGTTAGACAGCCCCTCATTCATCCATGTCAATTCACTCTCCTCCTCTGAAGTAGCTGAGGTTTAACAGAATTAGAGTCCTCATATGCAAACACAACACAAATAAATGACAAGGAGATATTTCATCATAATTTACTGAGTGCAGTGAGTACTTCATTCACAGTTCAGGACTTGCATACAAGAGCATCACAGTGTTTGGCACCAGCTCACTACAGAGTAACTACAGGTAGTCCTATCACTGACAAAAAAGCTCCATTAAAAAGAAAGTGGAGGTTACAAATGCAAGCATTCAAAATTAGAAAACGCCCATATTACGGCTGATTGTGCAAGTCCCTCCTGACATAATCATGCGCTTCAATTACATGAACGCACGCTGCTTTTCACAGCCTCCTGGGCTCCACTTAAGCAGTCTGAGATCTTGGCAGCACAACCTTGTCATCCCGCTCCCTGCTGCCAACCTCCCCTGTCACCTCCCCCTGTGCCACCACCGCAGCTCCATGTTCCAGGCTCCCTGTGACCCTCAGCTCTGGTGGGTCTCTTCCCATTCTTCTGCACAACCTCCACAGTTTTCCTTGCCCGGCTCTTAGCCACATTTCACCCCAGCAGTTTCCATCCCCAGTTTTCCATCCCTGCTCCCAGACCAGGTTTCTTACAGTGAGGCCCAAATATATTCCACACTCCAAGTCCCCAGCCCCAATCTTTCTCTAGGCTGCTTCAGTCCACCCATTCATGCCACTTCCACAAATAAAGGCCAGAACCCTCCCTCCTCACCTCTGGAGGTCCAGGAGGTGAGTGATGCAGAGCACACGTCTCCATGGCTGTGCTAGGAGGCACCAAGAAGAGCATTGCCAGAAACCTCCTGCTCAGAGTCCCTGCAGCCACAGACCAAAGCATGGCCTCCGCAGACAGAAACATCAGAGTTCAGCTGCCAGACTTACAAGCCTATACCAATTTGCCTATATGCAATTTTCCAAGGCTTATAACTTGGCCAAATCTGGGTATTCTTCACAGGAGCCACAAAAGACACATGCATGAAACTAGATTTTCCACATAACATCATCACTGCCTGATCATGTTTTCCCTTTCCAAAGTGCAATGGCGGTACGCCTTCCACAAGAAGCTGTTCTGGGAAAAAATTTCCTAGAAAGAGCTGAACGGCCAGAAACATCCCTCCAGAATCAGACTGAGTAGTCATCTGGCACAGAAAATGTTAGCCCAAAAGGTTAAAGTTTCAACAAGTTGCAGAATATGCAAAAAAATGTGGTGCAACTCAAGCCTGACATTAATTAAAGCGAACTGAGTAGGAGAAAGGTTATTTTCTCTAGCCTAGCACAAGTACCACATGTATTACCCTTAGGGTAGTCCACAGTTCATGTTACAGGCCTTGAGAAGATGAAATTGTGCTGTGTAAACACTCTAAACATAGTTCATTAGGACCGAACAACCCAGCCGGTTCAGGGTGTTTTACACCCCTTGATTGGTGTTATAAAACCTATGGTTAACACAAGCCAAACGCCTGCCCGTGTCCAACAATGAAAGTCCAGGGATCACCAAGACAGGTCCCACTGTGTAGTTTAGCAGAGAAAAATTAAGTGAGGCGTGGAAGTCTCTATGTTTATGCAGGCTTGTTTGCTTGACTTGTTTATACTACACATTTGCAAACCGTTGGCTGATCTTGCCAGCCGTTACCTGCACGAGAAGCTACACTGAAGCATCCTCGGCTGAGTAATTTTACTCATGTAGTTAAGCGTTAACAGGACTAGGATTGACGGCTGGAATTTGTGTCGAATCTGAAGCACGCGTGGAAAAACAAGCACTCTGGGACGTTTATATGCTCGGCGCTAGCATGGCGGTGAATGCACTTCATCGTGATGCTTCCTGAAAATGACATCAATTATAATTAACACTACAGCTGCAGATTCACCACCATTTAAAATTAATTAAGTTATAAGGCTCTTCCGGAAATCCCATGGATTTCCTGGGATAGCCAGTATGGCTAGTTAAGGGCATGAATGTGAAGTAAGTCTGGTTTTTTACTGGGGCTTTTGAAAAACAGAGCACCCTGTCTGTGCCTCAGCAGAGGGGATGGCCTTGCTGGTGGCTGCAAAGTACATTAAAAACAATGCTGTCCCCACGAGAGATGCCCGATCGGACTGCCCTGGCCGAGGGCAATCCGCTCTACCCTGGCGGTGGGAGAGCTCTCTGAAACGCCGTCTTTTCCCAGCCTTGCTCAGTTAGTAGGTGTTTTTCCAAACAACCTGCTTAGGGTCCAAGAGGGAATAAGCTTCTTATGAAGCTGATAGATCCATCTCATTAATGCTTACTCTGCTAGAGCTCCAGTCAAGTGCATTCAGTTTTTCTAGCACAATGCTGCTTATATCACATTTAAGATTGCTGCCAGAAAATATGTATGGAGGTTCCCAGTTTAGACCTCTGGGCGGTGAGGCTTGCCTGATCCATGTGTCTAATGTCAGTCCTGTGACATGTCAGCTCTCATACATGCCTCTGATTTACAAAGATTGTTTAAAACCCCTCATTCACATCTCCCTTAAAGGAGCTCAAACTTCCTTCAAGAAGATGTGGCTGAAGGGCAAAAAATTGGTCAAGCCTCATTTCTGAAGTCAGATGGGACTTACACCCTTAAATCACTGGGAAGCTTTTGAAAAATTTACTGTGTCGCTGTCTGGACTGATAAAAATTACCTGTGAGAAAGGCTTTTCTTTTAAACACCTCTATAGGCTTGGAAAAGGCCTCCCCTTACTCAGGGGAAGAAAGAAAAGGATTAAAGGCCTTATCTTGCCTTTCTCAACTTCCCAACTTTCCCACTGATTAAATTGCTCAACAAATCAAATTCCCGGAAGAGACCAAAGGGTACGGGGTGGGGGCGAGTCTCAGGGGTGTGAGTCTTGCAGAGCCCCACCAAGTCCCATTAAAATGAGCAGAGGAGTTCCCATTCCCTTCAATAGGATTTGGAGCATCCCAGAAGGAAGTTGACAAATACCTGTTAGAGCTGACTCCCAGTCCCAGCCCGCCTGTCTGCAAGGAGCATGCCGGGTGCATGCCAGGAGAGACATGGAGGAGCAGGTAGATTACATCTCTCCTTTTTGCAAGGAAGGTTAGCCTGATTCTCAGTTATTTCATCCCAATATCTGTATTTCAGCATTAATAATGGACCAACCTGCAAAAGGAGCTCATGGAAACCTACATGTGGGTTGTAACAAAGCTGCCAGATTTCCACCAGGGAGGCTGGGGGGAAGCTGCCCAAGGCAGAAGAGGGCTTTGGAGAGTGCTTTCTTTAAAGTTGAAGCGCTCGAGACTGTTTTGCGCATTAATCATCCTCAAAGAGAAGTGCTTGGCTGCCTTCCATGGAGGGAGGGGAGTGCACGGCAATTGGACCCTCAGCAGCTGCCAGGGAAAAATAATCCAGAAGGAACATGAATAAATAAAATACATTTTGCTATTCCTAATATTACACGGCTTTCTTCATGCTCTGCCTCTAATGTTTTAATTCCCTTCCATCCATTTTCTGTTTCTCTGCCAGCCTCAAATGTTTTCCATGTTTCTTTTATTATTTTTTCTTCTTTATATTTCTTTCCTCATTTTTTTCTTTGAAGATTAGCATCCTCTGCCCTCTCATTCTCTCTTTCCCATGGTGTCTTGACATATTCTTCCCATATTCTGTATCACCTTGTCCATTTTTTAGTTTTCCTCATGGGTTGTTCTCTCCCTGTCTCTCTCCCTTTAAATTCTACACTGCTTTTTTCACCTTACCTGCATGTCTTTCCCCTCCATTGCTTAATTTTCTACTCATTTCTCTCTTTCAGTCTTTTAAAACCATTCTGACATAGTTCCACAATACTCAGCGGACCTCTGAGCCTCTTTTATCTAATTCTTTTCTCCGCAAATGTTTTCTTTCAGCGTAATCTTCCCAACTTTTAACAGAGAAAAGCTTTGACTCCCAACCATTGCTTACGCTCAAATGGCAGAGGTGTAACTACCCTCTTCTGGAAGTCCTTCCCCAAGCTGCTTCCCACTGACCCAAGGGCAGGAAACCAGCTAAGGAGACATGGATCCATGGAGGGAAAGGTCCTCTATCGAAGAAGTGACAGCAACATACCTCCATGTTTAGATCACATGTGCCCAAACCTCACAGCGAGTAAGGATGTTACTGGCTAAGTCACAACTATGGCAGCCAACACACACTAGGGAATACATTGGTAAAGGACTATGAGTTTGGCTGAAAGCTGCAATCTCTGGCTCTTTCAAATTACATGACGCTGGTGCCTAAAGAAAAGTATGGCAAATTAACACAAAGAAAATATTTATAGTCAGATTTTTCCAAAGCCGGATTCACCTACGTGTGGCAAAGCTCAATTGCATCTTAAAGTTGGAAAGGTTTTTCTTTCTACAAATGTGTTTTTACACTGAGTTTTGTGTTGCTAGTGACAGATGATGACAGATTTTCTACTCCACATGACTGACTATTGCAGGAGAGGAAAAATCCAGTATTCTACAGGCTCTGAACTCAGGATCAACATCTTTTAGACAAATGTCCAAACATAGTCATAAGAGAGAGACCAACTTCACTGAACCCATCTCTTGCTTGGGATTTCACCTTTCCTACCCTTCATTAGCCCAGGTAGTTTTGATGTTGTTCACTGTGGCTTTATCGAAGTCAGATCAAGCAGCATCATTCTCGATGCTGAGATTTTCTTTTTTTCTTTTCACCTCACGCCCCCTAAGTCCTTCCCTGCTGCTATGAAGTATATTATTTGGCCTGAACTCTCATAACCACCTTCTTTATCTTTCACGTGTTATAAATACAGCACCCTGCCCCAGCCAGATCCAGCTCCAGCTGGCTTGCTCTACCCTTTGTTTCCAAGGAAAACTTCTCTGATGTGTGACGGTGGCTCCAGGAGACTGCCAGGTGGCTTCGGGGGAAACGTTCAAATGAACGAGTAGGACCAAGCTGTAAATCTGAGCCAAGGAGGGAGCCTGCCTCTGGTCCCTTGCTCCTGCTGCTCCCAGCGCAGCCAATCCTTGCCTGTCATTGGATTATTTTCGAGCTGTGAAAACAGCTGCAGTTGCAAGTCGCTGCTTGCCAGAGCCTAATATTTCTCCTACCTGTCCAGACATCCCATATAACAAGAAACTGCTGATGGCAGCATGACAAACCTCTCTCTGGAACTGATGCTATATAGTCATGTCTGCAGCTGAAGCACGATCGCAGCCTCACCAGTGGGTTGGTTCATGTTGACACATGGAGGGAGTGCAATGGAGTTGCCACAGAATGAAAAATGAAAGTAAAAATAGTGACTGTTTAAAGAGCGAGGTTATTTTGGCTGCGTGAGGTGTGGTCTTTTTCTGCTGGGTACTTGTGGTACACTGTCTTGTTTCATTCAGCCACCTTTTCTAGGTAAGAAAAGCATGCTATGGCATAGGGACCCACCAGTATTTCCTACAGGTCTCTCACACACAGCTAACCACTTCTGGGGTGTAGGGTTTTTTTCTTTTCTGTTGAGTGATATCAGGGGGAATCTCAGTTTATGGCCCTGCTGATAAGAGCCTTGGCTGCTATTTATCCACAGAGGTTTCTGTATACTTATCAAGATAGATAAACAGTGGCAGTCACTCCCCAGTGATGCACCCACACCTGCAGAGATTGCTCGGGATGTGGGAACTGACAAATCTCTGGTTTTCTGCTGATGGCTTAACTACCCTTATCCCAAGCGCGCCTCTCTCGGGAAACATCCAGCAGCGTAGTCACACTGGCCAGAGATTTAATTGCTTCTATACCTTCATCTTTTCATCTTTAATGTTGCAATACTGTAGCAGCCACAGATGATTTTACTTAGAGGGGAAAAAACCCAAAAAACCCAAAAACAAAAAAACAAACTAGAAACCACAACCAAAACCCACCACCACTACTTTGCTCTCATCACCATTGTCTTCTCCAGGTAATATCCCAGCAGTCTGGCCAGGTTTCCTCACAACCACAAGGAGGACAAGTTTCACTCACTATCTCCCCTAGCCTCTTCCCTCGGGGCAACCATGTGATAGCCCAAGATGTGCCTGGGATGTCCCCTCTAGGAGCTGATAGCCATCATGGCCTTTGTCTCCCCATCCTCTCCCTCCTCTGTGAGTCACTAGGATTCACTCCCGATCCTTTGTCTCCTTATTTGGGTGTCATTGGGCTGTAATCCTGTTCCTTGTCTTTCCTCTCTCAACTTTTAATGGCCTAGGTCTTTGCTCGGTGCCTTGTTCTAGCTTGTCCTTTGTTTGCCCAGACTGGTCCCTGAGGAGCTGCATGCAGATGCCCTGTGATGGTGATCACCTGCTAAACTGGGAATTGTCTCTGGCCTTAGAAGTGGGGAACAATGCAGCAAAGACAAACCCTCTCCATTGCCATACTCTGCTTTGCCCCATTTCTCACCTTCCCTCCGCTTGGGAGCTTCCCGACCACAGCAGTTGGTTGTGGGCCAGAAGGGGTGATCTTCTCCAAAACCGAACCCAAGCCCACCTACTTTGGAGGGCGACTATCATAACAGAAATGCCAGTGGTTAACACTCCCATCTCCACCAAAACTGAAGAATTTGGACGGAAGGAAACCAACAGTGTTATATTCCGCACATAAACAAAGGGCACACTAAACAATTGCCTCCCTACAAAGCAGGTTTAAACACCCGCATTTTTGAGGGAACAGTTTGGTACCAGCATTGGCTTTCAGTAGTAGAACTGCAGGCCAACGCACATTCATCACTCTAATTTTATACAGCTGCATTATTTTCACAGTTTATGGTGGCACCATCTCATTTATGAGGTACACACAGCAGTTATACATATGGCTGTATTATTTTCAGCACTTCAAGTGCAATTAGTAATTTCACCGAGCTAACACTGTCAAAACTACAGCAGCAGTACACACCGTATTGCAGCTGTCCAAAATTTAGAGAGCCCTGTATATGTTCATGCAGTAAGTACATAGCAGTTTGTGCGCCTGAATTTGGGTCACTGGCTCTAAAATATTGCCAGATACATCAGGTGAAATTCCCTGCCACCGACTCCTTTTCAGTGACTGTGGCTCCAGCTCTTCACTTATACCTGGGATGATTATAGCATGATCGGGGGCAAGGAAACACCGCATCTTCCCTGCCCAGAGCCACCATGAGACAAAACACCAATCTGAGCAAGCAGGTCTCCCTTTTCACAGACCAGGGGGCGAAACTGGCCTTTTGAGACATCTCTGTCCATAATGCTGCTTTTGAGCCATTTGCCGGCACTGTAAACGACTCTCCCAATTAAGGATCAGTTTCCTAGAGAAAGAGGAATGCTGCTAAGCGGGCAGGCTGGGCAGAAGGAGAAAAATGACACAAATTTCATGGGCAATTGTGCTTGCCAGAAAACGTGCCAGTTTGCATGTCACTGATTTATTCCTAGTGCAGTAGTCATTAGGGAGGGTAAAACCACAGTGATAATGAGAGGCATTATCTAGTGCTGAGAGAACAGATTCGAAACTCTGCTGTAGTCAACTTCAGTGCTGACTTTCACCAGCATTTGCATGCTAGCAAATTTAGCAAAGAAGTGGCTGCTATTCAAAGTTATGAGAAAGAGCAGTTGCCCTTGGTTCCTCCTGAGCGCCCAAAGCGCTCCTGAAACCCTGACCTTTTCACGCAGGTGTCGAGCAGTAGGAAACTGTGAAAATCAACTTTTCGGTGCTCCGGTTTCATAATATGCAAACCAGTGAGAATAAAAGCTACCTCCTGGTGCCTTCGAAAACTTGTTTATAGCCTTCTAAGCTTTCTTCAGCCCCTGCGTGGCAGGTACTGCTGCAGCGTGAAGTGCAGTGAGCTTTCCCTCAGCTCCCACAGCTGGTTCTGGGACCATGAGAAGACGAAGTGGCCTCCAGGCCCCAAATCCAAGGTAACGGGTATTTCTAGCAGTCCCGTCTTCCTCCTTGCTCCACAAAATAATGGATCTATCCTTATCACCATCTCCCTACGCTTGGCCAAATATGAATGTGGTCAAATACTAACAGCGGGAAATGAAGGCCTGTTGGGGGGCTCTGCTGCCTTTGCAACCGTTTCCCTTCAGAAATCTCCTAACAGAGTCTGGCACAGGGTCAGCCTTGGACACATAGGGAGAAGTATACCTTTTTTTGCCCTACTTTTTTGGCAGTTGTTGTTAGTTTGGCTCTCTTTCCTCTGCAATAATGATGACAAACACATTGCTCACGGTACTTGGACAGTAGCATTTCAACCAGCCCATTTTGGTAATTTATATTTCAATATTTACAGACAGCACTGCATCACTTAGGCAATGGTCTGAGCAGGAATTTGTATTTAAAACCTTCCAGGACACACTATCGCCTTTTTTATAACTTCAGGTGGAAATTTCCAGTGCAGGGCTGAATCCCCTTCTCCCTTTCTGGTGTTCCTCCAGCCTTGTGGTCCCTCTGTGGGGTTTGCATTTCACTTGCTCCTGATTTCATCGTCCCTTCATCTATCTTCTCTGGCCTTTCAGGACATTTTTCACCAGGCTTTCTTTCTGCGGTGTTTTAACATTTATCTTACCTCACCTAGAGCAATTGCCTTGTGCCAATTTGATTTTTTTGTAATTAATATGTTTTGACTTGAGACAGAGTAGGAACATTGCCCCTGACAGACATTGCACCTGAAAGTTCATGTCCCCGGTTTCACAGTGAAAAGAAAGATATTAAACCCCTGCACTACACTATGGTATGTGGTTTTCTAGGCTTAAATTGGTGTGTTTCCTTCCTGTTCTGCTTATTGACTCATTTCCTTAAATCTAATTTGAGCTTGTTATTGAGTTTTAGCTTCAGACAATACATCAGTAGTGTCTGTAATACCCATCAATCCAGCAGGAAAAGAGGCAGCAGCAAAAGAGGAAAGATTTTCATTACTTTCACTAGGGAGTGCAAATTATTATTTTCTGATGGGAGACGACAAGGAGGAACAACAGTGGATAGGACAGCCACGGAGCAGACGGCATATTTCTTCCAGGGGCAACCTTACCAGTCATCCAGTGTTCAAGGCATGTCTTATAAACCCCATAGAAATAACAAGCTGGATTCATAGAGTTTTCATCAATTCTCTCTTGTTAAGTGTGTTTAAAGATCCTTTATGAAAGAACAGAAGCTGAATGTGCTTTTTTTCAGGAGTTGGGGAAATTAGAGAATAGCCACTTTTCTCCTCTACCTTAACAAACATTGAGGAGGTTTCTGATATTCATCCATTTTTTTTTAAGGGTGGATTAAACATTTCTGTTTCTAATCCACCAGAGCACAGATTTCAAAGGCGAACGCGATCTTGCTTTTCCATGCTCAGGCAGATATTTTCTCCGAGAGAAGCTGTTGAGTGTAAATACCAAGGATATTGCAAGCGTTCTTGATTCAAAACCACTTTAAAGCCAGCAGCTGTCTGGCTCCCTTGTATCTGGTCCACGATTAAAGACATTTTTTTGTTGAATGTTTGCCCCTGGCTTCCTTTTAGCAAGTTAGCAAACTTATGTCCAATGAAAAACATTGTTATAGGAGTGGCTGGCTATTCAGTGTTAGCTGGGCTTTGCCCAAGCCTCCAATGACCTGAGCACAATTTTCTCTCTGCAAGTCTACCCGTTTAGATATCTAACTACATGATCTGCAAGAAGGTGCTGTGGCTCTAGTTTTATGCCCACACTTGAGCAAAGATTTAATATTAAACTGCAGGCACCCTACTTGATACTCACATTTAATTGCACCTGAACTATCAAAATGCAGCCTTTGATCATGGGCGAGTTTCAAGCCTTTGCTTGCAATTAAGGAAGATGTTACAGGAAGCATCAGGCTGCATTTGGAGTGGGAGTAAAGGAAGTCAAAGAACACAGGTGCTGTAGCAGCAAAAAGACATCTGGTCTCCACCCTTCCAACTTCAATAAATTGCAGATACATGCTGCCGTGAAGTAACGCTGGATCAGTGTAGCCCACACTGAGATGCGGTGCATTACAGGATACCACCTCATTCAGACTCATCCAAACACCCATCAGATGAAGCCCCTCCCCGAGACGCAATTTATTAGAAGCATTTCACAACTCAGATGTCAGTTTAGCATAGAGCAAGATTTTTTTCCCCTCTCTCTATAGCTCTTGCAGCCTTTCACTGCAACCAAAATACCCGAGAAGCAGCGGTGGGGCCTGGCTACATCCTGCTGATGGGTCCCTGCAGGGCAATCTGGCTGGCTGGGGTTGGGGGGCTCCTTGCTCTTGCCCTGCCTGACCCAGTGCCACCCTCCCCAAAACCAGAGAGAAGATAGTCCAGGCTCCTCACCCTGCTGACAGAGTCTCACATATTTTTTTTTTAAATCTCCCTTGGGGGGATCATAGAATCATAGAATCACTTGGGTTGGAAGAGACCTTCAAGATCATAGAGTCCAACCATAAACCTACGCTGCCAAAACCACCCCTAAACCATGTCCCTCAGCACCACGTCTACCCATCTTTTAGATACCTCCAGGGATGGCGATTCCACCACCTCCCTGGGCAGCCTGTTCCAATGCCTGATAACCCTTTCGGTAAAGAAGTTTTTCCTAATATCCAACCTAAACCTCTCCTGGCACAACTCGAGGCCATTTCCTCTTGTCCTGTCAAATGACCCTGGCCATCACTCCCTGCCTACTAGCACCTCACTTCACACAGTTGACCATTACCAGATGACTACTGCAGCCGCCAGCCCAGGCCACCCCAGCCTCACGGGGCTTCTCCGAGGCTTGTTTCCGCACGCTGGTGCTGGTTCATCCAAGGAGTTTGGGTTAGATGCAGGTGGCTCCCAGCCACTTCAGCATCGCCTGCCCCAAGGTGATGCCTCCTGCACCGCAGAACCTGGGGAGTTGCCTCTGTCTGCAAATCACCCAGCCGACCCAAGCCGACGCCTGCCGGCTTCAGCAAGAGTGGTACGGCGTCCTCAGCAGCCAATTTAAAAAAGCAGCAGCAACAGAATAAAATAGGCATGGGGCTTCTGTACCAGCAGAGGCCAGGGAGCTTGCTGGAGGAGCTGCCTCAAGGAGCTCTGCACAGACAGCTCCATCCCAGTGCTTTACACCTACAGCCAAATCTTCCTGCGGGTCTCCCTGGCCCAGCCTCAATTCACTTTAATAGCGGCTGGGCTGGTATAATTGAGAAGAGAATATGGCCTTTGCTGTCAATTGCATTTTTCATCTACAAGGTATTTAATGGACACTAAGTAATGAGCTCACACTAAGGCCTGTGAGGGAAGTGAGGTGTTACCGTGTTGTCTCTTTGGAGGACCCAAAAAGGCTAAATGACTTGCCCAAGGCCAAAGACTGCCAAGGACTCAGTATTTATGAGTTGGGCTCCTAAATGCTTTGTCCCAAGGACAAGGTTGGTCTCAGCTCATTCTCATAGTGTCTTTACCCACAAATTCTGCACAAAGAGACAGCATTTCCGCTTTTATTTGGCCCTGTTTTCTGTGCATGGTTCCGTCTGGAATGCTCTGAACCCAGGGCTCCAGGTCCAAATATGAGAAAAGTAGGAGAAAGCTTTAAAAAAAAAGCCAAAAGCCTATTATTGTGTCTTTAAAAGTCAGAGCTTGCGAAGAGATTGATAAAACGCCCAGCAACAATAAAGCTATTTATTATTACTCTTGCCAGAAGAGACGGCGTTATCTCAGGGCCTTGGTGAGACGATCAGGAAAATATACATATCAGTTTTGTCTAGCCTAGACTGTACTACAAAAAGATACAACTTACTGTCCCCTCTGCGTGTTTAGCGAGGCAGGAATGTCTCGTCCCTGCCTCACGCTGGCAATAAACATGTTCCCAGACCTGATGGACACCACGGGGTTTATCAGCTCCCCCAAAACTGGCGTGATGGCCCGGCTGACTGCCCTTTCCCACAGGAGCTCCAAACCACAAAATGCACGTACAAGGAAAGGCATGGTACGTATCATGCTAAAACACATCCAGACTCGGGCATCTTCCTGAGTCACATGGATGCACATGACTTTTGGGGTCCAGGGGCCCCATCCTTGGCATGTGCCTCCCAGGCCATACAGTTGCCATTACGGAAGTCAAGCAGCAGACAAGGAGAAAAGCACCAGCCGCAGCCAACGACACCATTAACTTATAAACCTTGATAAACAGAGATGAACAGCTTTTTATGGCAGGTAAAGTACGTAATAGTAGCCATCTCGTGTTTTGTGGTATCTCAGATACCAGTATTACGGCTTTCCAGGAGTGACCTGCATCAATCGGGAATAAATGCACCTTCCTGCTGGCTGCAGCAGGGTCAGTCCTCTGGGAAGGGAGCCCACTCGGCTGTGCCAGCAGGGCTGCCCCCAGTGCCCCCTTCCCTCCTGCCAGCCCGCTGGCTATCAGGACGATAGCAGTAATTCACCTCTAGCCCGAGATCCAAGAGCATAAAAGTCACAAGTAACGTCGTCATCACCGAAACGTGCCTCGCTAACAGCAGCAGTGCCTCCGAGAAGGGAGAAGGGGAGGGCAGCAGTGGTGGGGTTGTGCGGAGGAGAGCAGGGAGGGATGTCTGGGATGGCAGGGAGGGATGTCTGGTATGGCAGGGTGGTGTCCGTGCGAGGCAGCACTCAGCCGCACTCAGCCACGCTCAGCGCAGCGAGCCAGCGGGCTGCCGGCACCAGCGTGGCTCTGGGAGAACCAGCATCCCAGCTCCACTCCTCTCCGGGAAGCCAGCACTCAGGAAAAAAATCCTCTGGGTGGGGCAGCGGGACAAGGTTTCTTTTTTTTTTTTTTTTTTTTAGTGATCCCAGTAAACTCTTTCCTTTCAGGGAGACTGGGGCAACATGCTCTCAGGAGCCACTGTGTGCTAGCAAAATGCCTTGGTGATGCAGGATTTCTCATAGTGGATTTGGTTAAAGGCCTTTGCACTCTTTTGTTGCCCTAAAGGAGAAACATTACCTAAAAGTCTGGAGCTTTATACATCAAAGGATGTCAGGGGATTTTTTTTTTTTTTTNAAATTAAGCTAGATATTTTCATATAAGAGTATCAATTTAAAATCCACTTCAGAGTCGTTGAGTGAAGAAGCTAGGATCCAAAGAGAGTTTTAAATAAAAACACCACTGAAAAAAAAAAAAAGGAAAAAAAGAGGAAGAAGATATATGCAGAATATTTGTTCCTCTGGGCATTTATTTTCCCTTTTGAGATCCTACATGAGCTACTCTGATGTTTGACTTCCGACTCATGTGGTCGTTCTCAGGAAATTAAACACCATACCCCCAAATTTTCTTTACACGAACATAAGGCATGCCTGTAAATCTAAGCTGTCTTCACATTTCTTAGTGAACATATTGCATCTCCTACAATTATCTAAATAAAATGCACATATCCGTAAGCTAAATTGGCTTTTACACCATTAACTCGGACTTTATCTGCCTGTTGTTAGGGACGACCACATGTCACGGATGGAAAGCCAGGAGTTTTGAGATGTAGAGCGTGAGGGATTAGTTCCTGAGCATCTGATCTGACCTGTCTTTAAATAAAAGGCCCGCTTTTCAAAGGGAGGATCCTCAGCACTTCCTAAAATTGCTCAAGCCTCCTTCACAGTCTCTTAAACTGAGCCCATCAATGCAGAACTACCCATGGCCATGTGAAATTGTAGTATACGTGTCCAGCTAAAGGACTCATTTTCTCAAATATCAGACCACACACACTTGTACAACCACAAGAATCCAGAAAAAAAAAACCCCCAAAACCAGGTTTGACTGAATAAGATGAGAGAGACACCAGAGGGACAAACTTGGTTGAAAACACAAATATTATACAAACAACAAATGCATACACAAATAAACATAAAAGCAAAAAATATCCCTAATGCTTGTGGTTATTTTCTCAAACCCAAGAAACACTATAAAGGAAAATATTTTAAAATTTGTCTTTTTGTCCTAGGGCCTGAAAATAAAACTAGTGGGTAGAAAAGCAAGCCACAGTTCATTGAATAACCCCCAAATGAATTGAAAGCAAACATGCGAAGAGATTGTCAAATATGTACATGTAAAATTCAACTCTCACATTTTCTTAATTTGCAGTAAGTCAAGTCATTCTTATAAACACTGGAAAAAGATTTAAAAAAAATCTTTTCAGCCAGTGGTGCCTGCTCAAAAATAACATGTACTATTCAGTTATTCAGTTGTTTACATCATGGCTGCACAAGACTGTTTCCTGAGAGAACGGCTTTGAGTTGCCTCCCATCCCCGGCAGGACAGGATACAGCGTACTACTGTCAGGATACACCAGACTACAGGCAACTAGTCGAGATTGTTCCCAAATCTCTGGGTCAGCTCAGGCAGAAAACAAAAGCTAAAGTGGCTTTAAAATACTTGCTCCCAGATCCCACTCTAGTAGTTATGAGTCTGCTGGGTCCTCCTCGATCCCTTAAGCAAGCAGATCACTCACCTCTGATTAGCAATTGCAGAAAGTCACCTTCTTCCAATAACCTGGGAGGGAAATCTGGAGAGCAGAGCTCTAAAAGGTATATGGGTTCACATACAGCAAAAGTGCCCACTCGACTTTAGAAAAGGACATTATGAAGACATGCATCACACATGGTAAATTACTGAGGGTTTAAGTCCTAAATTTGTATCTATACAAGGGAACTAATGTGGACTGAAGAGACGGGCTACAGAGGCGTGCGATAAAGTGCATCTCCATCCACACAGTTTTCACCCTCCTTTCCACACAGGCTTTCTGTTCATCTCTCCCCTGAAAAAGCCCTCCTGCTAACACACCCGAAACTCCAGCAGTTTCAAAGAAGCAGGTTCAGCCCAGTGGAGAACTGCAAGGGTAAGAAACAAGATCTGAACCTGAAACTCCCTGAGCTCAGGCTACTGTAGCAGGGCTTTGATCCAGAAGCACCTCTGGTAGATATCTGAGTAGCAATTCTTTCAGTTCCCACATTGTTTGGGGGCTAAAGGGGCGCACTGTTTTCAGTCAGGAAACCAATCCACAGAACTCTCTTCTGGGACAGGATTTCTTCTATTGTACACGGTGATAAATAGGTAGCCCTTGTACAGCTGCCCTGCCCTCTTTCTCTGCCTAGCTTTTCCAAAACAGAAATTCTGAGATTGGGATGATATTGGGGCTGGTTCTATAAAACCATCAAACCAAGGAACCAACTCCTTCCCCATGCAGGCGAGGCGAGTCTTCTGATACTTGGATGTTACTTAATTCAGCTCAAGTTAGTGATGGGCACGTTCTTGAACACAATTCACTGCTTCAAAGCTCGGTTGAATAAGGCAGCGTGTACTCCCTGGGGATACTTAGGGAAGTTGTCTGCTGTAGCCTGGAATTTGCTTAAGACAGATATTAGACTTAATTTGGGCAGCCAAATTTAGTCCCACATCCTAAATACAACTTCTTTGTCCTAAGCTGTGGCTTTAGTTGACTTAAAACGCATTATTATGGAAGACAGCAGTGACAAAATAAACAGCCATTTCCTGCCCCCTCCCCCCAAGCAGAACCTTGCCAATCACGGCACACTATTAACACAGGCAATTATAGATAATCACAGCAATTACTAATAAAACATTATCAAGGGTAATGGAAGGGGTAATTGCTACCTTTCATTTAAGAAGGTCCAAGATCATGGCAAGATACAATCAAGAAGGGCAGCACTGAACGATTCCCAGCTCCCCTCCTTATGTGACGATGCCCCTCAGGAGATCCCACAACTCCAGCTCAGGAAGAGAAGTAACAGAGGTGCGTCAACCCTCTTCCCTGCAAGCAGCTTTTGGCGCGAGGCTGGGAATACAGCTGCAGTAAAAAGTACCAGCAAATTTGCCACTTCTTAAGTCCTGTGAACCTGAGCGGGACTGAGGTGCCCAAGGACACCCTAAAAAAATTCCAGCTTGGTGCTTCGCAAGAGAAGCCAATGCACCAACACAGCGCCGTACCCCTGTGCCACCGCAGAGCCGATCCCAGGGCCGGCAGCGCAGAGCCGCAGCTGGGGATCGTGCCCGGGAGCTCTCAGCAAGCCTCCGGCTCAGGACGGGGACGCGGCAGCTCTGTGAGCAGCCTCGGCCCATAGTGCTGATCCTTGGTCTCCGTTAAGCAGGAGGCCACACAGCCCCTCTCAGTCACCCAGAACCGCCAGGCCGTTGGGCCACAGGGGCTGAATACAGAAAGCTGTGAGGATCGAGTGGATCCTCACCTCCAACCTAGTGCACATTTGCAAAGGCAAAAGGTTAGTGCAGTGAAGTTGTCAAGCCATCTGCCTTCCTGGCTGTGGGTCACCTCATTACACGGCCATGGGGCAACGTAGGGGAAAGGCGTTTCTCCAGCTGACCCGCTGCCTTCCGAGGTTTGCGCTTCAGACTGGTTTCCCACATTCCATATCACATATGTGAGCAAGCGGTGGCTTGTGTGCAGGGTGACACAGATCAGCAGCAGCAGTTTCCATGCTGAGGAACAGCTCATACACACGCTGCTTCTGTCAGAGGAGCTACATTGAGATGGATGCTTCTCTCCCACGTCAAGAACACAAGGCTTCTGCAGCCTGGTGTACAGGCACTTAGTTAAGTGACACGCATCTCAGGTACTGGCTCCCGTTGCCTTGGGGATTATTATTTAGAGGAGCCCCCCTGAAGCCATTTACACTAGGAAAGAACAGGCAAAGAGCAGGCAGCACGGCCCCATTTTGTGGGGACGGGGTTTGCGTAGGGTGCAGCAGCAGAGGCTAGCATGAACAACTGAGAAACTCAGCTTGTTTGGCTCGTTTTAACACACACAAGGAGAGGAAAGGAGTCTCAGCAGTGCACGGGAAAAAGAAGTTCAGTCTTGGCCCAAAAGCAAAACAGAGAGTAAAATTATTGTTCTTCTACGTGTCTTCTAATGATTCCTACTGATCCTCAAATCTGGACCCTGGCTCAGTTCCCAGCACATGTAGCTCTTTTTCCTGCCACAGAGTCCCACCAAAAGATTTGCAGTCACAGGTTAAAGTACCTTTTATTGGTTTTACAGTCCCCTGTATATTGCTGTAGAAGAAACAGGATTCAAGTCAGTAGCAACGGCGTGTTGCTGAGCACAGAGCAAATTCCCAGGGCTTTTTATTGGATTTCTCTACCTGGTACTAGGCAAATCACCCAAGGGGATGAAAATTGCTGCAAAGTCCAAGAGGAGCAAAAGTTTCACAATAAATAGCTGGCCCAGATCCAGCAGGCAGACTGGAGGGCTGCCAGGCTGCCATTCCTCAAGTAAAGATGGCTGGAATCTGCAAGTCAGGTCCCAGCTGCGTGAGCAAGTTCAGGGTGATTAGGTGGCAGCTCGCTGCAGCGTGAACCGGAGTGGGAAGGAAGAGTCACACGGGTCTGTGGAGTAGGTGGCAGAAGAGGAAGGAAGGAAGAGCACACCAAAAAGGGGTGAAGAGAGAGCCTCCATCCGATCAATGCACAGAAAAACCACCTTACTGTTACAGAAGGTGGCACAAAGGCATATGCGAGTACTCAACTACATGCTCCTGTCTGTCACACATGTGGGTAAATGGTCAGAACAGCACTGGGCTTAAAACAAGGGCTGGAAAACCATTAAAAAAATACAACAAAACCCCCCAACTTTAAAATTTATCCTATGCTGGCAATTGGCTCTATAGCTAGAGAGGTAGCACAGAAGGAGGATTTTGCTGGACATTCTTGGTGGAAATTTTCTGCAGCATTTCTTGTGATTTACATGTTGCCCATTTGTCTTTTGAAGGGTCCTTTGTGGGGAAAGTGGGGGCAACCATCCTACAATGCCTCAGCAAGGATGAGAACCCTGAGCAGCATGCACCATCTGAGACACAGAGTCACACAGAGATTTGAGAACAGTCGTAACTTCATTACCCTGAAGGGCTGAGGCATCCTGCCCACACCACAAAGTACCACTGTTAAGAACTCTGCCACTGCAAAGGCAACACCACGCTGCCACCAGTGCCTCTGGTGGAAGGTGCTTCTCCACCTCCACCGTGCTCCCTTTTCATAACGCTGCTTTGGGGTTGACCCAGAAATCCTCACCTTCACCTGCAGGACACACTAGGAACTACTACAAAACACAAATTTATGAATTCTAGAAATACAGACGTCAAGCACAAGCATCTGGAATAAAGCAAATTCAGAGCAGACTCCTGTAAATTATACCACGAGATATAAACCACTTTGATGGACAACCATTTTTGGTGGCATTTCCTGAACAGGATGGAGAATCACAGTTAAATTCGTAGAGACTGATGAGCATTTCTAGGGAATGTGAAAGAAAGGTCCCGGGCCTGGGCAAGGAGGGAAGCACTGTTTTTCTTTTGAGCTTTTTCTACAAACATTTCTGAGCACGATAGACGTAACTGCAAATATGCTGGATGAGTAGACCAAACATATGGAAGAGCTATGTACATTAGGCTAATGGCAAGTTTACGCTTTCAGTCTGTATAACATTGCTGTGGATTTAAATCTCAGACAGCTCTCTTCCTCTGGACAGCCCCCTGAAATTGTCTTACCCACCCCTCGCCCCTTCACTGCAGCATCTCTGCCTGTGAAAATGAAGCTAATAGGACTGGAAAAAAAAATCTGTGATCGCTAGAAAAAGCATACAGTGTGAATCTGCACCAGATAATTGCCAACAAAAAAGCATGGCTTTTCTACCCCTCTCACTCAAAGCCTTAGGCCTGTATATCAAGTTTGCATGTGCAACACAAAGAGTAGCAGAATCAGGCACACCAAGCTCAATTGCTTTTTTATCCTTCAGCCCAAGGAGCCTCAGGGTGCGTGTGACCCAGGGTTTTACAGCTCAGGGGGTGGCGGCTGGGAAGAAGAACACAGAGTCTGCTCTCACGCTCCACTCAGATCTGCTGGAAATCAACCACTGCCTAGACCAGGCAGAGCTCTAGCCTCATCTGTGGCTCACGTGTCCCTCCCCAGGAGCCACCCAGAGAGATCTCCAGATCTGCATCATGCTGGAGACCAGCTGCCAGAAGGGACAACTGGGGCTTCAGCACAACAGCCTCTACTGGGGCTCCCACCTTCCATCCTCACACCTCCTCTGCCTTGCTGCAGCCAGGAAAACGGGCAGCAGCAAAGGAGAGGAGGCACAACCTTCCACAAACACCGTGTGGGGGAAACTCCATACCAGCTCTTTGGAGAGGAAGAGTTTTAGCCGCTGTGCGTGGAAGATGCCCAGCACAAGGAGGTGGGAGCTTCTACCTACTGCCATGGCGATGCAAATCATAATAATGAGCAGTAAACAAAAACGGTGGAGTTTCCTACCACCTACAGGAAACTTCTAGTATTAGGGATATGTGTGTGTGTGTGTGTGTGTGTTTCTGAATGAGTATGTGCATGCATAGGCACACGTAGTCTAATGGTGTTATTTAGGTATTCCTAGGGACCTGTACAGTGGCAGACTCCATTGGCCCTACATGATTTCTAACAAAGGAACAAATTAATCCCCACTTAGACCCCACACAAGACAGCAGGACTGAGTAATAAGGCAGCTCTGCCTAGCCGAGCTCCTGGAGTGAGTTCAGAGAACCCCAGCAAGTCAAAGCCTTGCTAATCAAACCAGAAGGTGGGAATTCCTTTGAAAGGTCTGAGCTCAGTGCCTGCGGTGGCGAGCCGCCCACGGAGATGAGGAATTGCTCTCCACTGATGAATTTTGCAGAACCCATTCCTTGATAACAAGGGACATCAGCAGAGCACAAAAGGAACAGCACTTTTGCTAATTTGTTAGCATCTTCAGAGAGGTTTGGGGAAGAGCATGTTGATGATCTCATATAAGCACGGTTCCAGCCAAGGAGACAGACTCAAAGCCTTCTGGCGTGAGAAAAACGAGGTCTAAACCTAATCTAGATGTTCATTAATTCAAGTCATATTCCCACCAGTGGTACCAAAGTTCAAGTGCACCTCTTCCAAATGTACTCGGATCAACTTGGCACCACACTTTACTATGCTGTCATGTTTCCATAACATCTGCTAAGAAGCAGATGCAACAGGGTGATGGCAAGCATTGGTCATGTGGAAGCAAAGTAAATTCTAACTCAGAGCCTTTAAAAGGCAAGAAGAGATAAAAGAGAAACAAGACTTCCTTGAGGAAGGGATAATGTATGGATACTGCGGTTGTCAGGCTATGTAAACACAGCTGCAAATCTCCATGTAGAGTCAAGCTGCTTTATGGGGTGTTTATTATACATTTAGATGGATATCTCTTTACATACTTACAGAAAACAAATATCCACATAAAACACCCTTCTGCAAGTGCTACACAGGCCTCTTGATCGCAAAGAACTTGTTACAAGTAGGGTAAGGGAAATGCCTAATGTAGTATTAGGAAGCATTCAGATCTGAGTGATGACTACAGGTTAGCCATCTCAATGAAATCAATGGCACTTACGTTTGCATCCGCTGCAGTCGAACGTTAACACAGCACTCCACGTTAGCAACATCAAAGCATCTGCTGTAGTCCTGCAAGCATTGCCACTTTTTGGTCTTCTACGCAGCAGCCTGAGGTCATCGATCATCTGCCACTGTGCCAGTCAATGCATGGGGAAAGACAATTACCAAAGCAGACAGTAGCACTATGGTTTCATTAGACATACAATAGAAATTGGCTGTAAAAGAAATGCAGAGATAAAACTAAATAAAATCAGATGGCTTGGCAAGGGATCAGTCTGGTTTATCAAAACATTTATGGACTCAATACCTTGGCTTGCTTTCTTCAATGCAGTCACCAAGGAAGGAAACATGGCCGGGGCGATAGGTAACAACTGCTTTTCACGGCAAGATTTGACACCAGGTTTCACACCTTTTAAGGGAGCTCTGTACAGATTGCTCACAACGTGCAGCCAGCAACTTAGCAGACTGCTGGTTCTCACATTTATTTTCAGCCAGATCAGCACCCTAATCTCCAGCTACATCATCTTTTGTGCCAAAACACAGAAAAGGGCAGGAACAAGTAGCCAAGGAAGAGGCATATCTCCTTTACAGTAGGTCTTCACAAAACTATGGTGTGAACTTTTCAACCAAGCCTGCTGTTCACCTTCCCCTGTACCTTGCATCTCACATATGAATTGCAGGATCACCTCTATGTACATTCTTTTCTCTCCAACTTCTCTTTGGTGTCTTTCAGAAGGGCTATATACCAGCCAGCAGAGGCTAAGCCAGAATGAGGCGGGGGGGAGCAATTGGGCTGTCAAGAGCTGCAGGTAGGGACTAACCTGCTAATGAGAGAATGCTGACCATGTCCAAAAGAGCCATGAAGGACTTCTCTACTCTAGGACTGGCACGTGCTAAGTAAAGGGGGAGCTTTTAACAGATCTCCTGCTACCACCTTGGACCCATGGAATGGGAACAGTAGGACAGAGAGGACTGAAGGCACAGCGGTGCCTGTCCAGCTGGTGGAAACCCTCATGTAGCTGGCCAACTATCAGTGCTAACGCAGCAACACATAGGTGCTTCCCTCCTGCCCAGCTTCTTCTCGTACTCCGCACTGCAGACACCAACCTATCAGAGCACGTTTCTCCAGTATAGCCATAGCTGAAGAATTTGGAAAATAAAAGGCAAATTAGGGTACGTGGCCGAAATAGAAAGCTGAGAGGAATATCCATAACCATCTGTTGGAGGAAACCTAAACATCAAAGGAGTTATGTAGGTATCTAGCATCTTTTGCTTAACTATCAGAGATGATGGCATCTGTGAGTAACCCTTACTCTTTCTGAATTTGCTTTCTGTATTAAAAAAATCAAACTTGCTAATCACGCAGCTCTTCCTCACAGTTGACTTCTAACTGTGGTGACTAACCACAATCACCTCAACAGAGATTCTCTTGAACAAAGTCAGGCACACACTTAACATTTTCAGCATAGCTGCAGCAAGCAGCTCCATTCCGTGATTTAAAACCAGAAGTTGTGAGATGCAGTAACATGATTTTGCAGCCATTATATATTTTGTTTAGGGGACTCTTACAAACTGCCTCTAAGTCGTGAGCACTTTACCAGCAGAGAGCTTCTGATGGAGATGCCTAGCTCTAGCAAAAGTATTCCACTCCTGCCTGCTCCAACAAATGTTATCAGATGGCATGGGAGTTATTTTGCTTATTTATTTTTCCTCTGGGCAGGCTTAGTATCCAACAACCCAGAAACTCCTTCAAGGACAATGCAGGCAGTTCGCAAACGGGCATCTCAAATGTGCTCATGCCATCCCACATACCCACACACAGAGGGAAAAGTGGGAGAGGGCAACCAAATCCTCCCCCAGGAAAAATGCGTGGTGACAGGAGATGTAAACTGCTTCCTCCTCCTTTTCTCTCCCTCCACGTCCTCCCTGCGTGGGTGGCTCTAGGGAGCATGGTAGAAGGTGAAAGTTGTCATGGGAGGAAGAGAAGCAGCATTTCTCACAGCTGAAATTTTGCCGGCATGAGCTGAGGTTCATGAACTCACTCAGCCTCTGGCCCAAGGCTAAGTTCAACTGTGTCTGAGGTCTGATGAAATGCTTTGTATTGCTCTAATATCAATTTTTATTTCAGCTGAGTTTTTTTTTCCAAGGCAGGAGACAATTCCTCCGCCTGACTGAAGAACAGGCTTTGAGCCATGTTTGCTAATGTATTAGAAGGGATTTGCTTTGTTAATTTCCACAAATACCACGTCCGTTCTACAGGCATAATAAATGTACAGAAAAAAAAGCATGATCCATCTAAAGAGCACAGAGATTCTCTTCATTTCATTTCATTGTGTCCAGCTGAAGTGATCAAAATCCTGAACTTCAGGATTTTGTAATTCATAGCTAAAACTTTCACATTAAGAACTTTTTTCTGATAGTAGATGGCTGTTTATTCTAGGAGATAAAGCATAGTGAGATCTAAGAGCTGGAAACTTAGCGTAGAAGCTAATTCACCACAAACCACTGAGAGCAATTAGCTGCTAGGCCAAACTACCACTGGAAAATAATAAAAATAAAATCTTAATTTCTGGATTCATTTAATTAAAACTACATGTTCCTCTATAAGGCAGGCTAGCTTAAAGAGAAATTACAGGATTGAAGCAGAAATCACTCATCAAAATGCTATGACCTGCATTATACAGGTCAGGCTGGATGATCTAATAGTCCCTTCTGGCCTTAAATCCTATGAATTGTGAATGTAGGGTGCTCTCTCCGGAGAATTTCAAAACACTTTGCCAGCACCAGGGTGTAATCCACTCTTGTACTGTGAATCAGCCACAACATCACCTCAGTGTCCCAAAAACCGTATTATCTGGGGTTTATGGCCATCTCTAAAGGGATGAGCATTACCCATTAGGGAATTAGGTATTTCAGAGGAACAGCTACCAGACTTTATATGTGGAAAATCTCCCTTTTACAAAGTGAGAGTGGGGCAGAGAGGTGTTACGAGCTTCCCTGGTCCAAGGGTCCAAAACCCCACAGGACCTCTGTCTTCCCTGCAGAAGCACCATAGTACCTCGAGACAGATGTCTTGATGTGACCCTAGCAGAGGCAAGGTGACCTCAGCTAACAATACGGTGGTGAAATCATCTCTGATTTTTTTTCCTCACTGATAAAACAAATACCTGACCATCCACCCCACCTTTCTGTATTACAGGCAAAAGACAAGGAGTGAAGGCCCAGACCTTCCCAGCTTAGATACTGCTAAACCAACAAGGCAGCGCACGCTCATGTGGACGCACCAACACCACTATTAAAACATGTATTGTTGTAGCGGGGAATAAATTAACGAGAGGCAACTTTCAGCTCTGCAGGGACATCTTATCTTAGTTGCAGACTAGCGTGGCTGTGGGTTCAACCTGGCTCAAGCTTTGGGAGACTCCTCTGCCCCGTCACAGTAACACGGCAAAAACTGGCTCCAAAACAGCTCGGCTCCAGGAGGAGATGCCCCACTTTTGTGCAGCAGGGAGCCCGAGCTAGCCAGCCAACCTGGCAGAGACGGACGCGTTGTTCCCTCGGCAGCCTCCCACCGCTGGCACAGCGAGATCCCCCAGGTACCCAGCTCCAGCCTGTCCCCAGCAGCTTGACAGGTCTGGCTGGACCCAGGGTCCCTTCAGCAGAGACACTGGGATTCCTGCGCAGCGCAGTCCCTGGCACAGCGGGTCTCCAGGGACGCAGCGTGGGGTGCTGAGCCACCATCCTGAGCCCTGCCTAAAGCATCCAGCTTCCACCTGAACCGTGTGATGCTACGGCAGGGCTCTGGGGGTAAGGAATCACCTCTGATGATCGACCAGCCTGGGAAGCCCAAAGAACTCCAGGGAAATAGTGTTAACATGCCTGAACCCAAATGGTTTCCAGCAGAGAGGCAAGAATAGCTTCAGAGAGCTTTTTTGTCTGGCATACCTTTCAGATAAAGGAGGGCTGACTGCTCACGTATAAACTTTAACAGTGCAACAAGCGTGGCAACATCAAGGCTTTGAACAATTGTAAGCCATGCAAATTTCTAAGGGAATCTAATCACTGCAGTATCAGAACTGCTGAAGCAAGGTTTGAGAGCAGAGAGCAGGGAATGACCCCTGAGAGCATCATCCCAGGCACCTGATCTCACAGAGTGTGACCAGGCAACGTGTAAAGCCCCTTGAGGCATCCCTCTGTTGCAACCACCAAACCACAGATCTCGCATATAAAGCAACCATAGGATGAGCCGGAATGCTTTTCTGTAAAGGTGTGATCCAAACCTGCTGAAGAAGATATCGCCATTAACTTCAATACTTTTCCAATCGAGCCTGTAACAAGCGTTTGCCAATATGCTACCGCATTGTTCTTCGTGCCCTTTCTCTCCCTTAGCAGTCACATGGCTTTACTGTTCAGTTTTATTTTCACCTGAGGTAGCAATTTCAGCGGGCACACATCATGTGAGCAAACCAGCAATGTAACAGGCTGGTGATTTGCTGCCGCTTTGGTTGAGTAGAACAGAGAGCGCACCCTTGTTTTTGTAAAGCACTGCTACAAAAATCACAGCCAAGGAGAAAAAGTTAGGAAGCTTTTGCTCCAGTCACAGAACTTAACCTTGGGTCTGTTAGGAACCCTTCTGTAATCAAGTGGAAAAGGGGGGAAAGAAGGTCTTTGCTTCCTTGATGAGCCTTTTTATGTGCTTTTGCCCAGGACTCCTTGCTTCTGGAAAGGACTGGGTCCCATTTTTTATCCACAGCAGGCTGCATTAAGGTTGTGTTACAGGATGCGGGCGGGTATGAGGCAGGTGGGAGCTATAAGCACTAGAGCATCAGCTCCATCATCTGGGATAGGGTTTACTGTTTCCAAATCATTGTGCTGAGGTTCTTCAAGACTTGGGCAAATAGATTCAACATGTTAATAAAACATATGTGCCTCTTTAAATGAGGAAGAAAAAAACCCCTTCCGAGTTCAACAAATGCATATGCTTTGCCCCAGTTCTGTTTGTGCAAAGAGGGGGGGGTCGTCACCAATATTAGTTCAGAGCAACGTGCTGAGCTATGGATTGTGAAAGGCACAGCTACCACAACAGTGGACTGCTATAAATATCTTAAAATAAAAACACATGGACAGACACATGTAGCTTAAGGACTTCATACTTCAGTGGGGATAACCACAAAATACCAAAATAATGAAATTCATCCCTCAGAAGTCTTGAAAACAATTAGGTCGTTTCCCTATTTCATCCCCTCCCATTTTATACGGTAGTTATGACCAATTAATACACCCAGTTTTTGGAAACAGATTTCTGCAGCTTCTTCTCTTTTCTTTCTGCATCCAAAAGAGCGGGCGAGAGAAACAATATCTAAGTCTGAGCACAGTTAGGTCCGCAATATACCACTGGCTTTCCTCCATGCAGGCGTTTCCTCTTTTAAGTCAAACCAGCTGATTAGCACCAAGATGCCCGTTTCTATAGATTCTCTTTTCCCAAAGCCAACAAAAAAGGGGAATTACTTTTGTGGTTTGTTGCCTGAATCAGAACAGTGCTTCTGGGATTTTTCCATGCACTCTCCCTGTGTAGAGGAGTCAACATAATAGAGCAACATGACAAGATGTTGAGCCACAGTGCCAAGACAACTTGCACACTTTGCATTTTTCCTATTAGAGATGCATCAGTGATTCTGGAAGGGAAGAGAGGGAGAGCAAGAGAGAGAAAACAGTGCAGAACAGTCAAGGCCAGCCCAAAAAAGCCTTTGTGTTTCCATAGTTTTATCAACATGGAGCACTACAAGACAGTGATGATTTTTAGCATTCAAGTGTTGCAATAAATTTGGCCCTTTATTAAAGCTGTTTTCCCCGAAAAACCAGCCCCCAAAACAAGAGACCAGAAGATTACCAACTGCATAGCTTCCTCAACTGCAGACCTCATGCTAAGATCAGCAACGGGCGAAGAGCTAAAAGCAAAACCTTCTTTCAGATCCCTCCTCCCAGCTTTTCTGGGAGACATTTCCCCCAGATCACCGTACCAAAAACTGTGAGTTCCATTTCTTTTCTTAATACCGTGAATCAAGAGATGTTGAATTATGAAAGTTTTCAATACATTTTCCAATTTTTAATTTTATTCTGAACTTAGAGCTGATTTTAGGCTGGTTTGTCCAGGCTTGTTTGATTTTAAAAATGTTTTAAAACTTTAATGGGTGGATATCCACGGAGCTGTTTCTGAAAACGCATGTAAGAACTACTATACTAAAACGTGCTTCCCTATCCGGTAGCCATTTGAGTTAGATTTTAAAAGACTGGCCCATGAGGATGAAAGAGGCAACAATTTACTGTCATCCAGCAAGCGGATCAAGGAAGGAAATCCTTTGATCGAGAGAGAGGACAAGAAAATTCCCTCTCAGAACATTTTGCAGAACGAGCATTTTCATCTCCTGCACCAGGCTTTCAGGGGAGAATGGTGTTTTGCACTTTATCTCTGCATCCTTCCCCAGTGCCACTGCAGAGAGCGGCGGGAGCCAGAATCAGACCCCGTTTGCTGCGGTCCCCCCTCCCACGGCAGCCCAGCGGTTGGGGTGCCGGCCACGGTGTCCCCGGGCAGGACTCCCAGCCCTGCTCTGGCTCCCCCTCTCCAACCCCAGGGTGCTGCATGGCAGGGGGCCTTTGAGCCCACCCGAGCATCCAGGTTGCCTACCCTGGACCCAAGTGGCAAAACCGTACTTGGGTTATCACCCACCTGCCCGGGCTCAGTCCCTCACAGCGCAGCGTTAGGGCCACCACCAACCTCTGTCCCATTTGCACCCCACAGGGGAGCAGGGACTCTAGAGAGGCTTTGCAGCCCGTCCTAGACCACAAACCCAATCTTGCAGGGAGCCCTGTGCCTTCTCACAGCTCCCACTCTTTTAATCTGCAGTGACTGAGAAAGGGGTCGCCCATCGCTGAGGAACCCCCTGCCCAGGACAGGATCTGCTCAGTCACACGGAGAAGGCAGTTCATTTTCAGCCTTTATCACCGTAAATATACTGTGAGATTACGGGGAATTATGGTGGTATTTTTTCTAATGGAAATTAACTTAATTATAAATTGGAAACATTAAAATGGGATTACTCTCACAAAGGAAAGCATTAGCATTTAACTGTTGCAAAAACTACTGCTCTGCTGTTTTAACACAGTCAGATTAAAGCCTCAAGGCCGATAAAAAGAGTTTGCTCCCAGTGCTCTTGTTTTCAAGTAGATAATAACGACAAGATACTTGGATTGACTTTCCTCCCCGCCCCACCATGCTGCTAAAATGTCGCCGAGTTGCATCACAGTATTACTAACCCATGAGCTGTACTGTAGATGTTTGCTCTTAAAGGTCCGCAAAACCCAACCGTTTGCTAGGTGACAACCTATGCCTGGGGTCCTGGCAGAGATTATTAGCTTTACCATTTAGTTGGCTTTCTGACAGAGATTTTTAATCCTGTGAATTATTTTTAGAAGGGTTACATCAAGCAAACATACGCATTTCAGAGCTGCTTTATCATCTATGAATCAAGACTTGGCTGCAAATTATGAACATCATCCCTACTTGAGAAGAGCAAACATACGTATGTATAGGGATATGACAAACGAGTCCTTCAGACTCATCTTGACAATTAATCTCATGGATTTATATCCAATATAAAGATGCAGTAGAAAAATGACAGAAGGTCACAAGTTGCTTTCCAATGTAAAGCCCTATTTTAGACCCAGCACAGCTTTGTCATACCGAACTGTTGGCCTGAAATTTGCCAGACACCCTCAGCAAGTGACAGAGAGTATTTTGCAGTAGAAAGAAAATTAATTGGAGGCTTGTTTTTTGGAATATGGCTCAGTGAAGAGTTACCCTCTGTTGAGACTCTGACTCTTGCACTGAGCCAAGGAACATTTCTGCACAGAAACTTTCCTGCAAAAATAGTTTTTTCTCTGATAAAAAATTAAATATAGAAACCAGCAAAGGAGAACAACTTTTTCCACACAGAAATAACTTTTCAGCAAAACATTTCCTCTTTAGCCTTGTCTTTCAGTTAAAAGTGTTTTTTCAAACCATCTTTTTAAACATCATAAAGTGAATTCTGAAAAGGTTGGGCTTTTGGGGAAGGGAAAGTCAGTAAGATAATTTCTCGGAGAAAAATTGTTTACACTTTTTACCAGCTTCACTGCCATCTCTTTCTAATTCAAAGTAAATTAAAAACATGGTCTCCACACCCTTCAAACTCCTTAAAAGTATTTTTGAAAAAAGAGATTCTTTAAATCAGCCCAAACTGCTATTTTTATTCAGCTGTTTGGGTCCCAGATCTGATCTCAGTAGTTTCAGTGGGGTTTCTGAGACTTGTGGTTCTGCTGATGTTAAGTAGTGTTTTTGTCACTTTATTTCCCTGGAAGCAGGACTGGAAATAAGTTGAGTCTAACCCAAGGGGTTAATTGAAGCAACAAAGTTAGGAGCATTAACTCCCTGCAGCCTCAGCGGAGGGCAGCCAGCCGTCCGTAGGGTCACATCCATGTGTGTGAGGGTGCGAGAGACAAGGGAGGTGGAGACCATCCCTGCACACTCACACTCATCTGTACATAAAGCCCAAGGAGAAACAAGCTTGGCAAATACAGCAAGCTCCTTCCTCCAGCTGCCTCAGGACAGCCCGTTAGCCCATGCCCTCTCTTTCACGGCAGCAAAATGCCATTATTTTGGCAGAGGACGACTGACCACAGCAGCACTGGAGAAGCCTCTCCTCAAGGCCACCAGCCAGGCACTGGAGGTCCCTCGCTTCTGCAGATTTGCATTTGCCAAAGGTGCTGATGTAGAATAATGGCTGCAAAAGCAGTGACACACTGCCGAAAGGGGCACGGCAGCGGGTATGGGATTTGCCCTTCATAGGCTACGGGACTCCCAGCATCTCTTCTGTAGCTGGTTGGGGTGTAGTCCCAAAAGTCTAGTAAAATGGGAGCCAAGCATCACACCATGTTGGGAACCACGTCCTCACATCACCTTTAGGTCATGTTTATGCATTTAGGCTGTATGCAAAGTTTGTGGCCAGCTATCAATTATAAATCATAAAAGGAGTTCGTACTGTTAACATTTCTCATAATATATCATTTATACCACACCACAGTGTTTTCATAAGCAAAAGGATGCAGCCTGAAGCCAGGAACGAGGTAATTACTTGTACAACAGAAGTGTGAATTCAGTAACCTGAAAGAGGGTGGGAGGAAGACAGAAGTGATGCAAGTCCTTACAGAGCCAGGTCCCAGGGATAAGTCACATGCACCAAGAGGCAAGCAGATAGGAAGGAAAGGAATTTTTTCTATGAAGGAACATGGCAACCACAGTAGTTTCTCAAACAGCCACCTTTAGGAGCAGAGGAAGAGCTAGCAGAAAACACCACAGAATATGCTGGTCCCAAGGACAGCAGCTAATGATCTACCCCAAAAAGCTAGCTGGGTTGCAGAAATAGCCAAAAAATTCCTTAAAGCTAAGTACAATATTAATAATTATTTTCTTTTATTAACTTTATTCTAGTATCACACACTCAGAGTCTTTAAGTAAACATCCTTTTATCCTTCCATCTCATCTAGTGAAAATGCTGACTCTCCAGTAAGACAAAAGAACCAGGGTTTCCATTCTTACAAGGGTAGAATCAAGAGGATGACTGTGCTTTTGCAACAAACAACAGCTGAAAAAAAAATATTCCTGGGATTTCACAAAAGCAGCAGCACAGATCTCCACTTAGCTCCTAGGGCAGAGAGCAGAAAATCTCCTTCAACAGCAGCTGAGCAGGGGAGCCCCTCTGTTGTGCAGCAAGGATGACCCTGAGCCCAAAGGGTATCCAGCACAGATACACTAGCAGCTCCAAAAACCTTTCTGCCTCATGATACAAGCCACATACCAAAAGCCCCCTACAGCAAGAGTCCCTGACACGCACCTGAAGGCAGGAGGAGGAGGAACGCTGGAGCCATCAGGAAGAAAATAACCAGAACAGCCTCCAGCAATCCCACCTCTTGGGCTCAGCAGGCAGGGACCCTCATCCCCCAGCGGCTTCCCATCATCCACCCGTGTCTAAACAGGCCACCTGAAACCCATAGCCCAGGGGCACCCCATTGGAGTGGCTCACAACCCAGGAGGGGTACAACAGTGATATTTTGGTCAGACATGATTGAAAACCTCAGCCCCCCAGGCAGGTGAAGGGCTGGCATAGGGCACCCGGAGTGTTGCCTGCATGTTGGATGGCTGCACTGGGAGCAGAGCTGCAGTCCCCACACACAAGTTGCCCCAAAGCAGCAACTTTCCCTCCCAATTTAAGCTCATCACTTGGTGTAAATCAGCTCAGCGTGCCCACCACAGGTGCAGCTGTAGGGACTTACATCCAGCAAGGCTCTGGTCTGTAGAATGAATCCTGATTTCCTTTACAGCTCTGAAGACAGATCTTGGTATTTGCTGAGGTTTGGGGTGGGGACATGACATCAACATGCTGAAATGTTTAAATAAATGGAGGCAGCAGAGCTTTGAAGCACTGCTTGTTCCTCTAGAGGCTTTGTCAAAGAAGAAGAAAAAAAAAAAGTAAAAACAAAGTGTGACCTTGTGACTTATTTTATAAAACCCTGCTACATCAGAAAGTTTGAAATATAAACAGCTGCTTTCACTGACTACATCAGTGCAGCCAGGCTGGGCTGCCTAATCCTTGGATAGCAGTGTTTATAAATACTGCTCAGACAGGCAGGTTAGATCAGATTTCCTCATGAGCTCATTCAGGACAGTTAGCTTTAATGGGCAGGCGCATTGTTATCTCTTTCAACTGCCAGTTTCTGAAAGCCAGGCAAGGTTTTCAAAGAGTCAGTCCTGGGAGAGAAGGAGGAGGAGGTGGAAGCAAAGGAGAGTATATTTCATCACGAAGCTGACATGGGTGAAACTTTGACTGGACTGACGCCACCAGAGAACACATCACTCACTGTCAGGCGGAGCCGGGCCGTTTCCAACAGGCAGCGACAAAGGTGCTGCAGAGCCCTGGGCTCTCCCTGGCAGGCACGGGGCCCTTGGGACCAAACAGCCACCAGGCACCCTGTTTTTGCCCTGGGAAGGGAGCGTAGCAGCAAAGGATATGAAGCTGACCTCCTCCCTCTTGCACACCTGAGAGTGTCCCAGCACCCTGGCAGCTGAAGGATGGGTTCTTCCCATTGGCATGCCTTAGACAAGAAATGCCAGTGAGAGAGGATAGAGAGACAGGACCTGCATATTTGAATGCAGGTTGCTCACCTTACCATAAAAGCCAGGTTGTTAACACCAAAGGGCAGCAACGCTTCCAGCTGGATATCCCACCACTGTGGTTCCTGGCCCTCAGGGGTATTTATCCCAGCGGCACGGTCACCTCCATGGAGGGCTGTATACCCTCAGCTAGAGCAAAGCATCTCACAAAGAAAGGAGTTACCTGCCACAGAAACAATAAAAAGAAGGTGCAGTATCAGTAGAGCTTGACTACAGGAGGATGACTAATTAGAGCACAGATTTGGATGGCCTGTGCCTGGCAAAAAAGCATTAACCAAAACCTTCTCAGCCAGGACACACAGAAAGTTTCTTTCAGTTTTGCTGCTTTTCAGTTGAAGGTTACAGAGGTGTTTCACTGCAAAGAGACAAACACAGGGCTGCGGTCCAAGGAAGAAATTAATCCATCAGAAGTGAAGCGGGAGAAGAGTGTTTTGAAGAACACGGTGCAAGGCCCAGTGTTTGATGCTACCTTGGCACTTGCCCCATGCACTGTTTTTACGGTTTGAGGAACCCACAACAATTTATTGTCATTTAGACAATTATTCTCTCACCTGATGACCCCTCCCCACCTGGGAAGGGAATCAGGAAAAAACAAGGAAACCCAAGGGCTGAAGTGTAAACAGATTTAATAGAATAAGACTAAATAATTAACATTAATAACAGTAAAGAACCAGTATTACCTGATACCAATATAAAATACACAAGGATTCTACCCAGCCAATTCTATCCGTAGGAAGCCGTGTGTTCCCAGCAGTGGACAGCAAATGTCGGACACTGTGAGCACTACGGCTTCGGGAGGAAGGGGAGGGCTCAGGGGTCCGGCACTGGGGCAAGAATTTCTTGGGATCACAGCCATCAAGGGAGAGAGAGAACTCCTCAGCAAACTTTCTAATTTATATTGTATGTGATGTTCATGGTATGAAATAATCCTGTTGGCCAGCTTAGGTCAAGTGCCGGGGTCTCGCTTTTCCTCGTCCCTGCACTTGGCGAGCTCAAAAACACTGAGACCTTGAACCCCACACACTGTAGCTGGCTGTAAAGTAAATATTTTCACAAATCCAGACACTAGAGTCTTCTAAAAGTGCAGTTTTCTCAAGCATTAGAAAAGAAATTAGTCCTGGGTTGCTAAAACCAGGACAACTGTCCTTAAGCCGATCGTCATCACAGCTGGCGTAGCTGTGGGCCACGAGCTGCCCTTCATGTCAAAAGACATTTCGTGGCTATCTTGCTGTGGGCATTTGACTGATGTGTCGGAAGAGCCCAGAGGAGCAGGAGGGAGGTGACATTATTGCTGCCATGGAAGAAAAATGAAAATTGCAACTGCGTCAACAGTGCTGCTGAGGAAGGGCTTTTTCCTCCCTATGATTCTACTCCTTTAAAAAGAAAAGCAAAGCCCAAAGCACTAGCAAAGAGTGTTTTTTGTGGGATCCCACAAACACATGCATCCAGCGTGAAGCCATTTGAGCTTGCTGGCTCTGCTGGTGTTAAACCCAAGGCATCTCTCGGTGAAGTGCCATTCAGCAGCCCAGGACCTAGGAGAAAAGAGCCTTTTCCCCGAGTTCCCTTGTGCTTCTTTCCATACAGTGATTCCCACTTCACGGGTGGTGCCAGCCCAGCTGAAAAAAAAGAAGTAGGAAAAAAGCAAATTACGGCTGCACGCGCATTCAGGATGGGCTGGTGTGTGGCAGCTCCCCGGCAATGGGAGCCTCTCACACAGGTCAAGCCCACAGGGGAACAGAAGCTCCCATTCTTTCCCAAACTCCCTCAATCCTGAAAAAAAACCACCCCAAAGCTGAGGTCTTCAGGGCACTCTGCTGACTTCAAGGGAGTCCATAGTAAAGAGTGGGACAGGCTTAGCGTTGGCCCATTTGGATCACAAGGTGCAGGGGGCTGCCTCCCCAGAGGCAGTATTTGCACAAAAAAGGATGACCTACCTCCATGATTGCTACCAGGGGGCATGAGTTGTCTTTAATCTCCAACTGCCAAAGGCTGCGATAAGGGAGGGGAGGGGAAGGATGGGCAGAGAGAGGCCAGATTTATTAGCCTGTGTCCTCAGGAGGGAAGGCTTCCTCCATCCCGCTCTGCCTCTCTCTCAAAGCCAATTTCAGCTGAATTCAAAGGAGTCTCAGAGGTGTAAGTCTCAAAAATAATTGAATTTCTACAAGGCTGATGAGACACAGCAGTCTGGGAGAGTAAGAGATCCCAGGGTAAAGCACGCAGTCAAGACTGGGGACAACTGGCCCGGTGGGTCAGCAAACATCACTCATCACATTTGTGACAGCAAACGTCACTGTGTGCCCTGTCACACAGCCAGGCACCCAGGGGACAGGGGCACAGCCACAGCCCTCCCCAGGCTCCACCGGGTCTTCTGCTCATTGGGACGTAACCTCAAAAAATACAGGGTATTGCTGGGGAGGGGAAACAATTTTTAGAGTTCTTTTCCGTGACTGATTTCCTTGAAGGGGTGGGTTCCGTGCTGTAGATAACAGACTCAGCATCAAATTCCATGACTGCAGTTTGGAGGTACTGAAAACAAGCTCCCGATTTTCAGAGGTGATGGGGATTTGTCAGCAGGTGCTGGTACACTGCATGAATGCAAAGTTTTCTGCTCAGAGTTGCACACCTTTCTTCAGCCACTGCCAGTCAGAGCTGTAGGCTTGACACAGTAGTATCTGGTAGATGACCACACTGGTCCTTCCAGCCTTAAAATTAATTCATCAAAAAATGTTAGCTAATAACTTTCAGCTATAATTAAATAGGTTTCACGTGATATCAGACAGAATGAATACTCATGACTTCTCTTAGTAATGAGATTACAAGCAAAAAGTGGGGAAAAGAACAAAAATTCCTTCACCTTTCTTCTGTGTATCACAAGGCAAGAAAGAAGATCAAACAAAGCAAACAAACAAATGCAACCCTGTCTTTCACAGCCCTTTTTAGAGATTTCTTCAAAAAAACCCACAACCCCGTAAGCGAGTAAGGATCTCAGTTAAAAGACATATTCAGTTCATGTTAGTTGTGACATGACTTACAGAAGTAATGCAAGTTTGTTTTGCTTACAGTTCCCTGTGCATAGCTGGTGGTAATTGCTCTTACTGAGCAGTGGGGCATTTTTCTTTGTGGGGAAAAAAAAATCAATAAATAATTTAATTCATAAATGTAAGAGAGGGGATGAGCAAAAAAATATACAACTAATAAAGATAAATGGCTGTCGTACTCATGAAGACTTCTTATTAAAGAGCCAGTGGAAAAAGTGTCCCTGCTGGGCAAAGAGAACAAAACAACTTGTGGACTTATAGTGCAAACACAGCATAAAAAAAACCCCAAAAAAATCCGCACACAAAAACCCCCAGAAAACAATGTTAATGCATCATTAAGGTTGAGTGTTTAAATCTACAGAAGCCAGCACAAACATGAAGGAAGATTCCTGCGGCAATGTTAATTGGGACTTATTGCGGGCTGTGTTATTGATGAGTGCATATATTCTGTTGCATAAACAAATTGCCAAAGCTGTATACAACTGGAATGCAAATGAGGGCTGTGCAGCCACGTGGCTTCTCCTACACTGTAAGACCCACCAGGTAACCAGCGCAGCAGGTGTGGCTTATGGGTCACCTACAGATTCACACACACGCATATATAGTACATGTCTAAGCGTAAGGCAAAAAAACCCTATGCCTACAAAATCTTCAAGATACAGCTTCTACTTATTTGTGTTTATTTATTTGCAGGCAAGTTAACAAAGACTGTGGCTAACAATGCATTCCTTTAGCGCATGCATAATTTAATTTGGTTCATCTGCTGTATCTGCAAATGCTGAAACATGATGAGAGCGTAACACTCCTGAAGTCGTAAAGTACTTCTATTTAGTCATTTCTACGGCCAGATGAAAACTTTGTGTTATTTTACATCCCATATTGCCAGTAAAACCACAGCTGAGCTAACACACCCCAATCCCTATGCCTGTTTTCCAAAGCACAATGTCCTGGGGACATACTCTCTAAACTGCCTGTGAAGGCTTGGGAACAACACAAAACCAGCCCACAAAAAGACCCCATCCGTCCTGGCAAGCACATACCAGCGCTATACTGGAAAGGCTAACGTCTGTCTTGGCTCCAGCAAGTACCGTTGGATCATATCGGCACCAGGCAACCAAAACGTGGGAAAAGGCAGTTATCTGATGCTGGTTATTATTTGCCTTACTGCAGTTCCCAGAGACCCCGACCAAGCTCAGATTCCTGCTGCAGGCAGCACAAAGGTAGCCACAGGAAATTGCTCCTCCTGTCTGGGTGGGCTATTAACCTTTCGGAGAAGGGGGAAAGTGTGGGTCATCCTCACAAATGACTCCCATTTCACAGGGGAAGCGCTGTACCTTCTACTGAATGCTGTGGATTGCAGTGGGAATTTTGGTGGCAGGGCGTTTTGTTCAAAATGAAATCAAGTGCAAAAAAGTGATCTCAGACACTTTATCAAGTTGCCGGAGGTCACATGCTGTGACAGAACCTAGACCTGCCAATTTCCCACTAGCGTTTCCCATGACTAGTCAGCCTCTTCCCACCTTTTTGTGCCTCTTCTTTTATCAGAAAAAAAGTAACGGAATTGCTCATGCAGTGTTGCATTTTCATTGCTACTTTTGCTTCCAAGTTCCTCAGCATCTGAGCACAGGGTGAGACAGATAGGGGGGACATTCTGCTTAGATGATTTAACTAATCTTATGTAAATGCACTCAGCAGTCTTGGTACCCATCGTGCTTTCACCTACATAATGGCCAAGCCAGCTGAATATTGCTTTTTCCAAAGATAATGGCATTTTTATGCATTATTCCTTAAAGCTTTTTGTGGTCGCACACCGAAAAAAAGCCCCAGCTGAGGAATAACAGAAGTCAATATACTTAGTCTCTGTCCAGGTAATTATGTGTCCTCCTCCCATGTTAGCTGAAGAGAATATGATGATGATAGGACATCATTAACATGTCTATTTTTTTTTCTTCCCTTTTCTTACTTTCAGCTTATGAAATGGAAAACTGCAGTTAAACATTTATCATTACATCTTTTCTGGCTTATATTAGAAATGCTGCCTGCCTGCATTATCTTGCATTGGAGAACCAGAAAGGATTTTGCAGGCAAGACAAAACACAGAACTGGTTGAAAACAGAAAATAATACACTTGCCTCTCCTGATATGAATTTATGTGATTTACTGATTTTTGAATTGTCTGAGTCCAGAGAAAGAAACAACAAAAAAAGGCTATAGTTTCTTTTAGTAACAGAAGTGAACCCAAACCATTCAATAACACTGATGGAAGAGTTGTGAGCTTTGCTACCGCATCCCAAGTTAATTTGTTAGCGATAAAACCCACCCCAATGTACCTTCTCCCTAAGGAAAATAAATGCTAGTGATTTTTCCCTCTTCACGCCAATCAGGCGTTGTTCCTGCCCATGCTCATATGAGTTGACCGATACACAAAGAGTTTTGAGTGAAGGTTGGGATTTCAAATCTGAGACCAAGGAGCTGGAGGATTTGGCTGGAGGGAGTGGGGTGGGATGCATATGAGAAGACAGTCAGCTCATCACCTCATGCAGAACCATTACCTGGAAAAGCTGCTGCGATGTGGCACTGATAATAGCACACCAGAAAGCCACAGCCTGCATAGAGATCCAGTATATCAAACCTGGCTTTAAAAAAGGAATGATAATAGACTTACAAAAAATATAAGCACTTGAATTTTGTAACAACCAGCCTTTAAGTTATGCTCTTGAGAGAGCATTGTGACTGTTGATCTATCTACAATTGACCTTTTGATCCATTGACTTCCACAGGCCTTGGGAAATTCCTTCTGATTATGGCGGTTGTCGGCTTACATCCAAGGTCCATGCACTGGAGAAGCATAAAATCTATGTTGATGCTTTAAGTGGATACAGAGAAGGCTCCAGGCCCCCCTCCCCTCTGACTACAAAAATCTGACTACTTTCATAGTAGTTGTATGTCATGCTGTTTGATCGTTGCTCAGTGTCTTTCAAGGTATTTGCCTTAGGAGAAATTGCTGAGGGAGTCAGGTATTTTTATGCAATCCTGTTGATTGTGCAAACAAGAAAAAGAGAAATACAAAAGCCTTGAAGATAGCCTGAATCAAATCAGAGATAATTTATCATTTTCTAGCCCACACTCAAACCTCTAAAGAGACTTTTCAGCCATTTTCTCCAGATAGTATTTCCAACTTTTTTCTGTCTCCAGGACAGCTCCCTTTTTCTGCCCGTTTCCTGGCTATGCTAGAAAATACACTCCCTTAACAGTATCTTATTGCTTAGATGTGATTTCAGGCCATCCTTATACTTTCACCATCCTTTTCTGTTCCTTGTTAATTATCCAGAGCCTAAGTTTTTTATTCCAAAAAAGGAGATTATTGTCTTCCTGCACGTCTCCGGAATGAAAGACACCATCACACTGACACACTTTAATGAAGCTTCACCTGACCACCATGAACTTCAGACATATTTTAAGAGAGGTCATATCAGCAGAGGTAAAATAAAGGAAAAAAAATGAAATTATGGAGTCAAAAAACTTCCCAAAAAGCAAAGAACATGCAACAGTAGCGTGTACTGCTCTGTGCTGATGTAAAAGCCCACAGGGATCATTGTGAAGATTGTGTGCTTGAGTGAATACCTGATGAACGTAGAGTAGCCATTGCTTTCCGGTATCTGCTGGAGATGGAAGCGGTAACCCAAGGAGCATATGTTTCTGACAGTGATGTAAGCCCAAATATCTCCTTTAGAAGTGTTCAAGGAGAAAGTGATGGACTTATCAGCAGTCCTGGCTAACGCAGGGGAGGTCCCACTTGAGTAGAGGTTAGCAAATGTGACAGCCATTTACAAGATGGGCTGGAAGGAGGATCCAGGGAACTGCAGGCCTGTCAGTCTGACCTCAGTGCTGGGGAAGGTTATGGAGCAGATCATCTTGAGTGCCATCACATGGCACATACAGGACAACCAGGTGATCAGGCCCAGTCAGCATGGGTTTATGAAAGGCAGGTCCTGCTTGACAAACCTGATCTCCTCCTATGGCAAGGCGACCAGCTTGGTGGATGAAGGAAATGCTGTGGATGTTGTTCACCTGGACTTTAGCAAAGCCTTTGACAACATTTCCCACAGCATTCTCCTGGAGAAACTGGCTGCTCATGACTTGATGGGTGTACTCTTTGCTGGGTAAAAAAACTGGCTGGGTGGCTGGGCCCAAAGAGTGGTAGTGAACAGAGTTAAATCCAGCAGCTGGTCACAAGTGGTGTTCCCCAGGGCTCGATACTGGGGCTGGTTGTGTTTAATATTTTTATCAACAACCTGTATGAGGGGGTTGACTGCATCCTCAGTAAGTTTGCAGATGACACCAAATTGGGCAGAAGTGTTGATCTGCTTGAGGGTAGGATGGGAGGGTAGTCCCTCTACAGAGGGACTTGGACAGGCAGGATTGATGGGCTGAGGCCAATGAGATGTTGATGTGAGGTTCAACAAGGGCCAGTGCCAGGTCCTGCACTTGGGTCGTAACAACCCCATGCAGCGCTACAGGGCTTGGGGAAGAGTGGCTGGAAAGCTGCCCGGCAGAAAAGGACCTGGGGGTGTTGAACAACATCTGGCTGAGCATGAGCCAGCAGTGTGCCCAGGTGGCCAAGGTGGCAAACAGCATCCCAGCATCCTGGCCTGAATCAGAAACAGCGTGGCCAGCAGGAGTAGGGAAGCGATTGTTCCCCTGTACTCAGCACTGCTGAGGCCCCACCTGGAATACTGTGTTCAGTTTTGGGCCCCTCACTACAAGAAAGACATTGAGGTGCTGGAGCGAGTCCAGAGAAGGGCAACGAAGCTGGTGAGAGGTCTGGAGCACAAGTCCTGTGAGGAGCAGCTGGGGAAACTGGGGTTGTTTAGCCTGGGGAAGGTTGAAGGGGGACCTTATTGCTCTCTACAGCTACCTGAAAGGAGGTTGTAGCAAGGTGGGGGTTGGTCTCTTCTCCCAAGAAAAAAGTGATAGAACAAGAGGAACTGGCCCCAAGTTGCGCCAGGGAAGATTTAGATTGAATATTAGAAAAAATTTCTTCACCAAAAGGGTTATCAAGCACTGGAAGAGGCTGCCCAGGGAAGTGGTTGAGTCACCATCCCTGGAGACATGTGGATGTGGTGCTTAGGACCATGGTTTAGTGGTGGACTTGGCAGTGTTAGGTTAACAGTTGGACTCAATGATCTTAAAGGTCTTTTCCAACCTAAACAACTCTATGATTCCATGACTTCACTTGAAGGTCTAGTTTGCTAAATTTCACTCAGGCACATGAAAACATTCTTACAGCATTGAAAGAAAGTTTGTTACATGGAGTCCAAAACCAACATCATCAGGATGACCCTGATTTGGATCTTCAACTTTTGCTTAACACTTGTGGTTCAGAACAGCTTTTTACACTTCCAGCTTCAGGAACTTCCAAATAAACTTGTGATGAAGCTAAGTTACTAATAGGCTTTCTGGTATGAGGCCAGTGCAGGATGAATTCTGGAGAATAGTTTCAAGTTACTGGAAAACAAAAGCACTGTTTGTTGAGAGCTTGGGGGTGTTGGCTTTTTTTGGCCTAATTCCATTTCCAATTAAGCCATTTAGTGAAAGCAACAACAATAAAATATTTAATATGGTTTTGTTCACAAAAATTAAAACCACAACAAACCAGAACAAAACGCTCTTTTGAAATGGGCAGACTAGATTAGTCTTTTGCTGCAATACCTGTATTTTTGCCCGAAGTCAGAAATCCTGTGCAACTGACAACTGCCACTTCATCAGTAGGAGCTAGGGATGCTCCATGACGAGTTCTGATCTCTTTATAGTCCTACTTACTGCTGCCATCCTGGTTTAAGTGTTATACGAGAAAGTTTTTCCCTTTTATAAGCTCTCTTAGCCAGACTGTTCCTTCAAGTCACTTAAGCACATGTTTAATTGAAGTGCACAAGCAGTTCCTTGAACTTAAGAGCGGACCTGACTCAGACCCACTGTAGTCAGCAGAGCCAGGTTGTTTGAAGTTAAGCACATGCTTAAGTGCTCTGCTGGACTTCTGCCCAAACTGTCAATCTTTTACAGTTAATCATTTATCACCCTGCTTAACTGCTGGTAGTTATGCTTCAGTGTGCAAATATGTAAATTGCTTTCATAAAGCTCCGTGCACCAAGCACAAATAATGCTTTCTCAACCCTTTACAGGAGTCCTCCAGTCCTGTGACATCTCAGATAGATCAAACAGCACTTAGAACTGGCAAGAAAGTTACTTCTCCGTTAATTAAACAGAATCATTACTGTGTTCCTCTTCTTAATAGTGACGCGCATTCACAGGCTTGCAAAATAAACAAATAAATAACGCCATTTAGCTCTAACCTGACAAGTATCACACATTTTGCCTTTAGGAGCGTGTACATCGATCCATCTTACACACACCGCCACTCCCAGAGTAAGAAAGGGAGCAAGCTGACAAATGCATGATAAGCATATTTGCATAACCGTGGCACAGATTAAGTTAAATAACTGCCTACAATGAGGGCATTCGCAATGTATCACAAAGTAATTCTCCCAAACACAAGTGACCATTTTAATTTTTCTTTCTGTGGCTAAGGTTAATTGCTGAGAACTACAGGGGGATGTCACCTCCACTTACCTGCACCCTGTTGCTTTGTACTCACGAAGCTCACAGCTGCCCTGATTTTTCACAAAGAATTAAAATTGCTAGGAGGAGAGAAAATATAGTTACTGCCATTCAGCTCCAATATATTGTACTGGAATGACAGGCGGCAATGGTGCCTCACTGAAATAGAGCCTTAAAATACAATTAGTTGCAGTTCTGTAGATTGCAGAACCAGTTATTCTGTGCTCCTGCCCGTGGGGCCTTCTATGCATCCACTAATGAAAAGGCTGCTGTTCCCCAAATGTCAGGTACTTTTGCAAGAAATGAGCACTGGGAAGGGAAAATAACAGAGTCTGTTCCCTCGCACTGTAGAGCAATTTTTGTAAAAATTTATTCTCTGTCAAGCAAACTGCCTGAAAAAAATAATAATGCAGTCAGCCACTTTTTCGAAGAGGAAGCTTGAACACTTCTCAGATTGAGTCATATTAAAATGAATTAATGTCAACAGCTGGTGTCCCAATTATTAATTGAAAAAAAAACCCCACCACCCAAACCCCAAGATTTAAGTAGCATTTAAAAAAAGTAAACAAACAAAGAAACAAAAGCAGCAAAACAAGCAAACAGGCTCCCCCACGACAGACTGGTTGCCACCATGACCATCCAAACAGGACAAAACTCATCCCTGAACCATCCTGGGCTTGGAGCGTGACTCCACAAACACTCCCAAGCCTCTGCCACAGAGCTGGGCTGGCCACTCAGGACACAGGCAGAGGAGCAAGGGTAGGAGTGACCCTCAAGGGGAACCGCTGAAAGCCATGCTTGGGGAAAAAAAATTTAGGCAAGGTTCACTGCGTGACTGTTTTGGGAATAGCAGGGAAATACAGTCCCAGGAAATGGAGGCGCTTGGGACAATGTTTCAGAAGGCTTGTGTTTGATTCACGTCCTGGATGAGGATTTGGCGGTCATCCCAAATACTAGGAGGTCTTCCTTTACTATGTAATTCTTTAAAAATGATGTGCATGTTTCATTTCTACTTTTGTCCGTAAATACCAGTCAATTTCCAGGTTACATTAACACAAGTAAGTTTGTAGCATTTTAAAGGTAATATAATGTGTTAATGTAGGTTAGAAGAGACATAGACACAGGCTGCTTGTATGAAAAAATGCACGGTGGTGAAATGGATATTTCCTTTTGCAGTAGGTCAGACATAACAAGCTTCGTACTCAAAGGCCATGATGGAAAATATCCACTCATTTCTGGAGATCTAGTGAGATGGAGACACAGACATCTGAGCAGCTAAATATAGCTCTGGATAGCAGTGCTTTGTACAGTAAGTTCTAGTGTCTCTTAACTTAATCTGGAAATTGATACAAAAATAAAATAACAGTATTTTCAGAGCCTGTTTCTGCTTGTGTGCTCACCGGGACTCAGACCACCAAATTTCAGCCCCTGTTGAAATTACTCTGCAGTTTTTTGTCTTGTACTGTCTTATATGCCAAGATGTCAGAATAATGATGTCCAGCACAAAAGGCCACGTCTATTGAGATATACAAATGTTATTCCACGGAAAGTCAAAAGCACTTAGAATGCCTTGTCCTTTTGCATTTCTGCAAGAGCGATAAGCTGAGTTTAATTCGAGGAGTTGAGGTCTTGGTCAGAGATTTCCCCAACCAGAAATCCCAGTGGTTCAGTTTTGCAGCATTTCTTACTGGACACAAGTCCTTGGGATCGGCTTGCAGTTGCTGAAGCCTGGGGCCAAGCTTGGGCAGGTACTGCTGGAGGAACACTGCAAACCACCCGAGGAGGGAGAGGAGAAGGGAGAAGGTGAGAACAGCAAAGAGCCATGCTAGTGACACGTGGCTTTCTCATATTTCTCCTCCCATCTTGCTGCGAGGCTAGATGTTGGACCCGGGCACGACTGCGCTTGCAGTGATTTAAATTTGAATTCCCCAGGCCTGACTCTGCACTATCCTGTCCCTTGCTCAGCCACTGGCCCAAGCACAGGGTGTGTAGAATTTGGCAGCCTGTACACTGGATCACCGGACAATTCTGGTCAGGGAGGACCTTCTTGCAGCAGAGGTCCCAAGAAGCAAGGCTGCAGATGGTAAGAAATCCAGAGCAGAAATGGGTTCCACCACCAGTCGTCTCCCACTGCAAGCACCTTTGGATAGGGATCTTGGCATGGCATTTTCTCTCTCCCCCTCTCAGAGAATGCGCTGGCTGATATCCAGCCATTAACAGCTTTGTCAATGGTACTGACCCAAGTGAAAGGTAAACCTGTACGTCAGCTGCGTCTTATGTAACATTAGAGGAAATAAAAAAATTTAAAAAAAAAGGCATTTTCTCTTACAACTCACATGGGAAATAAAAGGCAAACAAAATAAGGTGTGTTTTCCTCTATTTCCATTTGATATTATACCCCTTCAAAGTTAGAAAGTTAAGAAGCTCGCTGCGAAGCATAATTCAATAAATAAACAAATAAAGAAAATACCAACAAGCTTGATTTCAAAGGTCACGGCGGGGGGGGGGGGGGGGGNGGGGGGGGGGGGGGGGGAGAGCTACGCTTCCAGCCTTCTCCCCCCTCTTTTCAGTCCTCCTCAAATGTTAAAAAGCTTAAAAAGCTGTGCTCTGCCCCGGTGTGAGGAGGGAGCTCTTGCAGGTAGCAGGTGAATTCAGAGCTTTTTTAAGCTGATGAATTGGAATTCAACTCTGCACATCCTTATTAACATAACCAGTCCAGAAGAGACTAGTTGAGGAAAAAGTGGTAAATAATTTGGTGACCACCAGCTGCTGTGATGGTCAGTTCCAGCTCACCATGTGCCCTGTCTCACAGACAACCAGGGCTGATCTGGGGCTGTCCCACACACGTGGCAGCAGTGCAAGATAGGTGCCCAAACCTTCCTCAGCCACGGCAGCTCACATGGCAGCTGCCCAAAGACAACACACAGGAAAAGAAAGTTGAAGTTTCTTGCCTTTAGGCTGGATGAAGCCACGTGATGATGGAGAAGGGGGCACCTTGAGCTGCCCCACTACTGTGGCACAGAGCACACTCCAAAACAGATGCAAGACGGAGATGTTTTCCCTTCCCCACCACAACTGCAACTTCCTGGAATGTGTTCTCCAGCTGGCTCCTGCTCACAGCACCCCATACCTACGAGGATGCAGCAGCAAGCCTGGCACCCTCCAGGCTGTCATCCTCCTTGCCAAAGGCATCTGAGAGAAACACCCTCACTACCCCAAAAACACAGGAAAAGGGACTCTAGGGTCATGTGGACAATTCTGAAAAGCTATGACCATCGTACTCTTACAGATTCGCAAGGGTGGCAGGAACTGAAATGACATTTGTATCATGGCTTGGCCAAACCAGACACTGCAGTTCAAGGGCGATGGTAGAGAGCAAGGTTTGGGTAAGACCATGAGTGTTCATTCATATCTTTGTTCTCATTCAAGAACGTGAAGGCTGCAGCAGCCTTACTAACAGCCACAGCATGCATTGGAATTGACAAAGCTCGTAAAGTCTGATTTACTCTGTGAGGGGGAAGGAGAAGTCATTTAGTTTGAGTCATAAGAGGCCTTGATACAATCTAAGCTTCATCACCTAAGAAGACAGAGCTCACTCCCTAGATGGATATCAAAATGCTGCTGCGTACAGCCTTGACAACACAATAGCAGAGAACAATTCCTAGCGATGAAGATTACAAGACCTTTGTATCAGCTGCTCTTCAGTACTGCTTCTCTCGCATTACACCACCTGTTGGGCGCTCCAGCTTTATGGTTAACTCCTCAGAGGTCCATGGCGCTGAAAGCAAGAAGATAGAAGCTCTGCAGAGGTTTTTACACTACAAGTATAGCAAAAAAAATACCCCAAAAAACCAAAAAAACACCCCCAAAACCCACTACAAGAAACACCCAGCCCCAGACATAAATAACAATGTTGATCTACCTGCCTTTCTCTGCCTAAGGTTTTCACTGTCTGGAGCCTCACTTGCCCAAGGAGTCAGAGTCTGCAACTCTGCTGCAGGACAAAAATGGCAGGCAGGAGGGCTCAGGGTAGTTCTGCCTTTGTGCCCTTTGCAGAAAACACAGCGGCTGAGTAAAACCTGCTAGGCTCTGCTGGCTCAGGGTTCCCCTTTCTGTGGGCTGAGTCCTGCCTGGGCCCCATGAAGAGGGATGATGTTTGAAGACCCACAAGTAGGGTAAAAGAAAGCTTAAACTCAGCTGAGAACAAAATTTGATTCCCTACCTCAGCTCCTAAGGTTGGGGAGGACTTTTTATTGCCGATGACATTTATTTCTGGAAAGGAGAGGAACACGCATCTGTGGGAGGGAAGAGTCAACTTTGTCACACACCCCATGGGGCTGTGTAAAGTAGCTGAGTGGGAGAATTTTTGGTACCTCCCTGTGCTGGAGTAAACCCAGAAGTGCGGGCCAAGACTCCTGCAAGAGCCTCCCCTGAGGAGACACAGGAATAGCACAGCCAATCCTGCCTCTCCACAAGAGCTGCTCTCCAGCACTCCCGCAGCCTCGGCTAGAAGCTGAATTCACAAATGGCACAGAGACGCAGGGAAAAGGTCAGCTAAGGTTGCTACCACTATGGCCCCACCAGAGCAAATGGCAAAGAAGAACAGACTCCTGCAGAGCAGCACTGGGGAAAAACCAATGCATGTGTTGGAAATGTTCCCCTGTGCTCATTGTCCCCTTTCTGCTCTTGCGAGAATGGATGTAAAAAACGAAACCTTTGTGGAAAGAGACACTATGGAAGCCACAAGAAGAAAGAGTAATTGATGCAGGTTGTATTTTGGAAAGCCATTTCCACTTGCCTGCATACCAGAGTATACAGATTATTCCTACTACCATGGATAAGCAGCTTCAGAGGCAGTGGGGTGAGATGCTTTTTTACTGCCAGACCCCTGTCGTAAAAGACATCAGGCTTGAGGTCCTGTGCATTCTCCCAGGGAACCAGCAGTACCAGACAGGATGTACCTTCAGCGTTTTCACTTAGTAGGTAGGACATCCACTTGGTCTTACCATAGATAACAAGCAGTTTTGACATGCCTGGAGAAGATGGGCCTTCAGGGCAGCAGCCCTGTGGGCCCCACATTCCTACTTTGTCAGTCAATTCCTTCACATCACACCAACACCAGCTGTGAGTTCGCTCTACAAACAGTAGTTCTGCAAAGAAATCACTCCAGCGATGGAGGCTGGGATGCTCAACGGTACAGCTGCCTATAGCTGTGTGTACTGAAATGACAGCGCTGTAGACAGTAGTCTCAAGACATAGAATCATAGGATCACTTGGGTTGGAAGAGACCTTCAAGATCATCGAGTTCAACCATAAACCTACACTGCCAAAACCACCCATAAACCATGTCCCTCAGCACCACGTCTACCCATCTTTTAAATGCCTCCAGGGATGGCGATTCCACCACCTCCCTGTGCAGCCTGTTCCAACTAGGTCACACAAAGCTGATGATACACAATGATACAGTACACTGTAGATGGTTGTAGACTGGGTCAGCAGTGGGGATAGCTCTCCATAGCAGAGACTCAACAGATCTAAGGAGAACAAATGTGGCAGATTCCCATGCCTACACATAATTTTTGCGGTGGCAGCAACTTCCCACCTGCTCATGGTTGCTCCTTGCCTTGGCTGTCAGCAGTGGGCACATGCCCACCTTCCAGCATGCAAGTCTGTGGGTATAGTCTGTAACAAATGCGAAATATCTTCCATGACTGAGGCCAGCTGTGCTAGCAACATGCCCAGTAGGACCACCGGACCACTACCTAGTGGAAAAATTACTCCCTCTCCAGTGCTCAGACGCTCTCAAGAGGCACTCCAAAGCTGCACAGATGACTGCAGGCCCATGATACGGTATTTTTCTAGCACTCAACAAGCAGATGGAGGTTTGTGACTGGTTTCTCCCAGCCAAACTTCCTGCAGAGGGATGACTAGTTTCCAGAGCGTTAAACAGACGTGTGACCACGGCCAAATGCCAGATGGCTGGAAAGAGGATTGGAGCAGCCCTCATGACGAATGTCTAGCCTTGGCTGCCAGCATCACGTACCATATGTGTTAGCTCCCAGATAGGAAGGCCTGGCTGCAAGTTGGGACTGTGATACAGGGATATTACCTAGCACAACTTTAAGTGATGCCATCACACAATAGCACAGAAAGAAGAAAGTTTTTCCTTTCACTCACTTCCTTCACCGTGCAAAGGGATCTGTTTCAAAAGTCCTCCTACTGATGGTGCGGATGGAAAAAAGTGTTTCAAAGGCAGGACACCTAGCTTTGTGCAGGCCTCCTGCTGAGCAGGATATACAATTTTTGCTTCAGGAGATAAAATTCTCATTTAATTCTCACAACAGATGACTTCTAAGAGTGATGAAGCATTGAGGTCTAGGTGGTCACCATAGTTTGCGCTACTTAATCAGCTGTGGGCTAGTGGTAGGGAAGCTGATGCGCGCTGTTGAAAGGGCTATGAAGTCACAAGTCTATCTCAAAAACTCATGCAATGTATTTAGTTACTGGGTCCTCAGGAGCACCCACAACAGCAGAACCTGGGCTCTTTGCTCTCACTTGTAATCAGCGTATAATCAGGGGATTTGTGTCTGCGTTTGACTCATGGTGCAGCCATCACCCAGACTGACGCTTGTAATCAGGAGCAGAACACAAGCAGAAAGGAAAAACAAGGAAAGAAAGGAAAAAAGTCTCTGTGTGGCACCACTCTGCAAACCACCAACTCCAGCTGCAGCTTCATGACCTCTTTATGCTGATTAACTCTAAGCTGCCAGTAAAACAGTCAGCCCTAACCTTCCTGCCCACCTCATCACAAGCTGGACCAGGGAATCTGTCTGAATGCTATTTTACAATTCTTTAATCAGGTTCCTTTTCATTTGGATTGATTACCTGGAGCTGGCATCCCGCTCAGCTCACCCAAGCACAGGAGACAGCAGGAGAGCACGGTCAGCAGCAGCAGTTCACACCACGGTTAGCTAAAATCTGTTGTCTTACAAGCAACAGCCTCCCAGTGTACCAGTCATAACCTGCCTCAATATATTCTCACATGCACATTGACACAGCTTGCAAAATGCATAGCCATTTTCAGAGATATTCAAATGCAGACGCCACATCAGCAACATACAAATCAGTGATCTGCCCAGACAGATTTCATTTACGCTTTCTCCTGTGAGACGCTTATGTGAGACAGGGAATGAAGCTAGGACTTTGCAGACTCCTAATGAGACACATACAGCTGGCAGACAAGTTATAACAACAATAAAAAAAAAAACAAACCCCAAAAGATGGTTGCCCATTTCTTTTAAAAAGGACTTTGTTGCTGTTTTTATTTTCCAGAAATATATACACTTGGAGAGTAAAGCTGAGGCTTTTTTATGACTGATGTCGAAGTAGACATCCATTGATGTCTAAGTGGCAATCTCCAAATGCAAATTTCAGTCCCGAGACAGCATTTAACCTGTATCAGCAGAGCACTCTGATCCCTGGATGGGATTTTGGCACTCTAGTCCATTAACTTATATTTACATTCCAGAGGTGGAGACTGGTTCAGAGGAAGCCTGAGGATGGGAACAAGGCAGATAGATTTATCACTTTATCACATGGAATGGTGCTTAGTCCTTCTGGGAAGTTCAAGTCTCTTTGTAGTTAGCAGCTGGGCCAGTCCATTCATCAGCATCATAAATATGGTCAACGACATCACGAGCACATAGTGGCTGATGCTGCAAGGAGGAGACAGATAAAAGAAGTGAGAGAAGCATGGAAACAGCTAAAAACCCCATGATATAAACAACCCTCTGAATATATTTTTTTTTAACTAGGCCTAATTATTGGCCTAGTATGTAATTTTATATATTCTGCTCCTAGAAGTCAAGTATTATAGCAGCACTGTTGTGTAAAAATGGAAGTCTGTGACAAAATAAATGGTGAGGACAATAGAAAACACAACTGAGAGTACATCGAGTGAATAAGAGGTACTAGTTACATTTTTCATTCAAGTGGGTAATTTAATGTATGCAACTGAAACCATTACAAAATTTCCATTTGCTGGGAACTGATAATGCAGAATCTAGGGAGAACTTTCCATTAGGTAGATATTCCTTGGTAGCAAGACACCACAGATATTTGTCAGATGAAGTGCAATTTTCTAGAGAAAACACTGTTCCAGTGATGAGCAGCTTTAGAAAAAAAACTCACTACTTTTTCACTCAACATTTCTAAAAATTGTGTAATTCTCTGCTGTGGTAACACATGGTTTGAAAGAAACTAAACAAGAGTTCAAGAGTGGCTAATAAACACAAATTTCAAGATGCAGTTTCTGGGTTAGGAAGTCCTCAAGTCGCTAATGATTAAAAAGATAACCAGCAGAAAAGCTTGTTCTCCACTTACTCAAATTCTGGTACCTGATGTTCGCTAGTGTCAGACTGAGATTTGACCTAGGCTATTCAGCATCCTGTGTTCAATGTCTGAATCAAGCCACTATTAATGTAAACCACTAGCCATTAAGAAATCATAATTTTTCCGAATCCAGTGACATTTCAGGCTGGAGTTGCAGATGAAACATGGCCACACCCGTGTCCACCACACACATGCAGTGCAGTAGTTTTTTTTCCCCGGCACTACTGAAGACACTGGCATTCTGACATGAGAAGCACCCATACCTCTTGATGCACCCATACCCACTATTTCAAAGCAGATGGCTCTTTACGATGAGTGGGGTAACTTCAGACTCGATGAAGTCTGAGTTGTGTCACAAAAAAGGATCGCAAGGAGCGCTTGCCGGTTTAATGACTTGGAATTTCTGCCAGAGGACTCATTCAGTTTGAGAGTTTAGCCAAGGAAGAGCAGTAAAGTTTGGAATACCAACGCTATGAATCCTCATGACCCAGAGACGACTGCGATAACCCTGGTGCTAGCCTAGAGCAATTTAGCTCTATCAAGTGGAGAAGCACCAGCTCTTAAAGCTGGGCTGGCTAACCAGTGTGAGAGAACAAAAGTAATCCGAAAGTTCACTGATGAGTGGGAGCTCTTCCACAGGCAGGATACCACCAACCAAAGGAGCTGGCGTCTTGAGCAAATTGGATGGAGAACACTGAAAGGGACTTGACTCATGCTACAAGATTTTTTTGCTTCAGCTGAGTCTGACTAAACCTTCTCACAAATACTTTGCTCAAAATACACAGTTTTAAGAAATCAGTTCCAAAAATCCACTGGCATAAATGGGCTCAGACCTCAACAAGCTCCACCCCAACAGCCTGCACCTTGCACCTCTGTAAATTCCCACTTGTACGCGGCACAACTGAAAGTATTCACTAACGTGAACAACTCAAGGTTTAAAATATCAGCCAGGAGCCATCTTTCCTACGTGCCTTTTCTATAAGCATCTCCCCTCTCCAGCTTTAGCTGAGCAAAGCCGCACACCATAGTGCTGCTCTGTTTCTGTGGGGAAGGTGTAAGAAGGCACAGGGAGAGCATGAAGTCAGGCACAAAGCCCACTTCCACCTGGTCGGTGCACTTTGTTCTCTGCAGTCCACAGCTCATTTACAATAAGATAGCACAACTCCCTCATGAGCTGCCCTTCAAAGTCCAGCTAGGTGTGTTACAGGTTCGGTGGTTTCAGTTCTCCATGGGAAGGGACATGTTGACAACTGAAAGTCAAACCCTCGTTGCTGTTATCTTCATGGCATCATGTGCCCTTGGAGACTGTACGAGCACGGTAGGTACAGAAGTTTTAAGGAAACTCTCTTAAGGAAACAGCTACTCTGGTAAATAGCCGGATGGCTTAATGCCTCATGCATTACAAGTAACAATTCATCTTTCCTTCTCACCTGGCACCAGAATTGTAGTTTTTAATGTAAGTAGCAACACCACTTTCCTTCTAGCTTTCAAAGAAAGCTTAAAGGAGCAATCTGAAAATCAGAAGCCAAATGAAGACCCTGCCTTTATTCCTACAGACACCCTGAGACAGTCACCAGAGGATCAGTGACTTGCTCCCATCAGCATGGTCCTCACACAGGCAGGGTTCCTGTCTGCATCAAAAGGAGCTTTTCCAGATGTGGGTGTTAATCAGTGATTTTGGGGGGCATAGAGAGGGGCTTTCTCAAAAAGGAAAAAACTCCCCAGAAACTCTGCTTAGCTGCCTGTCAGTCGAGGGATTGGGTCCTCTGTCTTTCTGTAAAGACAAGTACTGCACACACTTCTCCCTTGCTACACTGGAAAAGACCAAATAGTTTTGCTCCTTTATTAAAATATCAGATGTTCAGAGTAAAGAAATATATATTATGCCATAGAGCACAATTAAAAACAATTTCAGTCTACTTGTCACATAATTACGAACAGCCAGCATCTCCAGGGCTACCAGCAACTGGTACTGCAGTGCCTGCAGACAGCTCTGCTTGGTAAATTACTTCTCAGGCTGGGGTAATGCTGTAATTAAACAAACAAACAAAGCAAGACTCTTGTAGGTATATGCCTCAACAGCAGTGGCAAAATCTGCTGCTACAACCCCGAACTGTACCCTTGGCTGGATCTGTAGTTGCAGTGAAGCACGTAATTCTCAAAACAAGCTTCCACCATCAGAAGTCAAACCGGAGCTAATAAGGAAAAGGAGCAAGATTCTAGGCTCCAGGCAAGCAAGATCCACATGGAAGAAGAAGAGACATTAAACAGGTACAACAGAACAGCCTGGTGGGGCACAGTGGGGCAATGCTTATAAAGGATAAGATGGGCAGGGACAGGTAATGGTAGAGAAAAGGTAGCTGGTGTAGGGGATCCTGGATCATCTAAGGTAAGGCAGCACTGTTCAATGGAAAAACAAGTGCCCTATGTATGGATCAAGGTCAACGGGCAGAGCTGGTGCTAGGAAAATTTTTTTATCAGGGAGGAAGACACCTGTTTCAGTGGCAAGGAACCAAAAGGAGAACACATGAGGTACTACCATCTCCTGGTTTTGTTTGTGACAGTGTACATTGGTGACAAATACTAATCAAAGAGAAGAAAAATCAAAGATCAGTACAATATGAGAATCAACTTTGCTCCAAAACATGGCTTTTTCCCCAGACAGGCTAATTCCTAAGATGGCAGACCTGATTAGAAGCTGGGAAGACAGGAAGATGGAGTAAGTTACCATAGCAATTAAAAAAACCTAGAAATAAAAAAAAGTAAAACAAAAAGAACTTATGCAAGGACTTGAAAGGGCACTCTCCAGAATAGTCCAAGGACCTTATTTCTACACAACATGCTACTTTGAACTTTGGGATTGTTCCTAAGCACACACTGAGACCTCAGACTTAGATTCTGAATTTAAAGTCTCCTGCATTTCCAGCCAGGGTCACACACTCTCTCTCATTTCACACAAAGCAAATCATAAATCACATCACTCCTAGCTCCTGTTTTAGAAATTTTTGGTTAACACTGCTTTCCTGCTAGTTACAAGACCTTTGTTTTAATAATCGGACCTAGAAACCCCAGTGTCCCAAACCTGAAATCTATTCGGTTACCCTAAAACCTAAAAACGTCTCCTGTGCTTTATCTATGTCCCCTGAACTTTACAACTGCAGAACAGTTAAGATTGTATCTTTATCTTCCATCAACTGTTATAAAAAGAGCAATGGAGTAATACAGTATGTGTCTGTATAAAACCACATAACACTGTCATAAAAAGAAGCTTGAGGATTTATCTTGACTATCTGAATATACAGCTATGTACAAATTGCATATACTGTATAGATATGGTAGGCTTTAACAGCTATATCTCTCTCTATAAAGATCTATAGAGATAGACAAACATACCTGTTAAGCCACAAATTATTTTAGTGAGAAAGAAGCCAAAAAGCTAGCTATTCCACTTGTCTGTTATTAAAAATAAAAGAATCTGTGAGAACAAATTTCTCATGATCACGTACTACACACTGATACATCAAAAATACTACAAAAACTGCAGTATTATTTTTATTAAATGTAATGGTATGTTCTTCTAGGGCATATGATGCAATTTAGGGTGACCTCAAGATATAAAGGTAGAGGGTAAGGTTAGCAGACCTCAGAAGCTTGCGTAAGCCACTGCTATGAGTTCTGCATTCACTGCAAGATTATTATCCTGTTATATCAAAACAATGAAAAGCACTCTCTGAAAAACAAGTTCACATTGATTTTGGCATGACCATTAAGCAAAGGGGCTTTAAAACTTTCTAAGAAGCCATAAATATTTGTGGTAATTGATAATTTACTGAGAGGAGGGCATCAATGGTGCGTTGATTATTTGCTGAATGTGGAAATACAGAACTGTATGTTGGATCTGTTGCTACTCAGCATTTCATTAATGATCTGGAAGAGCGTGAAAAGTAGAAATCTCTTTACATTCAATGACAATACTTCAATGGCATGGTGAATTCAACCAGGAGAATAAAGACATCACATTGTTAAGGCAGATATGAGGTACAGTAAAATGACATGTAATGTGGTTTAAGGCATGGTAGAATGAGATGTAAAAGCGAGGAATTAGGGGTGAAATTAAAAAAAGGAAATATGTCAGTTCAGTAAACAAACCCTACTTCCAAACAATGAGAGAGATCCACTGGGAAACAAAGCATCACCATAAAAAAGCAGTGAACCTTTTAGTTTTATAGCAAGGGATTTAAAACCAGCTCTTACACGTGAAACTTCTGAGCACTGGTATTGGAAAAACCCAAGTATTGCCTAATGAGGGTTTCTGACTGAACTTGCACATTCTTAGTAAGAGAGAGGACTTATAAAAGTTTTGAAGTGTGGTAATCAGAAAATCCATAGAAAGCTACCACCACAAAAAAGAATGAGTATGGAAATATACATCAGCAGCTTTGCAAACATGGCACATATACAACTGGACTCTGACAGACTTTAAAGGAACGAATCTTCACTAGGAAATTAAATTACTGCTTTTCTACCAATTATTTCAATGATGTGGTAATTAGTCATATAAAATGAACCCTGATAATTGTGCATGCAGACACATACAAACTTCCTGTCAGTGCCACAAAAGGAAAAAAAATGAAAAATCAGAGCAGCTGTCCCTAAGGGTGCTCCTATTCTTTGTTCCATGAAATCCTGCACAGGTTTTGTTGAGATACAAACAGTTGGGGAAAAAAAAAGAACTTTCATTTCCTTAACTGATTCAGCCTTCTTGGGGAAATTCTGGCAACACCTGAAATGTCAACTGAGTTGGGATATTTTCAGACCTTGCTGTCAAAGCAACCACAGACAACACTGCAACGGGAATGCCACAGAGCTGTCACGGCAGTTGCAACGGGAGGACAGGAAAGAGCCATGTTACTATCTCTCCCCCGCTGGTTTTGGGAATTGCCCAAAACCCCATGAAACTCATATTCCCTTTCAGAAATAAACAAGCAAACAAAAAAATCTTCTGCTATTGCCTACTAATTTTGCCAAGCTTGAGGATCACACATTATAAATCTGCTTAGAGGAGAAGGTTCAGGTGCCAAAAATATTGCTCACGCTAGCTAGAAGAACGACCACTTCAGCTCTACACCTTTCTTATGCAACCTAGTCATTTTTATCTTACATGCATATACACACACACACACATATAAAACATATATAAAAAGACTACAATAAAATAGCGTAGGTGGCAAAGTGAATCACTCAAAAGTGAAGTAATGACAAATTTAAGGCTGCCTGAGCATTACGCATTACCATGTTTAAAATTAATCACAAATTACTCTTTTGAAAGGACATTTTCAGTGTTTTCTTCAGTGCTCAAAACACACACATGGAGAGGCAGAATTACGGTTGTGCATAATGAGCTCCCCTAAACTCTTCAGGATAAGGGAAACTTCCAGCTGAAATGGATCCAACAATCTATCACCGTTGTAAATTTCCATACGACGAAATTTGTATATCAGAGAGGAAGTTTTTGGGTACTCATAACAATTTGTATTTTTGCTTGCAAACACCCAATTAGGAAGCTCCTTGCCTAGCAGCACAGAACTTTTCTGAGGTCTTCATTATCCTTATTGATCTGTATAGGAATTCAAATGAAAGGATAAGGCCATCTGATTTATCATAAGCTGACCACAACAAGGAAGTGTGATGTTAAAGCATTGTTTCCACTGTTTGATCTAACTGTATCTCCTCCCATTAAGGACCTTCAAAAGGTAGCTACAAGCAGGAATTTTAACCTCCTGAGAAATCAGGCAGAATACGTGCGTGCGCGTGTGTATACACATGTGCTGGAGGAAACTTGAGGCTCAGCAAAGCACAAAGTAAATGTAGACTAAACAGAATATTAACAATGGGTCACTATTCAACTTCTGTTTAAATAACAGTGTCAAGTGACCAGATCTGCTGGATTATTAACAAAACATTCCCTACTAAGCTTATTAGAGCATATTATCTATTTCCACGGCTCAGGGAACATAAATCTGAAATGTATGTTCCTTGTATTTGTTATTTCTGAACTATTCACAAATAAGACTGCGCAGCCGAACACCTACCCCATGATGTATGCTGTGGAGGCTAGTATGACTCATTATGCAAAACAAATTCTCTCATTTTAGCTGTGATTTCTATGTTTAAATGCTACAGAGTTACTCTTCCCCAACTAGGTGGAGGATAAACGCATGGGTCTTGGTAGCCACCAAGGTTCATTAATTCATAGGAGGTTATATATGGAGGCTTAACGCAATTCAAGACAATTAACAATTTTGATAAATTGTTATTTCAACAGTGATTACAAGTAATTAAAATGCAAAACAGTAATTAAAATATTATTTGTGTAACTACTGGTCTTCAGAAATCAAACAAATCTTACTAACTCTATTTCTTGCCATGCTAGATTCATTACTTACTCCATGTTGCTCTGCCACAGATTTTAAGACAAAAGTTTTAGCTTGGGATATATACATATGCATACATGTGTGCACACACACATGCACATGTATTTTAAGTACAGGGAACATCACTGAAGCATTTGATTAAGCAGAGTAATTGGAAAAAATTACAAGAGTTCTGAGTAGATAAACAACAATATTAACCTATGAGCCTTTGAAAAATGCAACGCGGGCAAAAAAATACCGTACCTTGTTCCAATATCCAGCCAGCTTCCATAATCTTTAACCAAAAAGAAAAAATGCTAGGAAATAAAACAACTTTGATCAGTACATCAACATTGCACAATTTGAAACACAAAATTGAACCCCATGTTTTCAGGCTGTTTACTCCAAGTTTCTAATTCTTCAAGTAGAACAAGGGCAAGACCTTTCCAGGAATGCTCATTTGGACCAAAGTAAAGAATAGTCTAGAAATAGATTTAACATGGTATCAAACACAAACAGGTAAAGATGGACTAAGTTCTGTCAAGCTGGGCTTGCATCAATCGGAAGATAACCAGCAGAGAACTTTTTCAATAAGAAAAGCCAAGTCACCTAATTGTTTCAAATAATGGGATCCCAAATACCACCTAGTGCCAAAGAGAAGGCTGCATATTGTTTTCATGAAATTCCACCACAAATTTCTTTGGGCAGGTCTGGCAGTTCCCCACACGTAAAATGGGAATAATGTTGGGAGAAGATAGCGCTTGCTGTTAGTGAATCCCCCAGATTCTAGCTGGTGGCCACACTGATTCAAGACCACAAACCAGTGCTTTTTTTTTTTTCCTGCCAACTTTCTAATTTCTTGATATACACACAGCTCTGGCATATCAAACCTCTTTGGCAATATTTTGGTTTGTATGCCAAGTACATATTTGCTAATTGCTTTAAAATAGTTAAACCAAACTAGGGAATATGTGAAATAAAAGAACTGCATATGCCGGGGCTTGCTACACACCAATACATGCCTTCTTTTGGTCTAGCTAGACTGATTTTATTAGTGAATAGCTATGAGTGTGGTTTACTGGTATTTTGATCCTTTTCCTGTGGAAGTTATAAAAAAAAAAATCAGATTAGTGACACAGATTTATTTGAAACTATACAAAACTATCCCTTCTCCATTTCTCACTCTACAGACAAATTAGTAATTATTTGGTTTTTCACTTACAGCTTTTTCTATCGGGTGAGATCCACAGACCATACTGTACAAGGAAATCGCATCAGGAATGCTTACTCCAAACGGATGAAATTAAAACAGCATGTAACGGAGTGAGAACACCAGTTCTACCTGCTGCTTTGGAAAGGTTTCTGTCTGCCTTATGATGCACAGGGGCACTACTTGCTGGGTTAAAGTCAGTTTGAAGGGGACAATAAAACCATACTTTTAACATGTAAAAATTACGTTGGGGTATTGTTCAGCTTTGGGCTGTTTTAGCTAGCTTGGTTTGTGGAGGCAAACTTTCGGAAGATAACATTTCCTAACACCTTATTACAAAGGACACAAAGTGTTTTTTCAGGTGTTGCTGATCATCTAGATGCTGACAACTCTAATCGAGCTGGTGTGTAACGCATTTCTCCTTTTCCTCTCTTTTTCAAGGGAAGGTGGGGTGAGTAAAAGGTTCAAAATTCCTGAAAAATTAACTTAACCCTGCACACAACTAAAACTGATATTCTTATTTAAATTCTTCCTACAAATTTGACTGGAAAGCACATGAAAAACTCAGAATCACAACTTATTACTTAATTTTTGTCTCTTATTATTATGAGAATAGTGCTTCCTCAGAAGCATTAATTACATGAAATTCAAAAAGCCAGGACTGGAGGAGCTTTATCTCTAAATTACGTTAGGATTTCAATCCAATTCACTGGCCTAATTACAAAAACTTTGAAGTCTGAAACAAATTCAGATCTCTCTAGACAGTTAGGAGAGCTCCCCCCAACTTCTTGATTTTATTTGAACAGAATGCGCAACAACTTACCAAAGCCATAATGTCTGAAATCACAAGAACAATGAGGAAAAGGCTGCAAAGAGAAAAAAAAGAAAAAGAACCCGACCATCAACCTTTATCCACGGCCACAGATGTTACAAAGCTTATTAAAACCTTATATATTTCTTATAAAGAAGTTAAACTAAGATATGATTTCTTGCACTTGCCTTTCAGTCACTCAGATACATTCCAATTTATTAGAGAACAGTTAAAATATATGGCTAGAACATCTGGCACTTGTAATCCCACCCTGCTTGAAAAAGACATTTCACATCAACAGAGTTTCAATTTTGCAACAGAGAAACCTATCATGAGTCCTTTACTGGAGAACAAGAGCATCTTACAAACAGCGCGTGCCCATTCCTGATGCAGGGAGCTCCTGTGCCGGTTAAGCCAAATAAAGCTGATTTAGATGTTTCAAGCTGGACTCAGGAGTGAGCAAAGCCGTTTGGCACAGACGGGCAGATACCCGAGCCGATCGGTCCTATTGCAACAAGCGCCCTGCTGAGTAGGAAGCTGCTAAAGGGGGTGCTCGCCCCCCTTCCAGATCTCTGGGTGCTGCTCTGGGAACACCCAGCATTTTGCTGTCGTGATGCCAAACCCATGGGACACTCCGTCAGGCAGCAGGTTACTTACAGAAAGTAGGCTGCAGCCAGTAAAAGGAACCAGGAGGGAGCACGCAGAGCTATTTTTTCCCCCATTAACCTAATCTTCTTTTCATTAAACTATGTAAATCCGAAATTACATGAAAGCAATTGCTATAACTGGTTGAAACTAGTTTCTAAGTTAATGACACTAAAGCAATGTTGCAAAGAGCCAACCCATTAACAAAGTCTTTAACTAGAATACAGTTAATTTATCAGTACTACCATCATAAATTCACAGAGCTATTTTGGGAAATGCTGTAGTATTGCATGAGCATGTACTGAGGGGACACCCGTACCAATGCCTGCTGATGAGGAAATTTCTGATATTGCCTAAGTCAGCTATGCTTCATTAGCAAATAAGGACGCAACAAACTGACTGTATCTCAGTCGCACTGAAAGGCTTCTCTCCACTTACCTATGGCTCAGATAGGATGTTGCAATCTCGTAGTGCCTAGGAGGCACTCAACTAGAGGGCTGTTTTCACAGGCAAGTTCCAAGAACATATTCTGACAGAACATTTCCCACAAACAGCAAAAAAAAAAATTAAAAAAACCCCTTTAATCTGTAAACAGAGAGTTTAGAAGCAATTTGTCCAAATCACAAAAATCTATTTTTTACCCTTCTGAACTGCAGGAAGCCTTTCACAATAGAAGGACAACACTAATTTCAGGGCATGTTTATACGCTACAAAGACAAGATTGTCCCCTGTGATGGCTTAATTTATCTAGCAGGGGCAGCAAGAGCAGTAAGAGTGCAGCACAGGCTTCAGGATGTGCTGACAATCAGAGCAACACCTCTCCAGGGATCCTGGACACATCTTGTGGTTTCTGCCTCGTTCCCAGGATGACACTGTGGCAGTATCACTGCTATTGTCACCTGGGCACAGCTAAATGAAGCTGGCACAAATACCAGCTGGAGTTAAAACCACAGCCTCATAAAGCAGCACAGACGTACTCGTGTCACCTGGTTTAAGAAGTTGATATCGTTTCCCCTCTCACACACTCAGATGCACATTCCATTAGAAGCTTGCACCATCACTGGTGCTGCCAAGGCAAGCATTCACAAGTTAGGAAATGCTGACCTTTGTGATGCCTGAGCCCTAGAAAAGTAAATCGCTAGCCAGTCTTCTGAGCAACCCCAATTCCTCAATGCAGCCTTGCTTCTGTATAAGCCTTGGTGAGGAGGACAAATATCCTTCCTTGGAGGTGCAGGGACAGCCCAAATACACTGCACACACAGCTAAGGCAGAGAAGGTAAAAGTGATGGTGAGCGTTGTGCTTCCTCTCCAACAAGAAGTCTGATTTCAGGTTGCCACGTCCCTTGTTAGTATCACAGAATGGTTCGGGTTGGAAGGAACCTTAAAGATCACCTAGTTCCAAACCCCATTATCATGGGCAAGGGCACCTTCCACTAGACCAGGTTACTCAAAGCCTCATCCAACCTGGCCTTGAACACTTCCAGGGATGGGGTCTCCAAAAACACTTTGGGCAACCTCTTCCAGTGCCTCACCACCCTCAGAGTAAGTAACTTCTTCCTAATATCTAATCTAAATCTCCCCTCTTACAGTTTAAAAACATTACCCCTCGTCCTATCACTACACTCCCTGATAAAAGTCCCTCCTCATCTTTCCTGTAGGCCCCCTTTAGGTACTGGAAGGCTGCTATAAGGTCTCCGCAGAGCCTTCTCTTCTCCAGGCTCAACAACCCTAACACTCTCAGCTTGTCTTCATAGGAGAGGTGCTCCAGCCCTCTGATCGTCTTTGTGGCCCTCCTCTGGACCCGCTACAACAGGTCCATGTCCTTTTTATGTCGGGACCCCCAGAGCTGGATGCAGTACTCCAGGTGGGGTCTCAACAGAGCAGAGTAGAGGGGGAGAATCCCCTCCCTCAACCTGCTGGCCACAGTCTTTTTGATGCAGCCTGGGATGTGGTTGGCACACATTGCTGGGTCATCAACCAACACCCCCAAGGTCTCTCTCTTCAGGGTTGCTCTCGATCCATTCTCCGCCCAGCCTAGATTTGTGTTTGGGATTGCCCTGACCCACATGCAGGACCTTGCACTTGGCCTTTTTGAACCTCATGAAGTTCACACAGGCCCACTTCTCAAGCCTGTCCAGGCCCCTTTGGATGGCTTCCCTTCCCTCCAGCACGTTGACCACTCCATACAGCTTGGTGTCATCAGCAAACTTGCTGAGGGTGCACTCAATCCCACTGTCCATGTCACCGACAAAGATGTTAAACAGCACCGGTCCCAGTACCAACCACTGAGGAACGCCACTCATCACTGGTCTCCACTTGGACATTGTGCCATTGATCCCAACTCTTTGAGCGCAACTGTCCAGCCAGTTCCTTATCCACTGAGTGGATTAAATCCATGTCTCTCCAATTTAGAGACAAGGATGTCGTGCAGGACAGTGGCAAAATGCTTTGCACAAGTCCGGGTAGATGACATCAGTTGCTCTTCCCTTATCCACCAACACTGTAATGCCAGCATAAAAGGCCACCAAATTTGTGAGGCACAGTCTGCCCTTACTGAAGCCATGCTGGCTGCCACCAATCACCTCCTTATTTTTCATGTGCCTTAGTCTAGTTTCCAGGACGATATGCTCCATGATCTTGCTGGGCACAGAGTTGACTGGCCTGTAGTTCCCTGGGTCTTCCTTTTGTACTGGATGGCATCGTATAAGGAGATAACGAGCAGGGAACAGGCAGACATAGAAAGGCAGAGGGCATCGCACAGAGCAAGGGCAGCTTCCTTCTGCTCAGCTGAGCAATATGCAGGACAGAGTGACTGCGGTCCCCCTGCCACTGTCCAGTGAGACTTTCAGTCAAACCCACACAACATCCCAAGGTGACAGACTCAAAACCACGTGGCTGACAGGGATCTCCTCTGTGTCAGCGCCAACCATAATCCCAACACGATGAGCACAGGATTCAGTCACACGCACTGGGTGCACTGAAAGGGGTAGGGAGGGCTAACAGTTAAAGAAAATAACAATATTGAGGCAGTGAAAAGAGCAAGAGTAGTTCAAATCTGTATACAGCACTCTCGGGAGGCTGGGCACCCATCCCACATTCTCTCTGAAAAGTCTTTAGAGCTGGAGACAGGACTGGCAGCCTTCTAGTCCTACTGCAAAAAGTATGTAATACTGAACACAACTGGGAAGCACTGAACTGCAATGGAAGGGCATGCTGCCGTCTTTTTTTAAAAATCCTATTTGTGGTGAGGTCAGTGCTACAAAGCTGTAAATTGGATGCATTATAAATGTGTTATTTTTAAAATGTTGTACTATAGGTAGAGATGCAATAGCAAACAAATCCAAAAACTTTAAATTCTGCTCATTTTTCTACATTATGGGACAAAGTGCTCCTTCTGTGTACTGTCAACAAAGAATATTAAATATCTGATTATTTCAGACAGGGCCAACACTTCCATTTATACTAATTTTTCACTAAGGAAAGAATTCCTGAGCTTGCAAAATCACTGAACAAAATCCCAAACCATAATAACAAATAAAAGTAACAACGTGATCTATCTACTGTTTGGTTGGTTTGTTTTGTTTGTTTTTTTTTAATTTAGATTGAGATTCGACAATTCTGAATTGTTGCAAAATAGATTTGAAACCCTTAGTAATGCAGAAATATAGCACTTACTGTACCTCTTAGAAGACAGCTGTGTTGTGACTTGAACAGCTTCGAAAGCACATGATACCAGAACAAACGGGATTACAACCTGTTTAAAACACAAGCTACATTTTGGTTTACAGCCATATTTACAAAATAACCTGGCAGGTTGTGGAAACATTTTCCCACTTCTGAAATTACCACAGAATGTGTATGTTACAAAAATAAAACACTGACAAGAAAGAGTAGAAGCTAATTTTGCAGGAAGCACATTTAGTAAAAGAATAAAAATCCCCTTCCATGGTCATAGCTGAACTGCAGTGAAATAAACCATGAGGCAACATGGAAAACTATAATTAAAACACATTAATGATGCTCACTTCATTTATCCATTTTAGAGCTAGTGATAAATACTTCAACAAGGCTAGAAGGCAGAGCTATTCAGATCCAGTATCTCACGTGACAGGCTGCAGAGCTCCAAGCATAATAGGACAATCTCATCTCAGCCACAAAAAAATCTGAATATAGAATGTATTCAGTAAGGCAAGGATCACATTTCTCCTCCAAAGCAAAGTCAAGCAAATGTAAACAGTTCAGTAAATTAAGAACAAAATGAAACAAAGAAGTTAGAAACATGAATGCTGCCCTTTGTTCTTTCCAAAGTTGACTTGTAATCCTTAAGTTTGTCGTGTAAATGCATTGCTATAACCTATCTCTTGCATCCAGAAGGTTTGCATTATTGATTGATGTCCTTCAGTACAAGACATAGTACACCTGCAACTTAAAGTCTGCTTTCTCTGGGACAGAAGCAGCAGAAAGGCAGAGGCAGGAAATGCTGCTTATTTTAGCAATAACCCATAAATTTCATGTCTCCCTTCCCGTTTGCCTCTTTACCCCTCTGGCAGATCCTTCACTCAAATATTAGAAAGGAGGTCCCACACCCTGCATGCAAACAACAAGTGCAATCCAATCTTTGATAGACTATTAAAAATACAAAAAAATAATATTCACTGTAAAATGACAACATAATCAGCAGAGCATTCAAAGCCTGAACTTAATGTAATGTAGACAGACCTAATAAAATACATATATCCTCAATGTTTCTGTAGATATTGTACTATAGGGACAGCTTACAATTTTTAAAATAATATAAGTATTTTCAACTTCCAAAATTTCCATTTTAATACAATAAACCAATCTAATGCAGTTAAATTACACTTCTATGCACTTCAGCTTCTCTCTTTTGGGAAACACCAGGATCCATCTCTAGAAACACTACAAAGGTGGAAAGATTCACACATGGTTAAGAAGGCTAATGAAGATCCACTACATATGTATGTTTTTGTAAATTGCAAATAACAACCACGCAGGTGATATGTTCTTTATTAAACAGCTCTTTGAGAAAATTTCACTCAGGTAAGATTACTGACCTTTAGCACAAGCAAGCCTCCCATCATGAAGGGACTGAACACAGTCAAGAAACAATAGACAGAAGCAGGATCAAAACTAGAGGAACATGAAAAAGACATTACAACATGCCCTTGAAATGGCATTTTCCATTAAAAAAAGCAGAGCGTTTCGTCAGTCCTGTAACAAACTGTGTCCATCTACATTTTTAAACAAGGCTTCCAACTTTCTCTTCTCTTTTTCAAACATTAAATTAGCAAGGACAGCCTACCTCACTTTTCTTTCTCTACAATTTTTCTCTGCTTGTGTCTTTTGAGGTGCCACGTTGTTGGTGAACCGCCGAGCTCTCTCTGCTCACACTGCCAATAACTTCTAATAAACATTAAGACAACCTAGTAACCAACAATCTCAGGCTCTTAGGGAACACGTTACAGAGAGCAGAAACGAAATAAATTGTTATCTTTATTCCACTGACTATTGCTTTAATTCTGCTGCCTTGATTTCGCTAAACAAATTTATATTTAGTATGGCAACTGCAGGAAGACTTTTTTGTACCCTGTCTCAAATCAGTGAGTAAAATTTACCTGTTAACAGAAGCTATGTTTCCGGTGCCAAAAAAGGCTGTTACTATGAAGAAAACCTAGATGTATTTAAGGAAAATACACCACAGAAGTGGCTGCAGTAAAAAAAACCCAAAAAACACACACCCCAGCATTTTCCCCCGTCATTCCAATTTACTTTCAAAACCTTATCGTGAAACTACAAGAAGCTGACCCACTATTACATCTTTACACTGCATTAAGAAATCCAGTGTACCGTCTAGCTCTACCTAAGATTTCACACATGACTATGTCAATTTTAAAAGACAGGGGCTGCCTAGGTAAGATTTTAGAGCCTGTCTTGAGGCCCCTGCCAGAAAGCTGTGGCTGCTTCCTTTTTCTGGGCCCCTACCTAGCAAGACAGGAACATCCCTGCACTGCAGTCCCAGCTCTGCGTTCAAACACACATGCTTTTGCGGAGAGCAGCAACACATGCATGCATCCTGCACGCCAAAAGAGATGGCTTCAGCGAGGAATTGACCATGGAAGAAGTAATTGGCTATGAAACAAGTCTAAAGGTACCTATGCCATCCCCCGCCCCAGGTTTGTTGTTCAAAGGTTGTGCTGAGCCTATCCATTGCAACACAGGACTCACAGTTCTTTTCCTCACTTGAGGGAGGGAGGATGACTCCGGCAGTATCTATATAGCTGGAATCTTTTTTCTTTTTCTTTTTTTTTTTAATAAACCCTACCCTTTTCATCTAGGGACAACAATTGCTGCTGTATAAGCCCACGAAAGGCATTTTTCTACCTCCTGAGCTCGCTGGGGCCCATTATAGCTCACATCTCTTCAGTCAAAAAATGGGTTTTAACTGCTTTTTTGCATCAGGCAGAGAGTTAGTCAGTGACAACGGCTGCTGTCGCCAAAGCTCCCTCTGGTCCTTCCACTCCTATTACAGCTTCTGCACCGGATCATTTAAGTCTCTGCATAAACAATTTGCTACCAACTGTTCAGCAGAATCGTTGGGATTCTGCATGCAGTATTTTGGAAGGATTAGGTCAGCATAACTAAAGAAATTATGCTTCCCAAGAGTATAACATGATTTCAAGTTTAGTAACACCGCAGTCTAAACAGCATAGCACAGTTCTGTCAGTTAAGATTTATTAGAACAACAGTGCAATAAAATAAAAAAATACCAGTAGCACATAGTTCTAATCAACATGCTAAGCATAAGTAATCTGAATCATCTTCTGGAAGATGAGGCTGCAAGGTCCCTCAGCACATGCTGACTTTTGGGCCCTATATAGGAACCTTGAGAGAAGATAAACAACTTGCAGAGTCACGGTTGCAATATGACTGCTCTAGTAGCAAAGGTTTCTCTTCTAATACTAGTGTTTCTAAACATTAAACAGCATGTAAATTAAAAAAGTCACAACGTCTTTTGAGCAGATGTGTTTCATACCTGGTCTCTGCAAAGGAGACCTGCAAATTGAGTACCTTTTCAGGACCTGAACAAAATGCATTCAAGTGTTTTCGATTAAGATGAGATTAAATTAGTGCTGCATTCCAGTGTTAAAGTAGTACTATGCTGGAGCTTTAAAAAAAAAAAAATACAATTGGATAGTTTGATTTCTGTTTTGGCTAATTTTTAGCATGTGACAGACAGAGCAGCTTTACTAAAAGTTTGCTTATTTTTTGATAATATAGCAAAATAACAAATGAAATTGAGAAATTTACTGCAAGGTGTCTGAGCCGCTTTTCAGGTATCCTCTAAAGCAAACACAAATGTTCAACACCTAGCAAATTGTTTTGCCTCCTTCCTTAGTGCAGAACTGTCTTTTCTTAATGAGCTATATTACACTTCCTCTGTTGCAGGTTCCCAATGTCCAACAGCATGGTCTCAAATTCCAACAGCACAGACTGAGATTGCGATCCACCCTCTCAGGGTTAGTTATTCTACAAATGATGAAGCCTGTTTTTGCAGGAGCCAGTATTGAGACAACTCCCTCCCCAGCTCCAGCCGTAACCCACCTGCACTAGAAACCCATACGTTCTAGACCAGCTCGTCATTTCTCTCCCACTTGCACACCCGTCTCCCTTGCTGCCAAACAACCTCTCACTTAACTGTCACGGTCATAAGAGACCAAACTTCTCAAAGTGGCCAAGGAACCAGATTCCAGTTCTGGATTCCAGATTCTGAGGGTTTTTTTACTACTTTATCAAAAAAGATAATGTACAAGACCATCATCGTTTGAGCAACAGATGATCTTCATCAGGTTCTCGTTCCAGTGGCTACCATGCTACAAATTTTGATTGAGGGGCCTTTTGAAACCAGCCCATCTTTTCCCTGGAACGCAGCAACCGGCGAAAGGATACAAAGAAGAATGACCTGCGGACGTCATCTAGGTGCAGCTGTCGAAACCGCGTTATATCAGTAGCATAGGCAAAGTTGAAAACAGCAAGCTGGAAAGACAGCAGAAGAAATCAATACCAAATATCAACTAATGTACTTTGATAGAAGCACCATATTTTTCCTGAAATGAATGAGAAATAAACCTACTTCCATATCAGCTGCTATTAGAGTAGTATAATGATGAGGACTGCAAACCTGTCCCATATTTTCATTATACTTTAATGAATCTGCCAGAAAGATTGTACAAGTGAGATGATCAAATGAACAGCGGAGCTTCCGCTGTTATCTACACTAAAAATGAACTTCTATGCCTTAGACTTATCATCATCTTTTTTCATCATAAATATTCCACCTACACATATGCACTTCCACTGCTCACATAAGCATGTGGATAAAGGCCCACAGAAATAAAAGACTGCAATTATCCTCATTTGACTTATGTCGTGAGTGAGAATACTAAAATATTCTCCATCTTCACTCAGCACAATATCACTTGACCCGAAGAGAAATTGTCTTCATGGAGTTTAAGAGGTCAATGAACTCCTTTTCACTGGGGAAAAGAAAGAATTCAAGTAACAGACATTCAACACTGACAACATTTTAACTAATAATAATCTCACATCAACCGAGAACTATGCTGGAGTCTCTAATACAAGATGTACTTGTGGCACATATTAACAGGCATTCTAGACATGATTTTTCTAACCTAAAACCAGGAAGGATTATTATTCCTTTCACTTGGAAAGAAAAGTCAAATGACATACAGGGAGTGACAACAGAAAACTTAATTACAGATTACCTATGTTCTTTTAATTTGCATTTGATTAATAAAGTGTTCATCGCTGTTTAGTATTGCTTTAGACAGAATTTTATTTTAAAACAAACAGAACGTCAGACCACCATCAGACAGGCAAGCAGCACAGATGCCTTGTTACAAGATGCAAAAGGCAGAGTGGGTTCTAGTGTGGAAGAGAATGTACATCCCACAGGTGACTCTGCTGCGCTAGAAACCTCTGGCTGCACTCACAGCCTCATGACAAGTATGCATTTCTACATTCAGATTCCTTCTCTATCACTTAAGATGCTACAGGACATGCTCACACAAAATATCATAACTATACATAGCATAAATAAAAAGTGATTCCTGTTTCCATTTCTGATACTCAGCCTTGAATTGGTAAAGTCTGTTCTCTCTCAATTTTTAAAACTGTCTCCCTTGCAGGAGAACCACAAAACCACAGTATGTGTCAGGTCCGATTCCGATGACTGCCTTGGCTCAGGTTGCACCTCCTGGCACTTCTCCCTAATTATCATGAGCTGCAAAAGGAAGGAAAGATGTGTACCACCACTTCTCTTACAAGTGACTCTGGTCACTCCCATCCATCTGTACCCAGGTTTCTCTGTGCCCTGCACCAAAGATGGCACGTCTGGGAGAAGCAGGGCAGAGCTGCGCTGCATACCTGCCTGACTCCGAGCGCCCAGACAACTCTGCAACCAGCGCTTCAGATCCAACCAAATCAATGACATAGCCACCGTTTGTTAAACTCTTGACCTAACCTAAAAGCTACGTAGCAGTGTGAGCAGCATGGGCTTTGAAAATTGCTGACACAATATACTAAATTTTAGGGTGAAAGAACTTGCATTGGTACCTATTATAAAACTCCCTCTCTGAGCAAATCCAAGAATGTACTAGTTCCAATTTAGTCTCTGGCTCCCTTTTCTGTCTAATCATAAATAAAACACCATCCTTGAAGAAAAAGAGGTCTTTTCAGCCTCTCACAGACACTCATGACTCTGCCATCCGAATAAAAGAAGTACAGTGACATAGTACTAACTCTAAAGAGAGTTACTGTACCTTATGCTGAATTAGCACTGCATTTGATGAACAGAGATTTGTAGCCTACAGAACATACCACTAAGTCAAACTGATTTCCTGCGTTCCTAGAAATGGCTCTAACGTGGAATATCTTGAATAACATCAATTATAAACCTCTTACAAGGCCACATTATCATTTCATAAAACAGCTGATACTGGTTTCCCAAACCTAAAGCAATAGAAAGTGTTGCTATGTGAAAACCACTCAGAACATTTATTATATCCTCAAGGAAAAAAAACACGATAAAGCTGATAACTAACCCGAAACAGCTATCTGGAGCTGTTACCTTTTGTTTGAGTGAAAGACCATAGTGCTGCAGTGCTTCTTGCTCCATATTTATCCACACAAACATCAAACCAGACAGCACCAGTGGAAACAGAGCTTCATACCTGAAGAGTAATGTAATAATTATAGTTAAGTGCAGTCACTAACAACCATTTAACATCAGTTAGTGACAGGTTTCTTTTCTTTTTCCTTTACGCCAATGATATACCAAAAAAATGTAGTGGCATTCTCCCCCCCGCCTCCCTATTTCTGAAGAGTACCCCCAGTTGGTTGGGTTGAAGTTTAAAGCCATACAGTAATTAAATGGTAAAAGCTGGAGACACAGAGGCTGCTTCAGGTTTGTCATGTTTTGTACCTATTTACTTATTTGATGGCTGCCACAACATTGGATGAGTGCCCTTTGTGTCACAATTAATTTTAACAAAACTGGAATAAAATTAAAAAGAAGCAGAAGAAAAATCACTTTTGGCATCGGTAAAATAAAAAAAGCACTACATTTCACCGAAGCCAAATGTTCTTTCCTTTACCACACACCAATCCACTGCAATAGCAGCATCAAGTCATGCCCTAAGCAAGGCAGTTAAGCTGTTCTAGCTAGACCCCTGATCTCAGAGGAGTACTTCTGGCTCCTACAGCACTCAAACACAGCAAACTATGAGCATGTGAGAGATTAAAACCCCCGGAGGAGTTAGGGGTGTAGATTGTCATTGGATACTACTAGTTTCCCTCTGTTCTCTAGATCTCAGTTGCACTTCATGGTGCCTCTCAGGTTTTTTTTTTTTCTTTCAGGATAAGAGTATAATACTGACACTGACTGTGACACCAATACTGACAAGATTGTAATTTTTCCTTTTTACTTTTTTCCTTCTTGGACACAGACTTGTCAAAAAATGAGAAAATTATTGCAGTTAATCTTGATATTGTTTCTGCGTTGTGTCCACTAACGGCTACAAAGCAGTTTCAAACTGGAATAAAAAAATTTGGATAGACATTTCTGCTTTAATTATGAGAATTACAAGCAGTTAATGAATATGAGGATGACAATGCTTGGGTTATCAGTAACAAAAGTACCTGCAAGCCTCACAGTGGTCTACACTTGCCTACAAACTAAATGTCTTCAACTGAATCAGTGACAGCTGGTTGCATGCAACCATGCTCTTCAACTGGCTTCAATACTGTCATTTAACTGTACCTAGAGAGGTGCTGTAATTACCTAAGCAAGGCACTGGGTTATAATTACATGGTATAACAGAGCACCAGGGGAGCACTGGATACTTTTGGCACTGAGCATCTTGGTTTTGCCATGATTGGTAATTTGATTAGTTATTTTGGAGTTTGGGGCTTCTGTTGTTTTGGTTTTATTTGTTTGTTTTTAAAGAATCATTCCAAAATTTGTTAGTCTATTTGAACATTGTAGGAAGACAGTACAGAGCTGTCAACGTGTTAAGTGGTCTGGTGCAGGACCAAAATACAAAGAGGGAGGTTACCAGCCTGAGAGAGCGTAACATTAGTACTTTATCCAGTAGGCAGAACAGGCTAAAAAGGTCGAGTGTAAGAGTGTGTGTGTGGACAGGAATAAGATTAGGATCAAAACCTTAATGGGGAAGTGGGAGGAAGGGGAGACAGGAGATTAAAAAAAAAGAAAAAGATATGCTTCATCTGAAATGAGAGGATCCACAAGAGGCAGCTATTGCAAAATGTCTGCTGCAAGATATTTTATCCCACTTAATTTTCCAGTGTAATTAATTCCAGAGGGTAACTGGGAGAGGAGGCAGAAAGAATGGTTCTTCTATTCCCCAGAATTATGCTTTTAAGAGCTACTGAGTCTGGGAAAAGAAGGGTTGGCTGACACAGTGTTTTCTTAATTTACAAACGCTGAGGAGTTTTTCTTTTATCTGAAAAGAAGCAAGGCCTACTCTTTATGGGGACCAGCACGCCTTTGCAAAAAGTTATTTCCATGAAAATCTCTCCAAATAAAATTTCCCTCATTTTAGGGCTACCTGTTTACTGTTGCATCTCATTTAAGCCATAACCAGCCACCAGTTCTGAGCAGCTGGGAAAGAAGTTATTATTATTATTATTCTGTGAGCGGAAAAACACATGCCAAAACAAGAAAAGAAGTAAACTAAGCCAGACTTTCTTATTTTGGTGCAAGATTGTTTGAATATATACCCTTCCAGCCACTGCTTGTTGTAGCTGAAAGCAATGTCAACAAAACAGATTGTCTGTGATACAAGGAGAAATATGGAAGTTCCCTGAAATTTTATCTAGGGAACTAAACAAGGAGGTAAGCGGCGAGACTACAGCGGGAAGCACACATTAGACCTTTGACAAATGTTCATGAGATCCAGCAGACAGTTTCACATTTAGCCCTTGATTTTCACATGTAAGATCAATCTAAATGGAGTAAGAAAGAAGTACCCTGTGCTGAGGAGCAGGTAGGTAGACATCAGGGACAGCAGTATGCTGAACAGTCGCTGAAAGAGAGACGTGGGGCTCAGTAATGGCAACACCAAGGAAGAAACTGCAATAAAAAGAAATTCATCAGTCACTACACGCGAAATATTTCATCCTTGCTAACAAGAAAACACTCTTCAAATCTTGGCGCTTTATGTACAGAAATTCAATACGGGTCATATATGTCCTACTTTTTAGAAGTTACTTTTGCTAAAGAAAATCCAATGTTTGGAGTGTTTAATATTTAACAAAAGTAATTTTTGTTCTTTATCATGCTTATTTCCTAGCTTTCCAGTTCACACCCTTAATAATTTCTCATGAACTGATGTTCCCTTAAGACAATGCAGAAGCACTATCCCAAAAAACTGTCAAACTTGATCGTTTAACACAAATCTAAGAACTACTTACCATGGCCCTAAGGACCTCCTTAGGTCTGCAGCTCAAAGACTGCAGTTACAGAGCTGTTGCTTCACTGGATTAGATTAGGAAACCTGCCACATTTTTGAGCTACAACTGAAAATACTGGTAATACAGATGCTATCAACTTATTAGCTTCTCAACTTGAAAGGTTTAAACCAGGCATATTTAAAAGAGCTACAGGGGACCTTATCTGCTGTGATTCATGCCTCTTGCCTTTAACTTGTAACGCATTTTCTAATGCAGGTGTGGGATCTTAAGAGTTGCATGTCACTCCTTAGTGCAGTCCATTGCTCAGCTGCCCAGTCAGCAGAGTCTGTGCTGCCCCTAGAGACTCCACTAGCTGGGAAACTTCTGCAGGTGAGGAGAGGGCCCAGCAGTTTGCAGGAGGTGAGGAAAACTTGGAAGAGAGGAAATGGGCTCCTGGAAGAGTGAGTAAAGAGGAAGGAATGCAGAGGTAAAGTAGCCAGTGCCTGAAGTAAGGAAAGGGAGAAAGAAAAGCATTGCTATGATTTCATCTTTAAACCTGGGGGGGTTTTTTAATATGAAAATGTTATGTCATTATAAAAGCGCGCTGAGAAGTAACATTGGTGTGATTCTTTATCGTGCTATAGTGCCTTCACATTACTGAATCATTCAAAGACTGCATCAACAGTAAGTTATAATTAATCACTCTATTAAGGAACCGAAAGAAAACTATAATATATGGGAAGCACTCACTTGTTTTTATTGTCATACTATACTTCAGTATTTACAGTAAACACATTGATGAAAGAGAGATGAGGCTGTTTCTAAAACCTGTGGGTCGGCATGTTTTATTTTCTGGCTTTCAGCCTTAGCCACTGGTACAATTACAGAATAAGGGACTTCATTTAAAGGCTGCTGCAGCCTTTCATCATCACATGTAGCTTTCTATACTTAAATAAGGCCCAGCTCAAGGAAGAACTCCAGGGACCTCACCACAAGTCAGAATGGCTGAAAAGAAATTCAGTGTGGCAACTGGCCTCAGTGAATGACACTCAACAGATCAGATGTGTATGGCTCTCTGAGCGCAAACATAGATGAGAAGAGATGGCGGATGACAATTAGTTGTTCCCTTCCATCTCGATGATCTCCAGAGGTCCCTTCCAACCCCTAACATTCTATGATTCTGTGATCAGATATCACCCATCAAAAGACCTGCAGGTTTCTGGCTGACCTATACAAATCTCTGTGTGTGTCCTCTGCACGCAGTTGTGACGCCAAATTCCTCAAAATTTGGCAGGTTGCTATGATAGATTTCCGTTGATTATAACTTCAAAACATAATATACATTCATTTAGCAGTATCTGCTAACATAAGGACGGTTCTGAAGAACATGGGAAGTAGCTGGATTAACAGTATGACTCCCAGTTTCACCTCTATGGTTAAGGTACACTCCACCAACCATATGGCGTAACTGCTAAAGCCAGCTGGACAGGGGCCTGCAGAAACCCACCACCACCAATTCATTTGCCTGGTTCTCCAAAAAACAGTCTTTCTTCAAACAAATAATAGTAGGCCTAAATTAAAACTTTAAACAAGGTAGGCTTCATATTCATCAGAATGAATAGCTGGAGAGGAGGGAACAATTTGCTGGAAAACTTCAGAAGTCTCATTTCCAGGTTATCACTGCTATGAATAAATACTGATAATTGTGTATTTCTGATTATATAAACACACTGAGGTGTAAAATGAGAGCTTAACAAATAACATTTTATTTCTTCCACAACTAAGCAAAAAGATGAAGAGGAGTTTGACCACCTGTAATGCCATCAACCTTGGAAAAGTTACAGTAGAGAACTTTGTACCTTAATTCTTCCAATGCCATGTTTGCGGTAGACGCTAGTGCCAAAGCAGACACCAGTTGTGATTACGCAAGTTGCAAGGCATTTCTCTCCAGCAGGAGTATTGAGGACACATTGTTGGATGCCTTAGCTTTTTACCTGTTTAGTTCTGTGTTTAATTATGTAAAGCAACTTCAACAAATGCATGAAGCTCCTACCTTGTATATCATATCCACTTAAAATGATTACTTCCAGTCTGAAAGATTTTGCTAAAATATTCAATACCACCACGACGGCAAATAGACTTTTGGATACATACAGTTTACTCTACTTTTAGCTTTATTTTTACCATAGAAGCATCACTCAGAGCAAAGAGAATTTCTAATATACTTTTTCCTCATAACTCCAGACCTCTCTGACTGGCCAAATCATCTCTTAGATGAAAAAAGTTTTTCTCTCACTCTTATACAGGATAGAAAGATAAGCTTTACTCTCAATTCCTGCTCCAAGCCAAGCAGGACATCATTGATTTCATCGACTTTACAACTGCAGGGAATTCATTCACACAGAGATCTCCACTTAGCTTAGCAGGCTAGGAAGAGTTAGGAAAGTACGATGTAAAGGAAAATGTGAACAATGCTCTCTTTGTAAGGTAGTTTTCTTTGGGACTCATGCATTGATCACAATCATTTGTATTAGTCTTGAATCTCTTTGCTGAAACAGAAGCAGGATTGCTAAAATTGACAAGATCTGCTTAAGTCAAAACAATGTCACCAGTACAGAAATGTACACAATATATAAGACATTCAGCAATTGAATAAAAAGAATCATAATTCTTCCTTTAAGGAATATCTCAATTCCTGGTCTTGACTCTTAGCAAAGAGCTGCTATCAAACTTTGAATAGGATGTGTTTAGGTGTAAAACAAATCCCACATTCCAAACCACTCAGGGATAAACAATGCCTAAAATTTTCTAATGGAGCCCTACAGAAATTATTTTATGGCTGAAATACAAAAGATATTGCTTTACTGTATTCCATAACCCCAGTGATAATTACAATTGCTCTGTTTAATCATCCTCAGATTTTACAGTGGTGAAAAATCCATAGACTTGTAAATTGTTTTTTCTTTAATAATTAGGTTCTAACATATCAAACATACATTAGCATCATTTCACAGGTATTTTGCAAGGCAGCTCTGAAAAGCACTTCCATATCCCAGTGGTCTCCACCATCAGCTGCAACTTCAAGTTTCTACTGAAATACAGCAACATCCTTTCCTCACTTCCCTATGCCTAACTGGGCTGTTTGCAGAACATCTCAGATGACCCTTTATCTGTCTCCAAGTGAAACAGAAAGGGAATTTATACCATTATATCCCTAAAAGGGGTCTTCAAGACATTCTGAATATTCAAAACAAAAGATAAAGCTACTTGTAAATCAAATTTGTTTATATTTTATTACAAGCCTACAAAGAAGTAGTATTTTAGAAGACTTTCTAACGCATTCCTTAAAAAAACTCACTTAGGAAAGAATAGTGAACACACATAAGAACTATTAGGAGTCAAACAAAGGAACACGTGCAAAAGTAAGGCGTTAATAGAAGAGTGTCACCACCCCAGACCCAACCACAAACCACACAAACTATCAGCATACAAATTTCGGAAGGAAGATGTTCTTACCTAGAGTCATCCAGCTAATAGTTTGATTCAATATAGGCAATCCCTGTTTGTTTTTAAGACTGTCATGGGTACTGCTCACAACATATGTCGAAAGTACAATACTCAACACCTAGAGAGAAGAATCAGACAATGAAACACACAATTAATGTATGGAACTCTGCCATCCCATATGAAATATGTAAATATGCTTTAGGGTTGCATAAAAACCTTGTGAATCAACATAAGAACATGAAGTCTGATATGCAGTACCGGGTATTTCTAGCTTTTTACAATTTATGCTTTTTAAAACTTCCTTCCAGCATCTTTAAAATTATTAATATTTATTTGTGCTATTTTTAAATAGTTTAAACAAATGCTCTGGATCACTGATTTGACCTGATACGCTCTTTGTCAAGAGTAACTCCAAACACTCGTGTAAACCAGGGAAAACATAGGTTTGCAGCTCCTGTGAGAAGAGACAGCAGCAGCAGAACAGATTGGAGGTGGATTTTAAGAGTCCACAGTCTTAGCAGACTTCAAATAAAATTGCCTGAACCACCTCAAGCGGAGCCCTCTGCCTTACAGAAGCAGTGAAGCTGAAGAGGATCTTTTTTTCTTGACTAATTCAAGAGACACCATTCAGTCATCATGTAGGTGCAAAAAACCTTAGGAAAATTACCCCGTGAGTCAGTTATTTTGAAAGATTACAATTATCCAAGAAAACGCTTGAGCCAAATTTTCAATTACTGCTATTTATTCACAACTCTGCAGTTCCACTAAAAGGCAAATCAAGCATATACGGTACTTTGCAAACATGTGCTTTAAAACTGCATTACAAGATATAATTGCTGTTATGGCTGTTTTTGTGCAAAGCAACTACACAGTGTTCACATCCGTCACTTTTTACCACATGAATAAGCTGCCGTTCCCCTGGCAGATATATCCCGCAGTGATACCTAGTGGTACCTACTCAGAGGATACACTTAGCAGTCAGCATTTTTTGGCCTGGTTTCACAGGTGCTCAGTATCTGCTGTTTCTACTTAATTTCAGGCCACAAGAACACATAACTTGTATTTCTGTGTGATGTCAATAAGCTAGGTCGAAGCATGAAGCCTCCGGAAGCTCAGGGAATTGGCCCCTTTAGATGTCTGATGTTTATTCGGGATGCTTTTGCTGTATTGAGGCCAGATGTCTCCCCTTTGATTTATCTTTTCAGCTTCTTTTAGTGTCATGAGCTCTGGTAACCCCTCTGCTATCCCCTAGCCGCTGGTGAAGTCACTTTGTGTCCTCTCCCATAATATACCTTATGCCTTGTAAGACTTGTGATGACATGTTGTGATTTACATGTTAGTAAACCCAATTTACTGCTGCTAGATCTATGCCAGTGACTAGGGAAGGGCCCAGCATCTGCTTTTGAGACTCCTGTGTTCACAGTTTAAGTAGTGTTCAAGCTGCTCTCAGCTTTCACCAACAACTCCAGGACTGGGAAACAGTGCAGACGCAACTTGGAGATGCAAACTGAGGTCTCCAGCTAAACGTCTGCCTTCTTTCCCCCTTCACAACATTATTTGAAGTTTAGAGATTATTCTTGAACAGTTTAAGAGCTGGCCTATGAGAAATGCTCATCTGTAGGTCACAGCTCAAAAGAGGAAACCAAGGGTGACATCTGTAGTCTCAGCACCTCTCTGCCAGCAGCTCTGGCTGGGAGTTCTCCTAAGCATCTAACATGGTAACAACCCATAGAGAGAATGGTAGGAGAACCAGCACCATCAGCTGGATGAAAACACTCCTCCGGCTCCCTAGTTCCACCAATATTACATGGATTCCTACTGTTTATTTCTCTCCCCCTTGTTTAGAGGAGGAAACTAATAAACTGACCACCTGGGACCCCCATGAAGCTCAAGCCTCCTAGGAATAACAACTTGGCACAATGTCATCAACCAACAGAAGGAAACAGCAGTGTTTTCAGTACTGCAGCAAAAACAGGACTTCACCTATGAAATATATGAAAAAAACCCTGGTGTTTACTCCAGAAAAAAAAAATAAAGTTGTACAGTAAGCACTGCAGCAGTCTAGCTGGTGATTTAGAAATAACTTCCATTTTCACCATTGCTGAAGCATTAACGAGTTCTCTAAGTTAGAAGTAGCATTAACCAAAAGACATTTCTCCCCTTGCCATAGCAAACAAAATTCAGCAAAAAATGTTATTCCTGCTTTAATGATATCAAGAGAAAACCTGAGAAACTCTTGGCAATTTTCAGAAACTGTGAGGGTGTAATTAGTACTTTCTGCCTCAAGCAAACAGTGACATGTATCAAAACTTCAAAATTAGATCTAAATGTAAATGAAGTTTTTGTAACAGAAATGTAAATGTAACCATATGAAGTTACTCAAGCTTGCATTCTTAATTTTTAAAATGTCTTTATTTATACACTTTTGCTGAAAGATCATGCCATTTGGTTGTCTGGGACTTCTTTGTTTCTTTAAGGTTACTAGCCATGTTGGAGATCTAGTAGGTACAAAACCCAATGAATAAATATGCAGCCTGTAAATGGTCTCTCAGATCCATACAGGTATGTAGCTCATACTCATTTGCTAAGGTGTATACTCTGTTCCATCCATGGTGAAACCAACACGAAAATAAATAGTTCAGGACCGGATCAAAGGGAATTATCTTTTCTGTAGAGGACTACATGCAAACTTGAAGGGGTTTTTTGCCTACTCTGAGGTTCTCTGCCAACTTCAGTTTCTTTTTGACCAAGAGGAGAGCAATTATGTAATGGAACAAGCTTTGTTCCTTACTAGACATGGTATCTTCACTACAGGCTAATTTCCAGATGGAAAAGGAAGCTCATTTGGACAAGAAAGAAAAAAGTTGTCTTCTGAAGAAAAAAAATTCATCATAAGCACAACAAATGACTAGGCTATGCTGAATCCTCCTCCTTCTCTGACTGAAAGTGGAAGAGAACTGAAAAGGAAAGTGTCTTTATTTGGATGCAATTCCAAAATAACATGCAAAGAACAACTCAGGCAAGTAAGAACTACCTGAGTCTTTTTGAAGATATTATTTCTTGCATGAAAATGTATCTCATCCCAGCTGAGCAGATGGGTGAAATGAAAGATTTAAAAGAGGGTTCTTGGACACAGACACTACCAAAACAAAGAGAGAAGGTGTGTGAGAGAGTGTGTGTGTAAAAAAAAAAAAAAAAAAGAGGAGAAAAAAAAAAGGAGTAGTCAGGGATCCTGACCACAGAATTTTGGCCAGATCAGTAGGCTTTTTGCTAAAAGGAAAACAAACTAGAAACATCACCTGTTCTTCTCCATTGTGCAATTCAAAAGCTCTTAGTCAGAGCTGAACCTATAAAAGAGGTCAGCAGAGTGGCTAAGGGAATCCCCAAGACAAACTCACAAGTGCGAGGAAGGGTCACCAAATTTTCCCTTCCACTTCAGTCAATACTTGCTATGATCCTGTAGCAAATTAACCTATCTTCCCATTTCCCAAAACGAAGAAACATCAAACAACCAATCTCAGTTTCCTGTCTGGGAAGGAACAACGTTATGAGAGGAAAGCATAACCTTCAGTGACTGCCTCCAAACACCGCATATAGGGGAGTCACAAAAAGTACTTTTAAGAAATCCCTTGTCAGATGCAAAGCAGGAACCTGATCGTGTGCTTATGCATATGAATGTGCCCTGATAACTGTCATTGCAAAATAGGTATGTTTCATCTGACTAGATGATTCATCTCACCCTTAAAACTGCCTGGGAGTCGTAAATCAAAACTCGTATGTTCAAAATGCTCCAAACCAGCATTTTTGAAGATCACGCCATTCCCTGTCCCCACTGAAAGCTCCAACTCAAAAGAACAACTTTTGAGTATTTTACAAAAATACTAGTCTTCCAAAACATTTTCTTTTCATATTCCTGTACGTGTCAAAGCAACTGAACACAACCTAACCTCAAAACAAATTATTTACTTAGAAACATATAATCCTCTTCCACCTTGAAGTCTAAACAATCTCCCCTCCCAATCCCTTCCTTACCCCGAGTGTGAATAGCAGATGCCATGTTTTCCATTCCCAAGTAAGCTTCAGAAATAAAAATCTAAGAGAGATTAGTAATTAGATGGCACTATTGTAAAATGTCCTGTGATTAAGGAGCAATTTAAGGAGTTTTATGATCTTCTTGAAGGTTGGGAGAGAAAAACAAAGACGTTGCTCCCTGAACAAGCAGGCAGAACATTTTCATCTAATGAAATAACTCAGGGCTCTGTGAGTGAACTTCCTGATTCTCTGAAGTTGGCTCAAGAATAGTCACAGGCATTACTTTTTGACTACAGATCCATTTCTTCATCATCATTTGTGAACTTCTCCACAAAGTCACGCCCCATGAGATGCTGCAGCAGTTGTGTAGTGAGTTGAAGTTGGCTGGATGGCAGATGCCCACCCAGCTGCCCTCTCACTCCCCCATTCAGTACAGTTTGTTTTCAGGCATTCCAGTGAGAAATCCACTGCTGAGTACATACTGGAAATAGCTGTCCTAAATGCTTCGGAGAGGATCTGATACATCTTTTTCACAGTCAAGCTGTGAAAGTTAAAGAGAAACCATCAGCACATTATACATACGTGCACGCTCAGGTAAAGGCATTTTAAGCCTTCATTATGCTTTCCCCTCCTCCTTTTAAGCAATTTGAGCTCCATACCTAAATCACTGATATCATGAATGCATTGCTTAGCTCAATAGGAAACTCTAGCACGTAAGTCATAACCAATAAAGCTGGTCCTGAAATAAAACCATTATCTTGTAATAAGTTTAAAAAAAAAGAGGATAGCAGACATGCAAGGTATTATTAGAATCTTAAATTTAATTAGTACCTGCTATGAAAAGATCTACCTATTTCATGAAGTTATAAAGAAAAAAACATCTATTTCACCTGAAAGAAAATTTAACCAACAGAAAACCAGCTCAGTGTCAGTCTCACATTGTTATTCATCAGACAGAAACCAGAAAGAACCCCCTGAACTGAAGCCTGTCCTTAGTGTTAACATACAATTCCTGCAAAGGTCACTGCAAGTTACATACACAGACTGAAGGCAGGACAAACTCTCCAAGCAGAGCACCAAAATGTGTATGCACATCAATATCAATATTTATATCAATACATATAAATATGCACAGGATGAGCTTTTGGGAACACAGCATTATTATATTTAAAAATGCATATTACCATGAGCACACAGTCCTCTTGAAACCGTCAAGGGGGAAGACTCTTAGGAACAATCATTTTCTTCTTGAAAACAGTGGCCTTGGTAGGAACACATTCTTAGAAAGTATGTAAAAATTTGTATGTAAAAACCCTCTAATATTCAGAATTGCTGAAAAGTAGCAACTGACCTGATAAAAATGTATTTTCAGATCTTCATTATTTCTGTACTTATTTTTGCTTTTACAAAGAGATGCCAATGAGAAGCAAGAGATCAAGACAGTCAGCAAACCAGTCGCTATTCTGTAAAAACAACCAAAAGAACAATAAAATCCCATGAAATATCATCAAAAGATTCAGGAACTTTTCATAGAAGTGTTCTTCACTCAGATGAAATAATTCATTACAGTATCAGACTTAATATCTTAAGGAAACTTCAACATCAAGCTTCAGAAGAAAAAAATCCAACCCAGAATCAAGTGTGGTTGTGGGTTTTTTTTATTTGGGTTTTTTGGGGGGGCTTTTTTTTTTTTCTTTAAGTGGTTGGTTGGTTATTTTTCTGGGGGAGTGGGGGGGTGTGTTTGTGGGTTTGGGTTTTTTTTGGTTGGGTCTTCTTTGGTTTTTTTTTTGTTGTTGTTGCTGGTTTGTTTTGTGGTTTTTTTTTTTTTTTAATACAAGCTTGCCATGCACAAATACAGTCATACCTTTTTTATGGCAGTGGCAAAAAATTAAATCTCCATTTTGGCCACATGTCTGATCTGTCACCCATTGCCAGGTTCGTCATAACAGGGTAATTACACCACCACTACTGTCAGATATGTAGCTTTGTTTAAATGCAATACCAAGACTAACAGGAAGATTGTCACTTATCACAAACACAAGGAAAAAAAAAAGAGTGCTTGGCATTATTGAGTAAATCTGCTAATTACGACACTGCTCCAAAATAACAGACATGATTCACTAAAAGATCAATACTAGTATCGCGTCTGATTGTCTCCCTTCAGTCATCAAGCAAGCAGAAGAACTGTAAAGGCAGCAGAAGTTTTTTGGATGTATTCCTCTGTCAGGCTACAACCTTGATGTGGAAGTAGGCAAACCACACAGCCCTCACTTCCACTTGTCCTTTGGCATCTCCACTGAAACTACTCACAAAAATGTCCATTTGTGACTGCTCCACTCGCTGTGTTTTCTCAGGCGTAACACAAAAATGAACAAATATCTCATACTCAGTAAAATCAGGCTACACAGGCGTATCTCAATAGCAATTTTCAAGCAACGATCCAATCAATTCAAGAAAACAGTTGCAGGCTACTCACAGAATGGAGGCTGAAAGGTATCTCTAGGGATCAGTCTAGTCCAACTCCCTACTCAAAGCAGTGCCAACTACAGCAGGCTGCTCACGGCCATGTCTAGCTGGTGGTGTTCAATACTTCCACTGATGTAGACTCCACAGCCTCTCTGGGGAACCTATTCCAGCACTTCACCTTCCTCAGTGTAAAAAAGCTTTTTTCTGATGCTTAAATGTAATTCCCTGTTATCTGAATTTTTGCCCATTTCTTGTCTCTTCACTGGACACTGAGAAGAATGTCTGTCATCTTTACTCTTCTCTCCCAGACAAGTATTTATATACGTCGATAAGATCCTCCCGAGTCTTCTCTTTTCCAGAATAATCAGTTCGAGCTCTCAATCTCTCCTCCAGGATAAGTCGTCCTAGCTCTTGCTCGCTCTCCTGTGACAGACACTCTAATCCCTTACTCATCTTAATTGCCATTCTCTGAACCTGGTTGAGTATGCCCTCATCTCTCTTTCCAGAGACTCCAGAACTGGACACAGCATTTGCAGATGCATCTCGTCAGGGCTGAGTAGAGAGGAATAATCATCTCCCTCATCATCATCCTGGTGATGCCAAGGATGCCGCTGCCCTTTCCTGCAAGGGGCATATTGGTGGCTTGTGGTGAAATCAGTTGGTCCCAGTCTGTCCTGCTGCACAGAAATTACTTCTGCTCAGTGCAGAACTTTGCACTTTCTTTTTTGAATGTCACGAGCTTCCTGTTTGCCTATTTCTCCAGCCTGCTGAGGTCCCTTTGAAGGGCAGCACGTCCATCTGCTCTATCAACCACTTCTCACGGTTTTCTATCACCTGCAAACTTGTTGAGGGTGCATTCTGTCCCATCATTTAGGTCACTAATGAAGATGTTAAAACAGTATTAGCCCCAGTATCAACCCCTGCTGTACACCACCAGTGACTGGCCTCCAGCTGGACTTCGTGCTACTGATTACAGTCCTTTGAACTTGACAGTTCAGCCTGTTTCCAGTCCACCGATGTCGTACATCATCAGTTTGTGTATGAGCACATTATGGAAGACAGCACCAAAATCCTTGCTGAAGTCAAAATAAACAACATTCTCCCCTGGCTCACTGAGCCAGTGTTCTCATCTTAGAAGGCTACCAGGGTTGGCAAGCATAATTTCCCCTTCATAAATTCATATTGTGTACTCCCAATCACCTTCTTGTCCTTCCTATGTTTAAAAATGGTTTGCTTTCAGGATTAGTCGCTTGAGTACCTTTCCAGGGATTGAGGTGAGGCTGACTGGCCTGCAGTCCCCTGGATCCTCTGTCTTGCCCTTCCTGAAGACAGCAGTGAGAACATCTGCTTTCTTCCAGTCCTCAGGAACCCCTCCCACCAGCTGTTGCCACAACTCTTCAAAGACTAGTACAGTGACATTAGCCAGCTCTCTCAGCTCTCTTAGATGTATCCCATCAGGGCGCACAGACTTGTGCACGTGCAACTTGTTTTAAGTGTTCCTTACCTGATCCTCTTCCACTAAGGCTACGTCTTGCTCCAGACTTTTCCACAGGTCTCAGCAGTCCAAAGGCTGGGGTTCCTGCTGGTCAGTCTTACCAGCAAAGACGGAGGCCAAAGAGGCCTCAGCCTCTTCTGTGTCCTTTATCCCCAGGTCCCCGTCCCAATCAGCAGCAGGGCCACATTTTCCCTAGTCTTGCTTTTGCTGCTGTGCGCCGTCTGGTTGCGCTTTACATCTCACACTAGATTCAACTCCAGCAGAGCTCTGGCTTTCCTAACCTACCCTGCATATTCAGACAGCATCTCTATGTTCCTCCTGGGTCATCTGACCCCACTTTCACCTCCTGTATGCTTCCTTTTTACGACTGAGTTGAGTCAGGAGCTCCCTGTTCATACCATATAAGTTTTATTAGTGTATTGAAGAAGCCCTGACCTGACATATAGTGCCACTGCTCAAGAACTGATTTAATAAATGCAGCTATTTCTCGTTGGCACTCTAATTTCTCCCTCCTGTATCTTCTCTCCCAGCATCTCCTTATCTTCAAAATCCTGAAGTGTCACATATACATATATTTTTAATAGTTGCTTCAAGCCTTTTCAGCTTCAAAACTCCCTTCACAACATTCAGACAGGCACAAACTATTTCAGAGGTATAATGTTTAATTAGAAGAATAAATAGGAAGATGTACAGCCTGGGTAAGGTGAATGAAAAGAAGTGTCAAGGAGGAAGATCTGAAGGTAGTTTAATTCTATTTTGATTTCTAAGCTGTGCTCAAATGTTCTATAGAATAAAAAAAACTCAGTTTGGACCAGCAGAAATACATATGTGTATATACAGTTGAGAGACTGTTAATACAGCCAAAGCAAATCTGTCCTGAATATTTCTAACGAGCCCAAGCATCAAGACGAAGAAGGGTTTTCAAGAGATTTAAATCACAGTGAAAAATACTGAGGCAGAATATCAATAACTTTGGAAATACCTGGGCTCATAATTCTATCTGCCATCATCTATTACTGCTTAAATCCCGTATTTTACTGAGGATCAGGCACCCAGGCTCTGATGGGGCACAGTATCTTCTGCCAGAGAGCAGAAGGAGCCATTGCAGTCCCCCTCTGAGCAGCTACAATGATACCACAAGCCTAAGTCCTTCAGGCCAACCACCTGGACTGCATCCAGATATGAGAGAATGCTTGTACAATGAAAGAGCAGCGGGACAGATGACAAAGATGCACTAGAAAAAAAAATGCAAATCAACAACTGTAGAAAATATCAGAACAAGCAGCACCAGAAAAGAAAACAGAACAGAGAAGCAGAAATGCAAAAAGAAGAGATAAAGGAGATACTAACAAAGAAGAGAGCTCTGCCTATCCTATTTGTTCTGTTTCCCTGCGTATCTCATTAGGTACAGAGACACAGACATTCAAAGACAAATTATGCAAAATTAGATGAAGGAATTCAGAAAGATGCTGTCAAAGTAAATTGCTTTTGAATAAACGTTCTTATTCACGTCAGTGGTATTTACCATGTTTGCACAACAGTGAAGCTCCTCCTTTAATGATGACCTTTGTTTTCATGTAAAATTTGCAATTTTTTGTATTTTGAGAAATGTTTCCCTCTACAAGAAATTACAGAATAACACAAAGAGCAAATTGACATGGCAAAAGAATTAAGTCTATTCTCATTCACATTAGTAACTGAGGTGTCTATAATCATGTTACTTAAATTCTGAATTTCAATACCTATCCCAGAGAGCTTTCAATAATACAATTCCTCATATGTATCAAAAGTCAGCCTAAATTTTGAATATCAAAAATGAAAATAAGTTTAAAGAACAAGATGAGATTCTTACACCAGAGAAATGTTTGGTTCTCTTCCTACAACAGGCATTAAGGGAAATATTGCCAGGAGCACACACAGAAGAGTCCAGATCAATGCTGTTGTCTAAAAGAAGAAAAAAAAAGCGGGATTTTTTTTGGAGGTCATGAGGACAGATAATTGTCTAATCTGAAAAAAAATACTTCATTGAACTACTAACGGCTACTAGTATCTCCCACAGGCAAAAAACCCCTGCATCTATCAAGAGTAAAATTAACTTAAGAAAGGGCACAGAGTCATTGGTATTACAGCACTTCAATTTAATACAGAAAAGAATCTCATTTACACAGCTGTTAAAATCTTACCAAAGACTAAGAGAATTAAAGCTAAGCTTATACTTAAAATCACTTCCTCAAAGTGTGGCCTTCACATGCATTGCAGTTGCCAGAACGCTGATGAGTAACACTATGGAAGAAAGGAATAAAACTAATCTCACCAGAAGTCTGCAGCAGCTAACCGATCACATATTCTCTAGAAATACGGTAACATCTTCCAGTCTTTGAATCTGAATGCCACTTGATTTAACCACCGTAATCATCAAAGCAGTTCTCAATTCTTTGTTAGGAGGGGGAAAAAACCCCCACCATGTATTTTACTCTAAATAGAGACATTAAGAGCTATGTCACTTAAAGTTTTCAAGCTCAGGTCAGATTCAAGTTGCTGAAAGGAAACTTCTAGTGCTACAAACCATCTTCTGTTTATACCCAGCTTTAAGACAAGTTACTTGATTACAATTAAAAAAAAATCATAAATAAACAAATACAAGCCTCCACCTTGACAGTTCTTGCAAAGCACAACTTAGCAATTTGACTCCAATTTTTTTTGTTTTAATTAAAATGTTAATGTTACCCCAGAACTCTAGATTTCAGGTATCCTACGAAATAAGAGATGTATGAATAAACTAATAGAAAAAATGTCTCTTATATTAAAGGTTATGCCACTTCACACCCATATGTACAAAAGCTGAGTTTTTTCCTGGGAAAAACAGCACAGAAAGCTGCCTCTGAGGAACAATGTGTGCCAGCTGATTGCAGGCAATTGTGAATCGAAAAGTGTTTTTCGGTTAGCTTCAATTTTTTTTTTTTAATAAATGATCATTTTACTTAAATGGTGGCACTTTTACCAATTGTGCACGTCAACACTTTTGCCACTGTGACAATTTGATAAATGATGTGCATATCATACGCATTTAAGTTAGGCATTTTTCAGTTATCATTAACAACAGAAAACTGATAGTTCAGCCATAGCTACCCCAAAATTCTTAAGCAGTCTTATTACTTTTCTCGTGTAACAGATCTATCCAGATCATATTAAATTTCCTCACCTCACTACATGCTGCGCATGACGGAGATCAGCATAACCAAACCAGAATTTACAGCAGCATTCCAAAGAGACCAGTCCCAACATTCTAAGATGCAATCAGCTGTTAGACATTTAAAATGCTCTTTTTAAGCAAAGCAATACAGTACCTTTGCTTGAACCCACAGCTGTGTGATCACTGGCCAGCCAGCGAAGACAAGAAGACCAATAGTGAGTGTAGAGCGGTAGAAAAAACTGAAGACCTTAAAAAAAAAATAATCCAACAGAAGACTGAAAAACGAGCACATTAATAAAACTTACAATTCCTCAAAGAGGTAGAATGCTAGCAGTGAGATAACCTGTTGATACATATGGATAAAATACTTACTAGTATTTCAATTCCCAGTGTACAAACCAAGAGGAATCCTATAGACTGACTGATGTGACATGACAAGAGATTTGTTGCAAGGTCTTGAATAACAGGAAGTCTGTTCAAAATGATGGAACAAAACAGTAACTGTTTTTAAAAAACAGAAATAATATAGAATTTTACCTTTGAAGGGCAAGGATGGGGTCAGAACACAAGAAACATTCCAGGTATTGCTGATCCTGCCTGCTGTTTAGAAACAGGGTAGGTGATGGCTTGACGTTCCTTCCACCCAGTTTTAATTGATACAAAATCTACAATAAAACCCTCCAGCTTTTCCACTCCTATTTCTGGCGCATCTTTGCCAGTATTTGTACAAGCTTCAGATTACTCTTTATCCAAATTGACTCTGCATTTACAAATATTTTTTGGTTATGCTGTGCTTAATGTCCATCATAACTGATGAAACATTCAGATGCTTTAGAGAGAGGAAAAAATGCCCAGTTAGCTTTTCCAGTGTTTTAGGGGGCCGTTCATTATCTAACTGCAGTTGGTCTCATTTTGTCTGAATAATACTGAGTTGGTATCTACAGAATTGCCAGTAGATTAGGTAAGCAATAGAAATCAGGATGTAACAAGTATTTTTGGATTTGGACTAAAAGGAGACCCAAACAAGACAAGTTTGTTTCAGTATCAGAACACAATCCTCAATATGACTACCACATGTTCTCCAAAACCAACTCGAGTTCAGCATACTTGACACTCTGCAGGATCAGACTATTTCAAAATTGATGAAGAAAAGGAACAACCTGTCCCGTTTTACGAAAGAAGCCAGCTGCTACAGGTATTTGCTCAAGATTTTAGCATCCTGTTGCTACAGTTATGAGCGTACTAAAAACGTTTTTTCTTTGAAAGATATGAATTTATTTTTGCTAATAGAAAAGACTTCTTCTAGAATTGGCAGCTGTATCAGTCAGTTTGGAAACTACTCTATATGTCAAATGAAATACAAACTAGAGTCCTCTAAAATGTCTCAGAAAGCATTTCAGGAAGTTTAATAAAATTTTATCTAGCTTTTTCTCCCAAAGTTATGGGAAAAATTTAACAGTCAACAAAAAGGACGCACAGACCTAGTTTTGTAAAACATTCTTCATAAAATGTATTCTTTACTTACTCTCTCACAACTGCATACCATACTGGTACTGGCAAGAGACAGTATATGTAGTATGTCCAAGGACATGTTTGAATCAACAGGAAAAAAGCTATCATCATTCCAACAAAGGCAAAACCATAGAAGAGAACAGTAGTTTCCTGAAAAACAAATGGTTGGACAAACATTCCTGAAACATCAGTGAAAGGTTTCAAACTACATGCTATTTTCCATTTGTTAGTTGCACAGCAAAGCAAATGTTATTTTAACACAGTCTCTCAAGCTGCCTTGTGTCTATGTACACAACTCTGGACGCTGCTTCCAGCCAGATGAAAAAAATAACAGTAGGATCTGAAGATCTAATTCTAAATATGTCTCTACATAAAATGCTGAAGCAAAATCTGCACTGGTAAGGCACACTTGTACAGTCTTGAAGCCCAATGTATGCAATGTTATTTATGTTCAATGGATACTTGAAATCCATTGAGTCATGAAGTCAGAGATGCTACAGGTCCTGGAAAAAAAAAACTCTCTTAAATTTAGGTTCTAAAAACAGACTTGAAGTATAATCTTTTGAGTTCAAGTTCACAGCATTACGGTCAAAATGTTTGATGAAAATTCCATTAGCATATGTTTCCTCCTCCTGCTTGAGACATTTGTAAGAGAACTAATTAAATTAAAATATAAATCATTAACTCCTACTGGAAAAAACCCACTTCTCCCGGATTTAAGGACAGCTACTGAAGGAGGCTTGCAACCAACCTTCCACAGAATAGACAGTCTTACTCAAAGAACCTACAGTTTCAAAATATAACAGAGGACTAAGAGTCAAATAGCACTAAAAGGCTCCTAGCATAGCTAGAACTGTTATTGTAGTTAATCCTAACCTACAATGCCAGCTTTGGTCTTTTCTAAAAATTTTTTTTTTTTAAATTAATATAAAGATATGAGATTAGAACATTCTCCCTACCGTGTACTCACAGAAACACAATGTCAGACTGAGACAGCTGTAAGGACGAACAGCAAAGAGAAAAAGAAAATTTTCAAAATGGGTAATCTCAAACAGGTAGGCTAGTTCATAATCACCAGGTAGGAGCATTCTCTTGTTTGTGCAAAGAGAAGCATTAAACAATCAGTCTGCATCTGTTTTTCATCTGGTCAGTGAACTACTCTTCCTTATTTAGGGACATTCAGATATCAGAAGAATTATGGGTAATGGAAGATTACATTCAAGTTGTAAATAAACAATTTTATCTTTACGTATTGCAACTTGACATGGCAAAGGCAGCTTTAGTGACTGAGCAGTCTTCAGCATATTTTGTAGGTAATGACTAAAGACACTGTTTTCTTCTACATGAATGACAGTTTCTTCAAATGAATTATGTAGACAGATACACGACTATGTTAAATAAGCTGAGAAGAAAAACACATTCAATTAGAGGTTCACATAGATGGGTTAGCATTTTTTCTGGTGTCCCCGCTCTGTAACTGACATACAACTGCCTTGATCTAAACTGACAGCAAATGCAAGTTCTAAATGATTTTTAAGATAAGAGTTTTTGCTAAGATATTCCATTAAAGACAAAATGTCATAGAAAGCTGACCTAATGCAATTATATTAGTTTTGAATTTCACATTTGCTCACATAGAATGACTGTGTATATATATGATATGCACATAATATAATTTATCACTGAATGAGTAAACACATACAATCAACATTTTATTCAATACAGAGACATAAATATTATAGAGCCTTAATATAGTTGGTCATGCATTGAAAATGGAAAACAGATTTGCATTTTCTGTGGATGTTTAAAAATAGATTAAAAGGTTCGTCTTCTTGCTAAGCAAAACACCACACTACTCTAAAAGAAAAAAGTTTTTTTTTCATATGCAGCATAAGATGACAAAAACTTTTAAAGATGATATATATAGGATATGCGGTTTCATTATTCAGAGGCTCCTTTCAGATTTGTAAGGCTATGCTTTGCAGAAGACTATTTGTCAATGGTAGATTAGTTTCTCAGCAAAATTCTTTAAGTAGCTTCAATATTAGCTATAAACCAAATAGTTTCCATATATGAAGCATTAGCCTCACACTGTGATTCTGTAAGTGTTTAGGAACACTAAAAAGGGCTCTACAGAAAAGGGCTTCATACTAAAACTGGGGAAAGAAAAATTCTTTAGACAAAGAACTAAGAAACCTATTTTTTTTTCTAACAATATCATTAGCATAAAATTTGTCTTCAACAAGTAAAATCAATATACCAAATGAAAACCTAATGTCAACTAAAAATGTGAAGTTTTTGCTTAATGTAGTTATTAATATGCCCAACACTCAGTCTATTTATTGTAATTATTTTGTTCATATCTAACCTAACATGCATCTTGGATTATTTCTTCTCAGTTATTTGATGAAAGAAAACCTAAATCATGCAGTACAGCACTTATGAATATTTTCCATTTCAATTTTGATCATTTTCATTAAAGGCCAAGACTATCTCATTTCAGCCAGTACTAAAAGCCTCAAGATAGCATGATAGGAATTTTCTTAGAGTAATATACTGAAGGCAGTAAAGATGCTAAGTGAGTGCACTTTCTCATTTACATTACCAAATGAAACAACTCCTTTTATTCTGAAGGAAATTCTAGAGGTCTGGGAGATTCCCCCCCTCCCCCAGCATTAATTCTTCTCTAATGAAATTCCAGCTTTTTGCCTTTTCACCTTTTTGAGGTATCTCTTTTCCTGATGAAGGACTGAAAGTAAATGAATTTCCTAGGATTTTGTACTTTGTGAAAAATCAAACCATAATAATCCAGTCAAAAAGAGCTTCCTTCATCTTTGATGTCTTCAGCTGCACGCTTGCAAATCACAAAGAGCAAGACAACAAGCCAAGCCGTGAAACCACAGTTCACCTTTCTATTAAAACAGGTTACACATTTTAAAAATGCCATGACTGGACTGCACAGCTTCTGAAAACTGATTTCACATTGCCAAAGAGGACAGGAATAAAATGATTTACACACTCATGGCTTTTTGGCCTTACAGTAAAGAAAAAAAAAATCAAAACAAAAGCCTGAAGTTTGTATTCTTCCAAACAACTATTATTACAACAGAGTGCTGACTTCAACACAATTAATGCTGAAAACTGACTTCTGGTTAAAGGCAGAGCCTCTAATAGTTTTAAATCATTATGTTTGCTTACACTTGCGCCAGAATCTAGTAAAATGCACAGCTGTAAGAAGGAAGAAACTGAGAAAGCACAGAGTTGCATGCTCCGACTTACACAGCTTCAGAATACTGATCCTAATAAATGGACCAAACAGTATCATGACGCAGGTTTACAGTATCTAGAAAACTCCACAGCTTGCCAGTTTCCACATGTAGCCAAAAGAAGCGGAAGGTGGGCAATTTGGTCTCCGACAAAGAGAGACTAGGCCTACATATAAAGCTGAAAACTGATAGAAAAACAATCATTGCATGTTTCTGACCTACCTTATTATTAGTTTGGACAGTCTTGGTCAAATTTGTATGGCTCTTGATAATCACCAAAATCACGTAAGTCGTCCAGCCCACAAAACCCATTGCAATACTTAGACCCAGGAACAATCTATCGTAAGTATGGTAATAAGACAAGCCTTCCAAAGCAAGGTTAATCAGGGTTTTGCACAGAGATACCTAGAGGCAGACAAAACATATAAGCAACAGTTCAGAACAGTGTAAGTCCCATTCCACGAATCGGCCTTACTGGCAGCAACTGGAGCTCAAGCAGCACCGCCACTCCTGGCACGTGTGTCCTCTTTGTGCTCGGGTATCTTGTTTTTGGCCAGCACCAACGGCTGGAGTACACACTGCTCTCAACTCCCGTTGGACGTAAAAGTCAACCATCATTCGGCTCCTTGGCCATCATCCCTGGCCATGACAGTGGTCAGATGGTGAAAGCTACACAGATAACACACCTCGAATACCACCTCCTACTAAGCGTGCCACTTGTTTCTCCCACGACCATCTGACCCATATATATATATTTCACTATAAGTGACCCCCCCAAAAAAACAGCCACGTGCTTCTAAAGGCATAAAATATTTACATAGGAGGAGGATCATGGATGCAACTGAAACATGGTCAGTCTCCACAGCCTAAAACACCCACTTCCTGGGGTTTGATGTTCTCCACTTCAGTAGTAGCTGATATCCCAGGTGCTTTGCCTGATCACCAGAGGTGAATTCAGAGACAGAACTGGATCCCCAGTTTCATTCACAAAGCAACTGCTTGGGGCTCTCAGGATGCAAATCATTTGGATACAAAAAGGGTTGTATCCAGTCCCTTTAATCAGTACTTCCACTGAGGAGACACCATAATAAAGAAAATTTCCCCCCCCCCCACCACGAGTGACATTCCTTTCACAGAGGTGTGCTGACCCCTGTGATTTACCCAAAGGTGGGAAGCTCAGCTGTGTAATTTGTAGTCACAGAGGATTCTCTGGTGATTAAAAGATCTGTAAGGTAGAGTATAATAAGAAGTTGATGATGCTTCTTTATATGTCCAGGTATCCAGTTGGAACTTAACAGCAACAATCAACAGAAAAACGTATGTCAACTACTGAAGAGGTCACAAGTCTGCCAATGGGCAAACTCACCCAAAATCACGTCATTCCTGAGGAATAATGATCATATTTGCAATGCAAAGAGCTGTAGAGTTGAAGAGGCAAAAAATCATCTATGCCCCAGCAGCTGGTAATGCCCTGACCTTTCTGCATTGCAGTAGGAAGCAGCGGGTAACCAGGGCACAAGCCTGATGTGTTAGTGCCCAAGAGTGAACTTGAACGCACGGGGGACTCAACTGAACAAGGGGTAAAATTTATACATAATCAACAACACAAACTCGCAGGTTCTACTGCTGAAATGTATAAAATGTCTCCTATAAGTAAATGTGTGACAGCCAAGTAGTATTGTTAGGAAACAAAAAGAGAACCTGTTCCCACAGCAAAATAGATCCATTGATTGACACTGAGCTATTTCCAATTTACAACGAGGTAAATAAGAAGGCACGAGGTATAGAATAGATTTAGCTGCTCTGTGCATAAAATAGTAATTTATTGCCCTGAGAAACACACAAGGGAGAAAGAAGAGCTGAACCCTAACACATAAAGGAATTATTCTTCCACGCATCTGGCAGGTTAAAGGTAATCTTACATATTCAACTTTTTAATGTAATTTTTAACACAAAAGTCAGTGACCAAACTAAACCTGTTAAAATTAACAACTTTCTGTATCATTTAGCTCTACAAATTATTTCTGTGAATGTCAGAATATAAGCACTGGTGAACTGTACCCATTGAGCAGCCTGTCGCACAGTGAGTGGTTGCAAATGTTGAGGAAAGTAATACCAGAACTGGGAAGCATAGAATGATTCCACATACAGTTGCTAGTCTCTTACAAACTGAAATGTTAAATTAAACAGTTTAAGAAGTATGAGAAAAAATACAGCAAGTCAGTATTATTCATTAGAACTGATGTAAAAATGCAAAATCTCACAGTGAGATTTTATTTGTGTTAATAAGTGAGATGGGCACCATAAGGAAGAAAGTTTTATTTCCCAGTTTCACATTAAACAGATTAAATATTTACATATAACAGAAGTTCCTGTAAAAAGTTTAGAAGTCTAGAAGGCATAAAGCAAAAACAGACTTACCGCTTCATCGTACTTCTGCTGCTGAATATATAGTCTTGTTTTCTTTAAAAAGTTGATCTGTTCAGAATCAGAAAGTGGTCTGTACAACAATAAAAAGAGATACTAATGTTTCTTCTTTTCACAAACAGAGGAAGAGGCAGAAAAAATAATTTTGTAATAAAAAATTACTCTGGAATGAAACATACCAAAATATTCTGAATTTTATTAGAGGTAATTAGGTAACTGAAACTAATCCATTCCTCTGTGTTCATCTTCACACTTGCTGCTAACTTATCCCAAGATTTATGCATTGAGAGATATTTCTTTTATGTAGGCATTCCCATCTAACACTGCTAAAAATTATCCACCTTGTGCATTCTTATTGACCATTGCTCTGGACAAGAAGCACTGCACATACAAAAATTAAGCAATTTAACTGATTTGATAGATGGTTCATCAGCCTGTCAGCGTAGGACGAATGGTTCAGGCTCCACACCGTAGATGTTGCCTAACAATCTTCTCTTTGAAAAAATAAGACGTCGTCTCCTGTTAAACAGGGAGCTGTTAGCAGAGTCCCCAAAGCAGGGAATAATGTAGTTACCCGGCTACACTGAGGTCAGTGATAAAAATCTTTTTGCTTTTAATGAATCTGGTCATCAACCTAAGTAATTGCTTCCCCCCCCGCCCCAAGTCAAGCACTTGGGAACCACTTCTGCCTGCCACCCAGAAGCAGTTCATACATCATCAACAATATATACATAGCATCATTTGAGCCCTGAAATATATTGAAAGGATTCTGTGCCTGAACAATCTGAATTTTTATTCCTAATAACGCCTATATTTTGATAACTGTTTCCTTGAGTGCAGAGCATGGCAGTATTGTGCAGGAGTTTTCTAAAACACATTGGATCACAGCAGCAGCAATGTATCTTATTTTTGAGAAGAGTAAACGAAATAGCTATATTAAAAAATGTTTGACTTTCCAATCCAGAAAAGAATTAAAGGATGGTATCTATAAACATGTAGGAACAGAGAGATCCCACAGAAGAGGAAGAAGGGAGGAAAAGATGATGGTAACTGTTTGACCACCTTAACTTAGCGGGGAGAACAGAGGATTTTAGAAAACAGACCTGAAAAATAGCAAAGGGAATGCTGGTTGTTCCTGCACCTTCACGACACATTCCTCTGAAAGCCAACCTTACAGCTCCACAAGCCAAGGGCTACCAGCACGCAGCCAGCAAGTGCAGCCCAAGGCCGATGATGACTCCAGTCAGAATCAATTCTTCAAACAGGCAAGCCATACCCAAGCACTGCCGCAAGGAAATCTGCAACCCTCAAGTTTTGCTAAGTTTTTTGGCAGCAAAACACGAAAACAAGGTGGGAGTTTTCACCATGTGGGGAGATTAGTAGGAGGAAAAAAGTATCTTAGCTTTTAGGTAAGGATTTTAAGAAATACGGAATAAATATTACAAAGCTTTATTTAGGACTTAAAATACATCCAAGATGTTCTTCTGTTCGCTGTTTCATTTTTATTGTTTTACATACACTATTTTCTATGGATTTCATCCTTGTCATATTAAATGCAAATTTATACTAAGGTAAAAAAAGCCTTATTTTTACCTTTTACTTTGTATCTTTAGTCATTTAGCTATAACCCCCTTAATTATCTTTATTCTTAACGAATCATTTTATTATTAATGAACAATAGTCTTTCCCTATTCTTTCTTAGATGACAGCACCTGGGGTCTCTGTACATGGATGGTGCAACAGAATAAATGGGGGTTTTAAGCAGTAAAACTTCAGTAAGTCAAATGCAGAAAGCAGTTATTTTGTCAAATGGGGTTACCATTAGCAGGTACATTGTTAATTTTCAATAGCTAACATCATACCACACATTCTACCTTACTTCCACACGCATGCTTTTCAAGATGCTGAATTTGCAATCGTCCACAGGTTGGCTTTGTACAGTTCATGAATTCCACCAGAAATTAAGGACTGTTTGTATATAACTGTATTAAAACACAATTTTCACCCTGAATGCCAGGTGTGTTCTTCGTCTTAAGACACATTTTGCCTCCATATTAAGCAAAAGCTCAAAGAAATGATTAGAGTAATTTTGCATCTCACACCAAACTAGAAAGAAGAGTTACCAAATGTGCTGATTATCTTTTGGTTAAGGAATGGATATAGCTCACCATAAGCATTTTATCATCCATTCAGGACCATCATTCACTTCCTAAAGCTGACAAAAGTTGGAGATGGGAGATTTAAATGAGCCCCTTGCAAGATGTAGAAGAAAGCATAAAGCGACAGCACTGAGCCACAAGCGGAAGTGGAAAGGTGCCTATAGAAAGAAGGCAGGAACTTTAGAAATGGTGATTCTATAAAACCTACAAGACTCATCAAACAACAAAGCCACAAGGAGAATTTAAATCTGAGAAATTCAAGCATGAACTATTCTCAGCACCACTTAATTTTAACTTAAAACTATTTAAATGGTTTTGAATATGAGACAGATAGTGTAAGAAAAGAATGAACTGAATAAACTGAGTTATTTCTCTGTGTTTTAGTATGCAATGGGCCAGAAGCATTAGTAGAATGCCAATGTGTTCTCTCAAGGTCCCTTAATACACATCCATGCAACAGTTAAATTAATAGTAATGAAGTGAATTTACTCATCATTGTAAGAAAGATTCTGAACTCTATAAAAAACCCCTAAGTTACGTATGTATGTGCTCTTCCTAGCTATCCATTTTTTGTTTTCTGTAACACAAAAATTCCTGCCCTACTAACATGGACAAAGAGAATTCAGTCAGTGGACTCAACTCTGTCCTCCTATTCTTGTCTTGAAAGTACTGCAAAACACGTGCACTGTAAAGTGTGGTACTCTAATATTTACCATAATATAATCAGGATTCTAAATACTTAGGATTACATTCTTCACAGGAAACGATCATGGTTCTAGAAGAGGAATTTTGTTTTTCATGATGGCTACCAGAGATTAAATTTCTAGTTCCAGACAGAAATCACAGCTTCATCCATGAATAAACATAATTAATTATGAAACAAAACAATTGGGCTAATTGTGCAAGTGCTTGTAAACTATCCCTTCTGAGATGTTAGCTACCCTTGTCATAAGTATACCTGACAAAATTAATCTTTCCAACACTTCATTCATGCTTCATATAAGCTATCTGACAGCACTAACAACAAGACTGTGATGAAGTACGTTCACCATAGCAATGTCAAGGGGACCTCTCTTTGGCCAATAACTCTTATTTATCATCACACTGCAGAAATTACCTTTCCCAAAGGCACAGGTAGCATGCTGCAGTCAAATAATGAAATAATTTTAGAGTAGAAGGAGATGTCTTGCAAATACATCTCTATTCCACCAGTGCTAGTTTGTTAATTTTATTATGCCTGGTTATTTGGGCAGTGATTTATAGTCATTTTATTGTACAGTAAATTTTCCAGAACTTGACTATAAGTAACCCCTTAGGATCTGTAGTAGTTTAACACTTAAAATGCCGCAAATTTAATAATGAAAGTCAAGGAAGCATCACAGACCTGTAGATGCAACGTACAAAAAGAAAGGCTGCGATCTTTGCCTAGCTCACTGTCAGATGAAAATAAATTTATTTCAGCTGCTTCACTCCACACACCCCCCCATATGTAAAACCGATAGACTATTAGTGCTCAAGAACTAAATTTCTTGCAGGAAGACTCAATAATCTCTTCAACAGAAATTCCATGTACCTGACTATTGTCAGCTCATGCACACCTACATCCTCCTACCGCTGCCTTTTCACACTCTCCACTAGAAAAGAAAAAAAAGTCTCACCCAAAACTGTGCATCCCACAGCCCTCAGAGTGGCAAGATTTGCAGAAGACATAGTGATCACATTTCTATGACCCATATCCACCACCAGCAGCAAATCAGCAGTAGCTGCTCAGCAGACTTGAGTCTTCTAAATTTTCACATTGGCTGTTGGCAGATAGGGAGAAGAGGACCAAGCCCTGCTGTTCATTCAAAACCGAAAAAGCTAGAGGAGAAGGATATACATCCCTTTGAGCCTCACGACAGCCCCAACGAGGCAGGGTAAGGCCATCTGAATAAAGTGTGGTAGGATTTTGTACGGGTCACCTTATCCTGAACACCTCATAAGACAGACCTTGTCATTGCTTTGCTATTTCTAACTTCAAAATGGTTGGGAGGGAAAGAAGCACCAGACAGCCACTGTCCAAACAACTCCAGCAACCTCTTCTGCCAAAAGGCTGAGCAGCCACAGGTTCCCCGTTCTCTCCTCCAGAAAGAACCACCCCGGCATCTTGGTAACTTACAACTTGAAAGAAATCCTGCGGGTTAACATTTCCCCTCTCACCATGAAGCTGTGGAAGTACTGGTACCATCTCACCAAGCAGCCCAGCTCAGACCTCTGCCACCCACCCCTGTCCTCCTGCCACCTGGGCACTGAGAGGGGCAGGCACTAGTGCCTCTCTGCTCCAACCATGGGAGAAGACTGCCAGCAACAGAAGCAGCTGAATATGTTCCAACTCTGTTTGCCGCCCGTGACTGTCCTGTGAGAGGGCCATACTAGGGAGGAAAGATTGTTTCCAGCCCAGCAATTCTGCTATCAGGTGAAATAGTACTTGTGAAACCCACTATTACTGCTTTGATCCACGCCACCACTGCTGGTAAAATGGCATCTTGAAAGTGCAGATGTAAGACTGGCCTGATGTTTTTGCAGGGCTGCTATTCAAAAGCCATACAAGTAATCGAACAACGCTTTTTCAAAGCCTTTTTTGGAGTAGCAACAGGCTTCACAAATCTCCCACGAGAGCTGCCTTCGAACATTCCCATTGTACAACAGAGACAGCACCTCAGAAAGCATCAGGTAGGTAATGGGAAACTAGAGACACAGATCTTGCATTAAACACTATTAATTTAGCAGAAACATGATTGCATGCTTATGCCTGCTCATCAAATTCAACCCAGTTAGCAACCCATGAATGCAGAGATTTTATATTAATGATAGAGCAATCACAAACTAGCCTAACTTTATTACTCTGCAATTTCTTTTGAAGGTATGGTGCATAGCCTTGTAGGAGCAGAATGAAATCCACAATATAAAACCTTCCCACTTCTCCATCAAGAGCAGAGAATCATCAGAAAGAAAGTAAATGGCAAGTGATGCAAAGTCATGAGTTCATTCAGCAAAGCGTGGAAAAATTGACAAAGTAAATATTTCAAAAATCAAAGTCTGGAACCATGATGTTCACTTTCTGTTGAACTTGCTGTGCAGTACAAAGTACATGATGCTACTAGGGGCAATGATCAGAAAAAAACCCGTTACAGTTCTATGGACTTTACCAAATTACATATTTACATGAATTTCAATAGCCAGAAGCTGATTTTTTCCATTTGCACAATATGTTCAATTCCAGTTCTTTAGATGTGCCTGCTCAAAAGAGAATTGTTTTACTGTATCTGCCAAAGACAGATTGAAAGTACATACTATGACGTATAGAGACAGTTCTTTGCATATGTTTGAGTTTTGATCAAAGAGTGAAGTTTCAAAGATTAAATGATTTGGTGCATAACTCAGTGATCCTTAATCTGTTTAGATGGCCTGAATTTTAATTGTTTACTAACACGTTTTCAGGTAAGCTACCAAAACATGTAAGTCCTATGAAACTTGATTTTCATAATCAGGAGGTCTGTAACCAGTGGTGTTCCAGAGTGGTCAGTACTGGGTCCTGTCCTGTTCAATATATTCATCAATGACCTGGATGAAGGGACAGAGTGTACCATCAGCAAGTTTGCTGATGACACAAAACTGGGAGGGGTGGCTGACACACTGAAAGGCTGCGCTGCCATTCAGCAGGACCTGGACAGGCTGGAGAGTTGGGCAGTGAGAAACCTTATGAAGTTCAACAAAGGCAAGTGTAGGGTCCTGCACCTGGGGAGGAATGACCCCATGCACCAGTACAGGTTGGGGGCTGACCTGCTGGAAAGCAGCTCTGCAGAGAGGGACCTGGGAGTCCTGGTGGACAACAGGATGACCATGAGCCAGCAGTGTGCCCTTGTGGCCAAGAAGGCCAATGGCATCCTGGGGTGCGTCGAGGGAGGTCATCCTCCCCCTCTACTCTGCCCTGGTGAGGCCACATCTGGAGTACTGTGTTCAGTTCTGGGCTCCCCAGTTTAAGAAGGACAGGGAACTGCTGGAGAGGGTACAGCACAGGGCTACAAAGATGATTATGGGCCTGGAGCATCTTGCTTATAAGGAAAGGCTGAGGGAGTTGGGTCTTTTTAGTCTTGAGAAGACTGAGGGGGGGATCTCATCAATGCTTACAAGTACTTAATGGGAGGAGGGGGCCAGTCTGTTTTCAGTGGTGCCCAGTGATAAGACAAGAGGTAACGGGCACAAACTTGAATATAGGAAGTTTCGTCTCAACATGAGGAGGAACTTCATTACTTTGAGAGTGGCAGAGCACTGGAACAAGCTACCCAGAGAGGTGGTGGAGTCTCCGACTCTGGAGACATTCCAAATCCACCTGGACGCCATCCTGTGCAACCTGCTCTAGGTGGACCTGCTCTGGCAGGGGGGCTGGACTAGATCTCCAGAGGTCCCTTCCAATCCTGGTGATTCTGTAATTTCAAAGCAAGATGCATGTTGTTTAGGTATTAAAAAAATTACAGCTATGTTTTTAGTGTGCTAAAGCTGTGCTTCTTTAAAGAAAAGGTACTCCACATAAACCTACACTAGGGGTTTGTGTCAGCTTTTTAAAGCCCAGGACCTTCAATATTCCCTCTCCCAACTTGATCTACTCTCTTTTCTCCTCCTGTTCCACTGCCAAGAGTTTCAGTCTTGGAGTGTCTACATTTCAGGTAGGTTTTTGTGTTTCTGGGTCTTCTGACTACCACATTAGATTGTAAATCAGCCAGTCTAACTGTAGGGTTGTACTTGGTTATCTTTGCAACCTTTTTTCTTTTACGAAGCATTAAAAAGCACTGCTGCATACATCAGGCACTCCAAAAGAAAGAAAAGGAGTATGAAAGTCAGTAACAGACTCCTGTTTTAAGTTCTGAGATTTTTGTTCTTTAAAGCGTAATGAAATGAAGGGAGAGGACACACGCTTCCACAGGTCAAAGACAGCAAAAGAGCATCTTTACTGACACATTGCAAAAGCCTACCAGTACACCAGTATGCTTTTGTATTCAGACTGAACATGCAAAGGAGAAAACAGTGGGACATCACTGAAACCGCAGGAAGCGGCCTGACTGCTAATGGTCTAATCCTGAACTGTCAAGTCCTAGGAATTAAAACAGCCTTTTAATTTCCACAAATCAGCATCCCTGATGCAGCATATTTGCATATTGAACAGCAAAGTGCCTTAGGATATTTATGTAAATCCTTTAGATAGCAGAGATGAGAGAAAAAAGAGCAGGCAAGCTAACTGCCAGCTGCCAATTCACTGAACAGAGAAACAATTAAGATAACTGGGCTGCACACAGCAGATTTGGCATGCAAACTACTATGGTGAGAGCTGTGGACAGACAGAGGCCAGGAGGGAGGAGGCCATGCTCTGAAGCGGTCCCTCCAGCCCGCTCAAAGCAGAACAGAGAAGCTGGATGCACGGATCTAGAAGGGGCAGGGGTTTTGCCTGAAGAGCCAGCAGAACATGATGCAGCAGCCTTGAAAAGGGAAACGGCTTAATAAGGAAGATGAAGATCTTTGAAGGAGAGAAAATGCACCATTTTAAAAGTCTCTGCTATTTCAGTACTGCAGGGGATATGTGCTGACTCTAAATAACAACACCCTACCTATGTGGCAAGTCAGCCCTCACCTCTGCAGAATGTATGATGATTTATATCACATGTCGAGCTGGATCTAGATATCTGCAGGGCTGTGGATACATAGTATTGTGCCAGAGGTCCTCTTCTGCTCCCTGATCCTACATGCCAAAACATTTTCCAATCAGTTGCATCTGGAGCAGGCAGCATGTGCTGTATTTGGGCAGGTACTTAATAGCAGGCTAGTGGAACCCATGTTTGGGCAGGCTTCCCCCATACTGATCCTGACCAGGAGACCATGGTACATCAAGGAGCTGGTGATCCACCTAATGGTTAACCCGAGTACACCCGGGTCTGAGCTGCCTGTCCAGCCTGGCTTCAGGCTGTGCTGAAAAAATCTTTGGCTGCAGGACAAACCAAGCCAGCTTGTAGTAACCAAGGAGCCTGCAGACAGCTCCCGCTCTGTACTGGTGATTATGCTGCCTGCCTGTCCTCATATTTATCTAGAGGTGCAGCAGGAAGTTCTCCATTCTGTTTGACAGTAGGAACAATTACTAGAGTCTATTTCTTGCAAGAAAATCATATAATAGCTCGTATGACCAAAAAAGGGGGAACGCCTCCACAGACAGGATCTGTGCAGCACTGTGGGAAAACCCATCCAGTCTCCATCTGATGCTGCACAAATGCAGGGTACCCAGCATCTGAAGGAACACACGATTCACTTGCTATTTGTATTGCTCTTTTTTAATCTTATTAAAACAGCTATTTTATTAGGCTGTTTTGTTATCAGGCCTTTCTTTTTGAGGTCCAGAAAGAGCCCTGCACTGTCTCTCTTACCTCACACCGCGTTGCAGAACATCCTCTGCCCATCCCATCCCACCACCTGCCTGTACACTCTCCCTCACCCTCATTGCAAGAAGCCTCACAAGTTCCAAGGAAAGGCCAAAGAGATTTATGCAAGGAAACACGTAAATCTTGTGATATTTTATCTTATACATTAGCCTCTTAGCTCCTTCTAAAGGCCTTACCTACTTCCTACTTGACAGTAAATCCAATTATGCCCGGTCCTCCTGTTCAGAAGCCACTGCCAGTAAGCTTTTCATGTACAAACTAAAAGCTCCTGAGTGTGCTGCTGAAACCCAAGACCAGCAGGACGCCTGCTTTCTAAGAGGATTGCATCCTCCCTGAGCAGCGTTTAAGAGACTGCTTCAGACACAGCCCATTCAGTGAAAGAGAAGCTGACATTTTTGCCAAAGAACATGCACTTTATAGCAGAGGCATTGATTTCTCCCTAAAGAGATAAAACATCTACTATTCAAGCAGTTGGGTTTTTTTAAATAATACGAAGCCATTATTTCCATTTGAGCGCTTTTGTCTCTACAGCACTGCATCTCTATTTTTTTTGTTCACGCGTATACACGCAGGTTCCTAAAGCCACGAGTGGGGAGAAGGCTGCCAGTCTGCCTCCCACACACCAACAGGCTAAAGGTGCCCATCCTGGCCTGCTTGTGCCCGCTGCCCCAGAAGCAGGCTGATGCCCAGATTCCCACCTCGTAACACAGTGGGGACAAACTGGAGAAAGGAAAAAAACTGGCTGCCTTTCTAGGGTTCACTGGAAGTTGACAGAAGCTGCTGCCCCTCACTCTTGACCACAGGATAAAGGGGATGAAATGTCTTCCTAGATAAATCAGTGCCTCTGCTAAATCAAGGTTCCTCTGGAGACACAAAGTATTCAGACAAACGGACAGGGAGAATAATCAGTTAGAAATACCCTTCCCTACTGCAACAGCTTCACCTTTTTCTCCCGACATTCAATCCTTAATGTTTGCTCTTGCAACAACACACTATCATTTGTATCACAAATATCTCATTTACTACCATTTATTTAAACAAAACAAGAATAGGATGCTTCAATACTATGTTTACTTACATTTTAAGAGACCCTGCCCCACTTAATGGTGGAGGAGAAATCACTTGTTTCACTTTGCTCGAAATGTCAATTTAGTGGAAATAGCTATTATTTAAGTTTTGAAAGGCCATCAGAGGGAACAATTTAGTGCTGTATCTCCAGTCACCAGAGAAAGGAAGAAAAGAGAGGTATTTGTTTATATGGCATTTCTTTGAAGTTGCTGTACATCTCCAAAGACGCTCTATGTTACAAAAGAGCTATTTTCTTTTCCATCACCATGACAAATACATGATGTATAATTATGTGGAAAGACTCAGGCTACATGATTGATACTTCCTTGCATCAAATTCCATGCAAATGTTTAAAGGAGTTATATCTCCATTCATATTAGAGAGCAAAGGAAAGGGAAAGAGTTACATTTTCATATGGTGAAGGAGAGGCAAATTTTTATTTAATAGCTGTACACTGCACATTAAAAATGCAGTGACTTTCTATATAACTACACAAGTTATAATTTGATTATATAAACAAAAATAAGTCTTTGGGATGATTAAAATGTAGTATTCAAACAATTGTTACTTTAAAAATGCAGCATCAAGATGGTATGTGATTTTTCATATATAAGAAGATAGAAATTTAACTTTAAATGATACTTAAGCTGTTTCCTGCTAAAAAATCTTCATTGATATAAAATTCAAGAAATTCAGTAAAAAAGCAAAGCTAGTGGAAAGAAAGCACTAATTATAATTCAGGTCCTCATCTCTTGGTTTTGTTCAGGTTTTTGTTTTGTGGGGGTTTTTTTTGTATATGGTTGTTCTTAAACTAGTGGCTCCTGCCATCTTACTGTGAGGCACCAGAACCTGAACACCTGGAAGCACAGTCTTCCCTGAAAACACTATATACACCAGGCATACAGAAAAGGACTCCTGTGCTTTTGTGTAATTTAATATCTTAAATCTCTTGTACCTGTTGTGACAATCAAATTGCATTAATTGGTTAAGAGGATTTTAGTACAACACTGATGTCCAATCTACTCGCCCCACTACACTGTCCTGCTCCTCCTTGTAGGATTACTTTTCCAGCCCAGAAATGCCAGCTTTGGGTATGCTTTTGCATCGGCAGCATCTGGCCCCTTCACACACTCCTCTTTGAACTGTGCCAGCTTGGTAGTTGCCTTAAGGTACATCAAATGGTCAGAAAGCTAGTAAGATAGTTCACTGTCCCAGACATCAGTTTTCCTCTGTCAGCAATCTTCAGATTTGCCCTCACTCTTCCTAAAGCATCTGCTATCTTGGTGCCTGCTTTTCTTACACAGAAAGGTCAAAGCATTGTGCCCAAGTCTCAGGATCGTGGTAAGAAAAAACTGATTTTGCTAAGAAAATAATTTTTGAAAACATGTCTTTCATAGCTGGGAAAAAACGGTAGGGATTGGAAGGAAGTGGGAAAAACTCATTTCAGACAGTAAATCCCTTCAGGTATCCAACTGGAAATGCAGATAAGCATTCTAAACAAGTATTCAATATCAGCAAAGGACACCATTGCGCATTCATTCCCTTGGTAGCAGGCTGTGCACCTCACCTTGCAGACACTTGCAGCTGAGCTCTTTCTGAAATGTATTCTCAACGGTTCCACAGGTAGCCTTAAGATATGCTTTTATACAGATTTGTTCCTTGATGAAGGCACTTTGGCAAAATGAAAATGGCATTACTGGCAGCCAGACACATCCCTACTAGTAGATACAGCTACCCAAATTTTGGAAATGGGAAAGGAAAGGGCACATGCCTTAATGACCTCCTTCATTCCCTGCCCATTGCGCCAGCCATGTTTCTACTAGGCATGAGAATCCCTGTGGAAATCAGAAGCCTTATACCAATTCAAGAAACTTTCTTTGTGGCCAACATTGTGTAAATAAGGAGTAAAAATAGGCTTGTGTTATATATATATGAACTAGTTTAATGCTTTTGGTGCACTATACTTTCCTAGTCACTTGGTAACAAAACTTGTAATTCAAGGTTACAAGCAGGATTCTCCCCACAGAATACTAAAAGAAACTTTTTCATGCTATTTCTGGCTGAAAAATTAAGTTGAGGTTTTTGTTAAGTCATAGTTTCTACAGAACGCGTTATTTGTGAACATATTCTCCCCCTCAAATAAATACATCTTCAATAGTAATTGTATTAACTTCTCTGAAACCAGAATGTCTCAATTTGAAATTTTGGATTAAGATTTCTTCTGGAACGCATATCTACATTTCTGTTACAGACTTTATTCAATTACATAATTTAATTCAAATAATTTAGGAAAGGCAGTTCTTGGAGATATCTTTGCTCATTTTCACATTCTCAAGATGCTGAAATATTCATAAAATCTATAATATTCCAAAACAGATCATTCACATTTTCAATTTCTACCTAACTTGATGGTCCCAGAGCACTTCAGACATGAATTAAGTTTCACCAGCCTCCAAGTGACTATGAAGGAGTAAGGCATTATGCTGGCACACACACTTTATGATCTTCATGTTACAGATTTCAGGCACCAGAATGATTAGAAAAAGGATATAACTCCTTTGTACAACAACTCAAATCAATGAACAGCGGTGGAAGCAGCTATTCTTGTCTTAATGAAAGGACAGTAGTGCCTAGCAGAAACACAGCACAGAACTATGCTCAGCTGCAGCAGTGGACAAGGCCAACCTTGGATTAACACAAATTAGAGGGCAAACCTGCCATTAAACCTGAGCTGACAAGTCCAAATAGCTTACAGCTGCACAGAAATGCAATCTCCATACCATTACCAATCACTCTGAAATATAACACAGTATACCAAGAGGTCTCTTGCTCCAGACACAGGAATAAGCTATACTCAACTTCACCTTTTTAACTTCTCCTGAAAAAGGTAGAGTGACCGTACCCTTCTATATCCTTTTATCTACCACAGCATTGGGTTTGCGTGACAAGGTTTTGGTAGCAGGGAGGGCTACAGGGGTGGCTTCTGTGATGAGCTGCTAGAAGCTTCCTTCATGTCCAATAGAGCCAACGCCACCTGGCTCCAAGGCAGACCCACTGCTGGCCAAGGCTGAGCCCATCAGCAACAGTAGTAATGCCTCTGTGATAACACATTTAAGGAGGAGGGAAAAAAACCCTGTGGAACAGCAGGGGAGACGACCAAGAATATGCAAGGCAATGACTCTGTAGATACCAAAATCTGTGAAGGAGGAGAGGAAGGAGGTGATCTAGACACTGGAGCAGAGATTTCTCCACAGCCCATGGTGAGGCAGACTGTCTCCCTGCAGCCCATGGAAGTTAACGGTGGAGCAGATATCCACCTGCAGCCTGTGGAGGACCCCATACCAGAGCAGGTGGATGCCCGATGGAGGCTGTGACTCAATGGGAATCCTGCACTGGAGCAAGATCCTGGCAGGACCTGTGGAGAGAGGTGTCCCCACTGGAGCAGGCTGGCTGGCGGGACTTATGACCTTGTGGGGCACCCACGCTGGAGCAGTCTGTTCCTGAAGGACTGGCACCTCGTGGAAGGGACCCATGCTGGAACAGTTCATGACGAACTGCAACCCGTGGGAAAGACTCACATTGAAGAAGTCCATGAAGAACTGTCCCCCACGGGAGGTACCCCACCCTGGAGCAGGGGAGGAGTGTGAGAAGTCCCACCCTTGAGGCGGAAGGAGTGGCAGAAACAACATATGATGAACTGACCATAATCCCCATTCCCCATCCCCTTGCACCAACTCAGGGGGGAGGAGGTAGAAAAAATCAGGAGTCAAGTTGAGCTCAGGAAGAAGGGAGGGGTGAGGGGAAGATGTTTTAAGATATAGTTTTTATTTCTTATTACCCTACTTTGATTTGATTAGTAATAAATTAATTACCCCAAGTCAAGTCTGTTTTGCCTGCAACAGTAACTGTTTAGTGATCTCCCTGTCCTTATCTCAACCCACAAGCTTTTCGTCATAATTTTCCTGTCCCCTGTCCAGCTGAGGACTGGGGAGTGATATAGCAGCTCGGCAGGCACCTGGGATCCAGCCAGGGTCAACCACCACAACCATCAGAAAAAGAAGTGTCACAGTAAAGCCAGCAGAAGGGGATCCATGCCTTTCCCTCAGTATCTCACTCCGGTTCAAGCAAAATTTGTTTGAAGAACTGATGAGGGTTGCCTTCCACTAATGCATCTGATCACGACCTGCAGCTGAAGCTCAGAGGCTTCATGTTCACTGCTCACACACTGTCACCTCCATGTGAAGGAGGTGATCTGTAGTCAGGTTGTGTCTAAATCTGACTCCAGTTTTCCTTCACTTCCTGTGACATGGAGCCCTAGGAAGTTACTTGTCTGCTTAAAAATAAGTTGATGTTCCCAACTATTAGTAACTGATTGGACAAGGCCCCTTAGTAGCTTTCCAGACATGGGCAAAGTTTTGAAAGTCAAGGAGAGCTGTGAAGACTAATTAGAATCCTGCCAAACTCCTCCCCCCACCCCCAGCACACCATGGATGAATATTTGCATTAATGTGTGATCATCTACAGTATGAATGTTTTTCTGTTTTCCTAGAGTGAAGATAATATTATCTTCAGCTATGAAAGAAAGTCTTTGCCCATACAACATGCAAGGATAGGCATGTTGTGTAAGATAATTCACACATTCAAGGATTTTTTTTTGGTCTCATACAAAAACCTTTCCCTGGAAGGACCATTAACCCAAGTTCTGATTCAGAAAAGTTTTAAGAATACCTAAAGAAAATAAAATAAATTTATGTTTTGCAAGAGACCATGCCAAAGTAACAACATGTTCATACCAAGTTTTACTCATATTTTCAATGCGGTAAATGTCTTCAACATTTCCACTTAAAACAATGCTACATATCACAAAAAAGAACACATACTAGTCCAGAAGGCAATCAGTAATACTTAGTTCCTTTAAGGATAAATTTAGCATTAAGAAAAACATGCCCTATTTTATAAGCTCAGACACATTTCTTGAGGAAAGGTAAAATTTAAACGAGAGCTGTGAAATCAAACTAATAGTCTTCTCCACAGAATCAAAGACAACTGACCATCCTTTCCACATGGCATTTTACTTCTGTATGGATTAGTAAACTCTGATAATGCAACTGTCATTCTTAATCAGAATTTGAACTGAAACATTTATTATGTGCCCAAGAGTGACTTGACTCAGGTCTCAGAGACCATCTTGAACCTTTCCCTTTGAAGAAGCCAGTGGTATAAAGTAACACAGTAAATTCTCTGTTCAGAAAGACTGAAATCTTATTTAGCAGTTAAATGTACTTCACAGGAAGAGACTCAAGTACTGTTTACCACTTGTATGATTTAAAGATCTTAATTAACATCAGTTTTACTTCCCAAAGGAAAACAGCTGCTCATGGTGACAAAGTGTTTTTGGAGCATTCAACAAACAAAGCAGAACTGAAGAGTATCACATGCACCCACAGCAAAACTTTCAAAAGCCTTTCAGAGGGGAAAGAAAAAGGAAAAACCAGGTTTAATTGGATAAGACTGAAGGGTGAGTGGGTCAGTAACTTCTCCACACACTACAACAACAGAGCTCGCAGATACACAAATCACTACAGAGACTCCTTCACAGCCCTGGGAACACTAACACCAGGCAGCAAAAGCTGCAAAGATTTTGATCATCTTTTCTGGATGCAAGGCGTTTTGTTTGTTTTTCGTTAGAATTTAAATCACAGAAGACACGATTCTTAGTTCAGCTTTTATATACATATAAAACAAGAGCAGATTGTATTTCCTGACCCTACAGGGACCTTACACCTCTCCCAAGGAATGTTAAAAGGATACAGCAAAAAAGAACAAAAGTCAGTGAAAACTACCACGCAGTCTGTATAAGACTATATTGTCAAAAAGGTTAGGCAAATAACCCTTAATGGAAGACTAAACATAAGGAATGGATTAAAAAATATAATCTACTTCTAAACAGATTTTTTAAGTAGAATTTAATCAGAGAGTTCATTGTAATGCAGAGTTTTATAGTCAGATATACAGTATCATTTAAAATAAGACTGAAGAGACTGAATTTCTCTGTTGTTGCATTTCATTGAAATACCACAGCAATAAAGACAAACAATTGTGTAAAATACATTTAGTATTTATAGGCACTTACTTGAACGGTGTGAACAGAAATGACAATGTAGTTTTCTTTTTCTGACTCATCTTAACCTGCGTAAGAAAACATTAAACAATTATATGCAAGTTGCAACATGACTACAAACTGCATCAGACACTAAACTAAAAATCACAGAAGAGGTCCAAGACTTTGGAAAAGGAATGAAACCACACTGTCGATACATTGTCCAGCAAACCGGGTGTTATATTCTCATGTGTGTAACTCTCAAGTGCTGAACTATCGCTCCTGGAAACTCAGACCTGCTCTAAAGTAGGTAAAAATAAACCACCCTCCAAGCCAATGATTTTCAGATTAAGATTTCTACAGTTTTCAGGACAAAGAGAAGATACGTCTAGAAGTGCTACCAGACTTCAGCGACAACCTCACTCAATAAAATCAGTATTATTTATGCCAAATGGGAACTAGTACACCGTGGTAACACTACCGAAGAAATGCTATTAGATCAATTAACCTGCACATGGATAAAAATAGAAGGTTTTGATGCCACCAGAGCCACTTTGCCCAAGGCCCTCCAAAATATCTTTAAGGCCTCCTGCAGCAGCCTAACTCTGGCTGCCAGCATAAAGTACAGACAGGAAATTTCTAGCACGCTGCTCCCAAAGCCTGACAGCTTGAAGCAGCAACCTGCATGTCTCATCCTATCCATCCAAGGCAACATCCTCTCCAGGGAGTACACACTGTGATCAGGTCAGTTCATCACAGGAAAAGTAAAAAGCCACTTAGCATGTCTAAGACACTGCACTACTTCTGCTTCAGCAGAGAAGCACAAAGGGAATTCATACATGATCCTTCCAAAACAATGCTAGAAACAAGGGAGCCAAGAAGAAAATAGATAATTCAGCACTACAAAATGACAGAATAAAAATAAACTGAAAGAAAAGGAGGACCAGATCTTTCTCCTTTTTTAATATAATCCCTGATACACCTTTTTAACTGAAAAAGACCAGTCACACCCTTAATTCTTAGGGCAGAGATTTTCCAACTGTGGAGGTTGTATCGGCATGCTTCAACTTCACGTCCAGCCCACCAGCCACCTCCCCTGCTACACGCCAGCTTTCCATCATAGATTTGAAAGTGACTCTACAGCTGACACTGCCAACCTGCTATCCACACAAACTCCATTCGGGAACCCGGCATTCAAGGGACAGAAGGTGCTATTCTCTTGCAGGTGATCTCATGCTCATTCCATGTTCCAGTATCATCACACAGATTTCCTGACTGGGCAACAGGTCTTGCATGGCTTAGCCTCCTGTCTGTGGGGAGGATGGTTTTCCCTCAGAGCATTTCTTTGTTTTGCCCAAACTGATTTTTGGATTTGGTACTGTTATTCCACTGTCTAGTGAAACAGAACCTTTTTTTGTTTGGACTGCACGTGTTCTCATAATAGGATAATATCCAATATTAGATGAATGAAGACAGAGAAGCCAGAGATGAACACTTACAATGCAAAACAACAGATACAACAGCATTAGCTAAAAGTTAATTAGGCCACTAATTTCATTTCTTTAATGGACAGGTGCCTGTTACCTTTTTGATCTATTTGTATACTGTTCCTGACTTAGAGCCTCATTTCCCAGCCCCTGTTGCACAGGCAGTATTTCTCTTTTCAGCTATCAGCACTCAGATTCTACCTACATACCGCAAGTAGGTTTACATTAACATCAATAAACATCAGCATTTATGTTAAGAATCAAGAAAAAAGTTACTCATTCCTGTTACACAAAAGGTGTTTATATTAAAGTCTTTCAAACTGCTTCAGATATGGCTCACAGCTAGTCAATCAACATCACCCAGTATGTGCATTCAATTTTAGTCCTTTGAAATACAGCACGCTGTATACAGAGCATGTCCTAGTATAATTCTTTTACTCACAGCAACAACTATTATTCAAAGAAATATTTTTCTTTACCATATGTTTAGTTACCTTAAATTGCTCAAGAATCTGAATAGCATTGGTAAATATGCTCTCTGCTTTGAAATGAGCACTATTGTTCAGATATTCAAGAGGTAGAGTTCCCTGGAGAAGAAAAATACATGTATACATAAAAATTAAATTAAGAAACAGAAATTTCTAACTGAATGGTAGTCCACATGAGCAGTGAGAATACTTCAAATTACTGCTAAAATAACTACTGTAACTCCTTTAAAAATAGTCTTCTCACATAATTTCACAACATTACTGGGACTGTTCATAATATCCCACCTCCTACAAAAACACAAAAAAAGGTCAATAACAGAAGTCGTTATTAAAGTACATAGTATAAAGTAATACAAGCTCAACCTTTAATCAGAAATCATTTTTTAAATCCTAAAAGTCTTCCATCCAAAGACTTGCCTGGACCTGACTCACCCAATACTCGTGATGGGAAAGCCAGCAATTCCTGGGCCACCCTACGTTGGGCAGCTTTCGTCGCATGACCAGCAGTGAGTGCAGGACAGGGCCACAGAATTTAGGGCAGAGTCTCCAGAAAAAAAAATTTTCAAAAAATATGCTGCAAATAGGTGCTTTAAAAATGAAACAAGCATGAAAGCACACTAACGTAATGGTAATTGTCAATTAGATATTTATGAGACAACCTTTAGACTATGTAATAATATACAAAGGAAATTCAAAGAAAAAGCCATCTCACAGTGAGGAGACTCACTGTTCCTTAAATTACAGGCACAAGATACCATCTGAAGAAAGCACACTAGTTTAAACAAGAAATAATTAAACATTAAATTGCAGGAACCAGCTTGTTTACAGGCTCAGCTTTCATGATCAAAATCAAGTGTTATTCAAACCATATTGCATTTTTACCATCCCTAAAAAAAAAAAGTAACAAAAAACTGATGTTGCTCAAAAGTATAAAGCCGCAGATTATAAAAGGATCAGGTGCCTTTCCAATTGAAAGCACTATACAATATATAAAGACTGAGTTTATGCTCCAAACTGACTACATGCATGTAAAGCTAAAACTAAAAGCAGTCTCCATAATTTACAGCAGTTTTCCAAATTTATAACCTTTCCCCTCACACACCTCAAGTGTTGGTTCCAACACCTCTTTACAAGCAGATCTCTCCAATACAGAAAAACGTTTGTACTTCTTACCACGGAATTCAGGGGGAAAGGCACACCAATAAGAGAAGCCATCAGTGGTGCAATATCAGCCTGTGGAAACAGAAGCATCCCTATTTTGAGAGATTTCCATCTTCTAGAGCTAATAAATTCAGTTTAATTTTAACATATCTGTATTTGCAAAAGTAAATGGTATAATACTGTGAAGTTGTTACACACAAAACTCTTCTATAACATCCTTTTGTTTCCAGTAGTCATCATCGCAGAACTAGATTCAAAATGTGAGGCTCCACTACTGATAAAGCTTCAAAAATGCATTTTTTAAAAAAAGCAAATATAAAAGCCCATGGTATTTAATCACAGGAATTCAGTACCTCCTTCACTGCACTCAGAGGCATACCACTTTTTACGACTATTTATACCACCAAAAGAACTAATTGCATATTTACAGCTTTAAGCAGTACACTGAATATACTGCTTTTCACAGCACTCCTTATCCCATGTTTCCATGGTGCCAATTACTCACCTTCTCCCCATCAGAAGGGGATTCTGCACTTTTGCTCATGTCCCAGTCAGCCCTCAGGAAGGCCCCTCAATCTATACCAAGGCTTCTCATAAAACATCACCATTGCCTTCCACTTGTGATGATAAACACTGGCTCTCACCAGGTTTACATTCTCCTTCAGTATAAAACTATGCACCAAAATTCTTTGGTTTTCCAACATAAATCTGAAGAAACTACACTGAAACCACAGGCACTGCTCCAGCCTCAGATCTATGGTGCAAAAGGAGACTCCAAACCATTATTTGTAGAGGACAACATGCATGTTGTGTAAATAGTAAGCAGAAGGCTAGTTTCCTGTTCTTACCCATAGTCCCACACATACTAGAGTACAGAAGCTCTGTATTTGCGGACTCCTTTACCCAGAACAGTGACACTCCAGACTCTTCTATACAGTCTCAAAATAACATCCCTATAACTTCTGCCAACCTTGAGAGGAAAACTGATCTCCAATTTTGTACCAGGGCTTTGCTGAAATCCACTGATCCAGAACATTCCCAATTTCAACCTCCTAGCACAAGATAATTTCCCTTGTTTGAGCAGGTTTGGAGTCTGCTATTCATATATTGCATCTCACAGGATGATAGGAAGAAAGAAGCAAACAAGCTTCAGGTGCATGCAAGTATATGCGTTATCATCATGATTTGAAAAAGCTTCGCTGATTTAGTATTAAGGGTTAAGTCATCCATCTTTTTTTCTTCCTTTACAGTGCAAATTGTCTAAATTGCTAAGTGTCTGGGCCATAATCACAGAGCCTGCTGAAAAACCCCACAGTTTAACAGCATAGCAAGAATTGGTTTTGATTCAATAATGATGATAACTTCTGGAAAAAGTGACAAAATACAGACATTGAAATCCATAGCTCTGAAAACCTACACTAAACATAGACCTGGCTAACTTAAGTGTAGCAAAATGCATACAGTATATGCTCACAAACTTGGGACGCATGGTCATTAGACCATGCTTTTTTTGTGTTTAGCTGGGCATGTTCATAGGAGACACCGGGGAGGTGTAAGCTGAGCTCCAGAACACTGTCAGAGTAGAAAGCAGAGGGAAAGCATCACAAGTTACTCCCAAAGGTTTGCAAAAACAAATCCCACTCTGAAAACAGATTCGATGCTATTCAAGTTACTTTCAGATAATGCACTGAGTTTCCAAGGAGTATCTGGCATATTGTACTGCACTCTTTCTACAATGGCATATGTTCACGTAACTAAAAATGGTGTGATAACGCATCTTCAGGAAGAGAAGCTGTATGGAGCTGCCACATGTATTAACAAGAAATTTAAACTTATTCCATATTATATTCAGTATGGGTGCGGTTCCTGCAACTCTAACATTTAAGTAACACATCCCAGGGAAATGCTATGTCAGTGTGATTGCTCATTCAAATTCTATCAATTAGTTTAAATCACACAAAACTCATAATTTATAAGGGGAAAATTTATGAGCTATTACATTAGGTATGTTTGATACCTGATTGACATCCAGTCTCTTCAAATCCTCCAGTTTCCATTCTGCAAGAAATAACAGAGCACATGAACAGCTAATGTATGCAGATTTGAAATGGATAATTCAGTTGACATTTAATGTCTTGTTGCTGTTTTCTGTAAAGTGGTGTTACTAAAGAAAATGATAATTTGGCTTTAGGATGCTAGCTCAAGAGGGGTTACAGATGGAACTCAACAGGCAGAAACAATAACATGCATTCATTTCACTTCACATTTTCTTTCATCCATCAGGATAAATGGCTGCCTGCAATTGTGACCCAGATCAGTTGAAAAAAGTCCAAGGTTTTTATTTTTTTCAGCACAGTATAGAAAGTGATGTATTACCTCCTGTGCCAACTAAAAGATTCAAACTCAGGTTTAGGAGAGGGCTGTTTAAATCTCTTCAATAATTTTTAAAAAAGGTTAAGCCAAGGTCCCCAGTATACTGGCACACAGTGGTACAAATATACTTCACGTCTGCCATAAGCAATACTGGCCAATAGCAAGCTCAATGGAAAAGTTCAACAATTTAGCAATCAGAACTACAACAAAGGCAGAGACAGAGCCAAATGTACAAGTCCCTAAAGCTGTGGCGCATCATACAAAAAGCTTGTTCAAAACCATATTTTCCTGCTCTCCATTACCCTCTAAGGAAGTAAGGAGGAAATTGCCCGTTTTCTTTGGGGGTGGAGAGTTTTTTAAAAACACAGTTTAACAGGGTTTGGGGGTTTTTTCCCCCATGTCTTCTTTTCCTAATGTTTAAATTTGCTATCCCCACTACCCATGGCAATCATATGAGCAGGAAAAAAACCAATCACCGTACCCCCCCCCCCCCCCGCCGACAACACATGGCTTTTATTTTTTTTAATTCAGGCTTAAAAGAAAACGAGATGTGCAGGAAAACACAATAGGGGCTTAAACAGACTTGCTGACACAGTACTCAAAATACTGTCAATGACTGACCTAGGGCAGATCTCAAATAGAGCAGTAAAGACACTGGGGGCACCTACCCCTCAACTTGGGAACCAAACAATATTAGCAACAGGGGCACAGCCACCTTCCTCAGTACACAAAGCTACACGGGCAGTCACCACCCATGTAGCTTGCTGAAATTGCACTGCAGAAACAGCACAGACAGAAGCAGGAGTCTACCAAGCACCTCAGACCATTGATGATACAGCCATGTTACACAAAATTACCTTTTGGGTCTATGAGGTAGAAGTTTAAATGCACCAGAAACAGGTTTCATGAAAAATACCAGTAAACCACGGCTCAAAGGTCCAGCTAAACCTCATTTATCTTCTCCAAACAGGCATTCAAATCCTAGACCATACCACTCTTTCTCCACCTTTCGATACACCCTGTCTGTGCCAGACTTAAACTTGTCTCAGCTGAAAACAGCCCGAGGCAGGAAACGTCCACATTTGCAGTACTGCACGTACCAAACTTATTTGCAGCAATTAGTTTGTACCACTGCTAGCTTCGGGGGTCTGAGTACAGGTCCACTGTTACTTGGTCCCAAGAGCACCCTGAAAAGCAGCTATGTACCTTAACAGCAGCAAGACATACAGTTACAACGAGTTCCCATGGCAACGCAGGGGAAGTATTATCAGCATTAATCATGAATTGTGTTAAACTCGCACCACAATGAACAAGTTTGCTTCCTTTTGCTTCCCAGAAAAGGAAATGGGTTTATATTTTTAGAGGTATAGACTCTGATCCATACTTCTATTATATAAATGCAGTTTGTTTTCCTGTAAATAACATTTTCCAATGAAAAAATGTTGGGAAACTGTCTACACGCACACAACGTGCTTAAGGTAGGATGAAACGGTCGCTCTGGTAGAGAAACATCTAGCGTTGTCAGAAGCTTTTACATCTCCGCTTTCCCTACTGAGACATTCCCAAAAGGCACAGAGATGAAGACATCTGCCTTGGACAAGGAGCTGTGTGTAAAATACTGAGCCCAGGAGCTCCTGAGGACCAGGACACACCCGCAGACCGGCCAGTCCGGGCTGTACTCCTGGGAGTGAGGCACCTTCTACGTACGTGCTGCCCGGGATGGTTTATGATTCCAGCTCCCTGTCTCTGTCTTGCTTTCCTGTACAGTGCTCAGCAGTTTTCCACCCACTTGATAGGGTTGGGGTTTTTTTTTCTGTTTATCCTGCTTTTACTGCAGCCTGCTGTGCAGTTAGATGCAAACAGTCCAGGGGAAACAGCAGGGAATCGCTGGTTCGGGAAGAGGTTGGGGCTACATGAACCGGAGGAGATGTCATGTAAAACCTCACAGAAGCAAAAAGAGTGAAGGGGTACACCGAGCTCCTTCAGCTGTAGCCAAGCAGCTGAGCCCCCTCCAAAACAGGGATGCGTAGAGATGAGAACAACGACCCCACGTCCTTCCGCTACGGAAGGCTGTGCCTCCACTTAAAAGCTTCTTTGGATTTGTGCCCCAGGGCCACCCGGCAGGGCTTGCGCTGAGGAGCCCGACAGCAGCTCGGCATTCTCCTGCTTTCTGAAGAAGGGTCAAGCCAGCGGCCAAAAGGGTAATACTACACGTCGCCCACAGGATGCAGGGCTGCCATCCCAAATCTTTCCAAGATGACTGCACGGCCAGGCCTGGGGGAAGGCAGAGCACAGGTGAAGGGACGGATAACGAGAAGGCTGTCATCCCAGAGCAGACACTGCTCTTCTGGCTGTCCAAGGCGCACATTAATCTTTCCGTGACAAATTGGACAGACTGAGTCCTGCCTGTTGGCACCGCCTTTGGGGGTATCAACCCTTGACGGCGATGCTGAGAAGGGAGACAATTCACTGAGCTGCCCACAGGCTGCTTGCGTTGAAGACAGCGTAAGAAGTTTGTCAGCATTAGAAATATTCCGCTCTTTCCATGAACTCTTAACTCGGAGAAATTAGGAAGGATTGTCAATAGACAGAAGAACTCAAACACTGGTGTGTGTAACCACAAATGTTAAGTCAGGCACCTGCATACACCAGTGACACAGCAGTCTTAAAAACAGTCTCCTCTCCTGTAGACAGTCTCAGCTGCATTTGTATGGTGCAGGAAAGGCAGATTCACAGAACTTTAAGAGACCTCTCTCATCTTTTCTTTCATATGCAAGCTTTGTGAAAATACCTGGGACTGTAAATTAATGGAGTAGCTGAACAATATTGACCTGTGAAAGTGCCAAGTTTTGTTTCAACAATTTTTTTACTTTTAAGCTACATAGCCTACTAGAAGCTACTATAGAGAATAGTCACTTTTTAAGAAGATACTTAAATAGTCTCAAACTCCCAAGATACTCAGAGACACTCAAATCTCAAATAGAGATTATCCCTGGCAATTAAGAACCTGTAAAGATAGTCCAAACAAACCAACAACATACTCAGCTCAAAAGCTGCAGAGCAAGTCCAGAATGAAGGGGGGAGTTTCTGATGTTTGCTTTGGGATGTCTGTTTTTTTGTCTGGTTGTTGGTTTGGTTTTTTGTTCTTTTTGTTTTGTTTGGTTTTTGGTTGGTTTTTTTTTTTTTTAAACATCAGAAATATGAAGTAGGCATAGGAGGGCATTCTCCTTTAAGAAAATACACATTTCCTAACAGATGACAGCTAAAAAGCTTTCCTATTGTGTACCTGGAAGTCAGCTCAATACTCATCTTTTTAGAAATGCTCTTACACCATTTTCATCATTATTTGAAATCAAACCCTGAGGTTTGTACTAAAAAAATCAAGGAAACTGACAGCTGTAAAAATCAACTATTACAGATCAACCCTTAGAGACATCAAGTGTCCTTAGAAGTCTAACAGATCAGCCATCACAGACACCAAAATCAGCTGGTTTTACTCTGTTTTCTACTTTTTATTCTACAACTCATTTTCAATTTTATTAGCGATGTCATAGCAGCAGTTAATCACAGAGGCTGAAGTGTTAGCACGCTCTATATCCAAGTAGTCCTGTACGTTTAACCTGTTACCAAATACCTCGTCAAGACCAGGGAGGGGTTAAAACCTCAGGGCTGAAGTAATTTTTGCCCATTTTCTCTTCTCTAATGTAGCCTGACAAACAATCCAATAAAATAGAAAGTCATTACCTCACTGGTCGCGAGTAACAACCTGAGAGATTCAGGTTGTAACCTGAGAGATTCAAGGCATCTTAAGCAAAAGAGCAGGCTACAAGAATGGGGCATGTGAAAGAGGAAGAGCTTGCACAGGTTAATCACACATGGTTCTAGAAATCAGTACTTCAGTAAGCCCGTATTTATTACATTATATATTTGAAATATTAAAAAATAATTATTTTTTAAAAAGTTTACTCTTCTTAAATAGACTACAAAGGGGAAAAATAACAGTAAAGAGTCGCAGTTTTTCATTGAGAAAGACTGTTTACAATTCCACAACAGCCACAAGGATGCAAGGGAGACTAGACAGCCCCTGGAAAGTCCCAGGGTTGTACGGTGAAGCTAGAAATGAGTCTCCAGACATGTCAGCGTATCATGTTTCTGTACAAATAGCTTTTAACCTCTGGAGATCTTCCTAAGAACTAAGTCTCCTCTGGAACTAAGTTTTAGGCGTGTGAATAGCCTCCTGTACCCAAAGAAAGTACATCTTTAATTCCACAATTAGAAAAGAAAACCAACTCAGATATTATCTACCCAATTTTGCTATATCCTCCATAGGCATACCGTGTCACCGCTCCTTCCCACACCACACAAAGGAAGTAATATTTACTGTAATGGAACAGAAGTCAGTGCAGACCAACAGCTGTAATGGTTAAACATCTCCCTTTCCACCAAAATCTTGCACTTAAGTTTTATATTTTACCTACCTTTCAAAAAATTGTCTTCAAAGAACTGGGACGTGACTTTCTGTGGATAATTCACCCCAGCACCCCAAACAATCAGTGGTGTTAAAGTTTCTGAAGGATGACCAGCTCCATGAGATCCTAAGATACACCAAACCAAAAAGAAGTGTAAACTTTATGACACATGGTGTAAAACCAAAGAAAACCTATATATGTGTGCACACACATACTAAGTTCTTGTTACAGTATACATACTAAAATCCTGTTACAGACAGCCTATTCCAGCTTCATAGCTTATTTTTATGCCGCTAACAATAAAGGCTAAATTCAAGTTGCAAGTTGGGAAATCGGTACCACTTCAGTCAAGCCTATAAAGATAAAACTTTGTATATTAAAAAACTCAAACCATTAACATACAGAAACTAAAGCCAAAGTATTTGAAAGCCTCAAGATGTAGAGGAATTACCTGCTCAAAACACGTGCACGTGCCTATCCTGAGCATCCCATGGAAACCAGGGATGGTCGATTTGAGTAAAATCAGGCACGTGCCTGAAAAGTAATATAGAACTGATCTCTGGTCCGCAAATAAGTATTAGGCTTCCATTGCAAAACGTGGAGAATACGTATTGTAACTATCCTCTCCCCTGTCATACAAGTTCATTTTTAAGGTTTTAAAGCCTGGTAGCACAATCCTTAAAAACTGATAAAACATGACTTCCTTCCCCAGGGAAATTAATTCCCTCCAGATTAACGCATCAGCCACACACAGGAGGAAGCTTTAAAACTATGATGTCTCAAGAGCAGCTGCAGTGAAGAAGCCACCAGACAATCACTGAACTTAGTGCGTGAGATACCACAGCAGTGAGACAACTGAGTCTCAAAGGGAATGGCATTGTTATACAAACTCTATGCTGGTCACTGCATGGTCTACAAGATTATACATTTTCCTTGTATTTGCATAGACATAAACTCTTCCCTCTGTGTGTGTGTGTATATTTCAATAATTGCAAAGGACAGCTTTTTTTTTTTTTTAAAAAAAAACCAACAAAAAAGCACCAGAATTGGCTTGGGTATGGAATTGGGAATAGAATTGAGCCTGTACAACAATCACTATGGCAGAGCCGAAGAGCCAGCTTTGCTTTCTTTAAACAGCCCTAAGCTTAAGAACACACAGGTCTGAGAATAAGATTTCTGATGTTCAGAAATCCCTTGGAAGGCATGCTCTAGGCTCAAAAGCAGCAACAACTGCTCTTCTTTGCAGAGCTTGGGAAAAGAGCAGATGGAGAGAGTGCTTCCTCCATCCTCCAGGCGCTGGTTATTTCTTTGTATTGCAGGAGGAAAGTGGATTTTTTTGGTGAGCTTTCATTTTAGCCAAGCCAGTAGCTCCATCAGCATTTTACTGAGACAATGCATCCATGAATACTTTAAGGCAGCTGTATCCACCCTCCTCCTGTTACAAGAACCAGGTTTCAGCCTGATCTGAATTGTAAGGGCGGAGGAAAAAAAAAAACCACTTGATTTTCAGCTGGGTCAGTTCCCCATTTCACCCCTCAGCACCCTACAGACACACTGAGGGACTGGGACGTGTCCAGCCTGGAGAAAGAAACAGCTTTGGTGAGGTGTAATAGAGCATCCTGCCTGTAACCCACTGCGAGGGGGTTTGAGAAAGGATGCACTGCAGCGCACGGTGGGAGGGCAAGAGAGAATACAGATAAGCTGGAACAAAGGATGTTCAGATTGCAGATAAATAAAACCTTTTCCCCTCCATGAGGGCAGGTAAACAGCCAAACAGGCTGCCCAAAGGGGCTGCATAGGCTCCATCCTTTGAGGTTTTAAAGGTCCTGCTGGATGAAGTCCAAGCAACCGTGTCTGATCCCAAAGCTGATCCTGCTTTGAGTAGGTAGTTGGACGTCCTAAGGTCCCTATGATCATATATCTATAAAAAAATATATACACACCCCTCCCTTGTAAAAAATTATGAAACAATTACTTGAAACAGACCAAAAAAAAGCGCCAGAATTAAATTGTTATTGCAAGTGGCAGTCAGCATAACACTAAAAATATTCAAAACTATTTTGCAAAAAAGGAGATGGTAATTAGCCCGATTTTGAATAAATATATGGATATTTTTGTCATCTCTGATGACAGAAAAAAGTCTGCATCCCTTCCCTTTAAAAAGTTTAGGATTTCACACCAGAGTAAGATGTTGAATTTTGCCTGAAGTGGTTTAAAAGCATCACAGTGAGGAGTTAACAAACACACACACAGCATCAGAAGAGAGACTCATAACTTTCACTGCCTGCACGCAAGGACGGGAGTGTTCTTAAAATTCTTGAAAAAAAAGAAAAAAAGAGGAAAACAAAAAAATTGTCTAAATGAGTTCACCGCCACAAATTCTCATCTGCCCTTAATTCTAGTGACACCAACACTGCCTCAAGTCATTTGGCCACTGTGGTCGTGCCCTTCACAGGTGCCCTCTGCAGGTACCAGCCTGGCTGGCCACCTGCTTCATGCACCTTTCTGTACTCTCAGCTGCTCCATGGCACTTCAGCACCAGAAAAAAGCACACAGCAGTCACGTTCTTTCTGCTGTGCCTGAAAGGCCGAAATGAGCAAAAATACCACCCAAAAAAGTTTTTCACCAGATCCCAGGCAGGTTTGTCACCTCTCCCAGGTGCATCAAGAGCAAAGTGGTAACTATTTCTGTTCCACCTGGGCTGCAACAGCTTTGCCAAAATAGCAGCCAAGTAACACAACCTGTCCCTGCTCAGGCTAGTTTTCAAAAGGAAAGCTGACAGAGCTGTTTTTCAAGTCTTTTTCTCCCTACTAGCAGCCAGTAGGGGAATTAAGCTTTACCCTATTCCTTTAGTTTTTACTTGTCCGGATACACAACTCAGCTATCATGGGGCTGATGAGGACCCCTGCAGCCAATTAACCATTTCCTAATTTGCATGGGTTTCATACAGGGGCAACACTTACGATATAAAAGCAAAGCAGAGACTCTGTATCTTCTAATGTGACAGAGCCCTAACTTCAGATACTCATCCACAAACTCAGCTGATTCAACATTTAAAAAGACTCACCCCAATCTGTCATTCCATGGTCAGAAGTTAAAATAAATGCAGTTTTCCCATCATTTCCATAGAAATTTTCAATCATTGAAGCAATTTCTTTTATACCCTCATCAACCATTTTAATATTCTCCTTGTATTCCCTAGAAAAATAAGAACAAATGTTATTAAATTCCTGGTGGCTCTCTCACTTGGTATAAAATAAGTTATCTATGGTCATAATGCCCAGTTCATAATGTTCAGTCCTTTGATTATAGACAGCTTTACCTCAAGCTAACAAAAGGCATCCTAGACATAAAATCTCTCCTCCTCTAAGTCCTACATTAGATACTAAACAGCCACGGCAGAGTTTGAATCAGCTGGATCAGCACAGATCTCAGAGTTGTAGAACACAGGCTAAACTAAAAGTTTGTACGTTTTTAGGAAAAGTGACCACAATTAACTTTCAACCGACTGATTTTCTATTTGTTCCTGTTGCTAAAGTCAGTTTTATCTTCAAAAAATCATAACAAAAATAACATGAGACATACAGCAAGTATGAACTTTGGAATTATGTAGGAAATCAGAGCAAGGATTTTGAAAGTATGCAAGGATCGAAAGACAGGATATCCTACATTCAAAGCATCCGAAGAAATGAAAAGAAAGTTCTCAAATAGAGCACTTCAAGTCAAATTGGTGATGAGTACTGTTAATCAAAGCTGTTCTCTTCATTCAAGTATCCTAAGAAAAGTTACAGCATAATGTTGAAATTTGCAGCCATTATTCCTGAACTTACTGTTGTCTACAAACTCAACCAAACCATTTCAGCCATGGGGAATCAGAGAACTTTTTCCATTTTATATTTAAAACTAAAACTTCCTACATATCGTCTAGATCATGTGTTGACTATAACTAAGATGATCTGATAAAATCAGACTTGAGGAGTATAACCAGGCACACAGTATATAGCAAAAATCTGTCACTTCTGCAGAGAAGACCTTCAAATGAAAAAACCACAGACAATTCAGAACATGCAACTTTTAAGCATGGTGACATACGTGTCCTATCATAGAAACCCTCAAGACTGCAAGTCTTGTTTCAGGCTTGATAAATAGCACTTTTTAAAAAGTTACCATATGCATTTAAAACTAATATGCAAGATATGCTTAATCTCTCAATTACCTCGAGTTTGGCCGATGAGCATGTCCATTTGTGTCTATGCCTAGCAAATGAAGGAACAGAACCACTTTGTCTTCATGCAACGCTGAGAACAATGTTTGATTACTTCTGGAAGAATTAAAGAAGCTCTGTGTGGAATAAGCCATTAAGATATTAATTAGAGTACAATGGAAAAAGATGACAAGCAGCCTATTAAAAAGAAAATGCAGCTGTTTTCATGTCAAAATACTATCAGTTATTAGAGTTATGAAAGTGAAAAATTAGTTACTTCCCAATTTACTTCTTGGAAGATAACTACCATCAATATATTCAGTCCAAAATTTCACCCTACAACAGGCAACACTCCTCAAGTTGAGGGGTCTTTTTATTCAGGTGGTTTTTGTTGGGCTTTTTGAAGTGTTACTTGAGTTTCTTTAGAGAAAAATACCAGATAACTGGCATCATCCCTTCTTTGCCTCCTATGTAATCCCAACTATGCACCATTCCCAAGATCCACTTATGGCTCTATATTTCCACTGATTTATCGATGTCAAGCTAGCATCAAAGGTCTCAAATACTCTTGCTTTGGAAGCAGGTTCTGCAGGACTAAGATACCAAGCTACAATTCGTTTGCAGAAACCAAATTCAAATAGAACAAAACAAGACACGCTTTGCAAATACATGAACTACAGAACATACATCTGCCTTGCACATGTCCTACTTAAGCATCCCTGAGGCAGGTGCCAGGGGGATTTTCCCCTCAGATTGAATGAGTCTTGACATGACTGCTCTGTGTTAGACCAGCCATATTACAGCAATGCAAAATGCAGGCAGACAGCTATTCCAACATGATCTCCTTAGTAACAGCACTGCCCAAGGAAACAAAGTTGGGTAAGGTTTTAGTTCAAAAACCATCCAGAGAACCTTTCAGCCCACTAATATAAAGGAAAGTGTCTTTGAATTTCACACCAAGAGTCCAGGGAAAATGCTGACAGAGCCAGTCATTTCTGCCACCAAAAACAGAGCAGTCCACCACACTTGTGATAGCATGGAGCTCCTACAAACTAAGACTCATACCTTGTGTAAATGACAGTCACTGTACCCAGAGGAAGACCAAACTGGGAGCAACAGAATCATAGTAAGCCGTGTCAGGAAACCACGATAGTACACAATTCCACCTTTCCACGCCCACCCCGAATATTCACAAGCTGCATGGACTAATATTTGCACACTCTCAACTTCAGCTCTTGTCCAAATAAAATTATGAGCAAAGTCCAGAGATATTTTAAATAAAGATACAAGAACAAAATCCAAACACATTCAACAGCAACGTAATTATTTTTATGGAGATTTCAATTTCTTACAGGGGTCTGTCCACCTGCACGTATTCGACTGCAGACTGAAGAAGCCTTCCAGAGCACACCAGTAATTTGCAGGATACAGTATAATTCTGTTTTCTTGTTTTGATTAAAGAAAAGGAAGCAACACAGCAAAACAGACAAACAGGAAACTCCCAAAATTAAATCCAAAATGTAGATCAATATTGGAAGGCAGGTATTTTTCTATCACGGACTGATTAAACGAAAGAAGCTGTTGTGTGTAAGGCAAGGCCTGAGCTTCTTCTCTTCTCCCACTAGACAAGTCCCCATGACATACCAAAACCACCCCATTCCCCACCTTGTAACCCAGAGCAGCAGCAGCCAGAAGACCTTGCCCAACCTCCGGTTAATTAAGAACAACGCAACAAAAGAAAGATGGGTGTAACTTAAGATGGGGCACCTTCTCCCAGAGCAAATTGCAAACTTTATGCCATGGAACATCTTTTTAACCAGTTTACTGGAAAAAAAAAACCAAACAGGAAGTTCACCACAAAGAAGTTATCTTAGGCTGATAAAGGTGAGTTGGTAAGCAGGACATCAAACAGTAGGGGCAAAACTCACTTCACATTGCTCTGGAGGGTTGCTGAACGCTGCCCAGCACAATCCTTGTATCTCCTTGTAGCCTACTAAAGGCTTCCTCTTTTTGTACTCAGTATTCACAAAACTTGAGACCTACCACCACTCAACACTAGCTTCCAAGCCACCATTAGATGTTAACTACATATATACTGTTTCTGCCTCTTTTTTTTTTTTGTTTCCCTTTTATTTGCTCCATTCAGTAATATTACCTCCCTTGTATTTTTCAGCCAAATGCCACCAAGAAGTTTCAGGGATGGGACTAAACAACAAAGAGGCTGAGACAACTCAGTTTTGCCAGTCTCAAGAAAAGGCAGCTAAGGAGGAATCTCATTGCTGTCTGCAACCACCTGCTGGGAGGGTGAAGAGAAGACTGAGCCACAGACTGCTCAGAAGGCCTTGGTGATGGGACAAGGGTCACAATTTGATATGTGGGAAAGTCCAGTAAGATAAAGAGATTTTTTTTAATTATTTTTTTAAAACCATAACTGTAACCAGATATTGGAACAGGTGCTTAAGAAGTTGTTGAATTTCTGCCCTTGAAGATGCTCAAAAACTTGACTGAGCAAGGCCTGAGCAGCTTGCTCTAACTGGACCTCCTTCATGCAGGGAGTTGGACTCAATGACCACTACAGCCTTCTTTTTCAATGATTCTGGCAACTTTTCTAGGAATTTCTGGCAACTAACAACAAAAAATACCCTGGGTACAACTGATACACAATTTGGTAAGATAAGCAATAAATTGCCCATTAAAACACTCACAGTAAACTGAAGATAATTATAACGTAACACTAATTAAAATATTACAAGACAAGTTTGGTTACAACTATGTGAAATCTTTTAGTATCATCTCCCTCCTTGGATAGGAGAAAGCAAAGAAAACAGACTACCTAGAAGGTCTAGCAAATACAGGATTTACTGATGTCTGAACAAAATATGGACTCCAGAGATGTTTAACATAAGTTGCTGGAGACTGTTTGTTTCCCCAGAGCACTCCATGGAAGCATAACCCTTTAACAGAGCTGATAAACTGTCTCTGACTGCATGGATGTACAGAGAGAAAGAGACCAAACAAACTTTCTCCTTCCACAAAGCTCCTTTGTACATAAATCCAGGACAACTTAATTAAATTGGTTGATTAAGGCTGTGCAGGCTGATTTGTACAGATGCAAGAGCTTAAATAGTTATGCCAGTTTTTAGATGTAAAATAAATGTTCAAAGGCAGGATAAACAAATATATGCCAGGTTTATATCAGTTGAGCATGCTCACACACAAGACTCCTATGCACATTTAAAATAAATCATTCAGCCATTGTACTACTAATTAGAGCAGAGCTATCTTGTATCAAAATCCACATCAGGTCACAGCACTGTCTGCAGAGCTTCAAAGTTTAACGTCATTCTGGACTCTGGCCCCTACCCTGCATAGCAGGGACTGTATGAAGGCTTGGTCTGGCCTTCTTCCAGCAGAAAGAGGACAAAGGAAGAATGCAGTACTGTGTTCAAAATGAGGAAAGAAAAAAAAAAGTTTGTCATTTGCACCTACATGCCTACTTAAGTCAGAAGACATCAACTGAATACCTTGAGCATATCCTACCCTGTGGACATAATAAACTGTTGTTCGGCCATTACTGGGACTGTTTGCGAGTTCCTGGAATTCTAATAATCTTACCTTAAGTAAAGAGTTCAATCTTATAAAACTGTTTTTCATAAAATACTTTAAAAATGAGAAAAGCATTTAAAAGACTTTTTTTTTTGTCCTGTTAGTTAACCTAGACTCCCAGTATTTTGCACCCTAATTTTTCTTTAGCACAGACTCAAACTATGATCTAGGTAAAGGTTCTTGAACTGAGAATCATTGGGCCACATCACTCTAAATTACACTCAGTCCCTTAATTATTTTGAAGGCTTCTAAAAAAAAAAAAAAAAAAACAACCCAAAAAATCAGAAAAAAACCCACAGTCAATCAGCTCCAATCCCATCTGGAATGCCAAGCCATTCCGAAGCTATTACCTTACCACACATTAAAATTACTGAATAATGAACTGAATACTGCAACCCAGTCTAGTCTATACTCAAGTTTTCTCTGCCCCAAGAAAAGGCTAGGATCACCTTGTATCACAAATAGACATGACAGGAACTATCAAGTATCATAGATTTTTTTTCTTCCACTCGTGATTTAAGTAATCTGCTGCTGACCCATTAAAAAAACCAACAACCCCTAGCCAGAGTTTCAGGAAGCAGTTTCAGGGTGTCAGCACTAGTATCCCAAACATTAGTTAGCCATTCTCCATTTTATCCCCATCTTTCTTGGAGCAGAGGAAGCCACAAGCAGCTGTTATAATGCCTAGGACCTGCTGACTACACAGTGGAGAGAGAGTACACCTTAGTGCCTTTTACTTCCTAGAGTCAGAGATCCAGGGACCATTTTCACGAACATGGAGTTAAACAATATGTCATTAAGTATTTGAGAGCAAACTCAAAGGAAGAAAAAAACCCCAACATGTAGGCAAAGGAGAATTAAGATTTTCAGCAAACTGATATTGTTACATATCTATAACCTCACCAGCACAGCTGAAAGTTGTTCAAGTTATAATAGCAGAGTGACCTCAGTTTCAGTCAGTCTCAAATTTCATGCTTCTGAAGCAATCTCTGATGTGTAATTGACGAGATGATTAATGAAATGAGTGTTTTACACCAGTCAATCAAGTCCTATCCATTCACAGTATGAAATCCAGGTAGGCAAATAAGTCTTTAAAATAATGGTGCTGGTTCCAAGGAAAAAGTCATTGGTAATGGCATACGTATCAAGTGTATCATTAGAGTTTGAAAGAAGAAATGTCACTAGGTATTCTGAAGCAAAAGACAGGTAGTACCACCCTCACATACCTGTGCAGTTCCAAGTGACAGCAGGGCGCAACTTTAAGACAGCTATCTGAGTGTAATTGACAGTCTAATTTGATTTGCATTACTCATTTGCATTACTACACGCAACCTGGCAGCAGTGCAAGTTCAGGGAGAGGATGGCAGCTAGAAAAAACATCTTTTCACTTGCAAACTCAGAAAATAACTTCCTTTGAAAATCAGCAAACTGTAATGAATTTTTCTACCCTACGTCACTGTTTAAGCCAGACCAAGCCTTGGCTTCCTAATGAAGTTACTGATCTGGTTTGTTTATTTATTTATTGGTTTATTTGGTTTTATATTTGGTTTGATCTGATTTATGCTGGTTAGCTAATGTTAATGCATACGACCCAGATATCTTGTGGAAAGAGTTTTATTAAGTCCATTAACGTTCTTATGAGATCCAGGAAGTAACCCACCTAATTGCTCCATTGATACAGATATTTATACACCGATAGCCACTATCAACATTTCTTAATCCAGAGTGAGGTAGAGTGGAATAACATGAATATAGGAATTAATGAATAATCAGAAACTATGTGCCTTGGACTATCAATACTTACAGTGACAGTGTCACAGAAATCAGTCATGACCCAGCCCTGACCCAAGTCAGCTGAGCAGAGCACCACGTGAACAAGTTATACTGCTTCAGGGCCAAAGCTGCCTCTGTCCCATCCCGTCCCCCCTGCAACTAACCGTGACTTCTCTGACAGCCACAGCACCGCGTGAAACACGGTAGATAATTGGGAGTCAGCTACATGCATCTGAACAGGCCACACTGTGTAATTAGTGGGTACAAGCCTGACTAAAATTAAATCAATAATACTGTCCATTTCTTTCTCATAATGAAGACTTAGCATTTCCGCCATGTCATAATACTTGCTATAAAATCCTTAACTAATCACGTTCTGTAGTGCTCTAAGATGGGTTTCAGATTATATGTAAGTTTAAGACAAAGAAAAGGCAAGTATGTTTTTCAAGCACACTTTTGTTAAAGTTACAGTTTTTTACTAGCATTGAATGACAAAATACTTCCTCTAAGCTTCCACTACACTAGTCATGGTAATCAATTCCAGTAGTTTTCACTTACGACCTCAAGTGACAGGTCTTTCAAAAATTTCTTACTTTCTAATTCTATGATAAAGTTACCATGTTCTATGATATAAAGTTAACGTCCAGCTGTACTTTTTATACACAGGTAGTATAAAAAGATCCTCTGCTCACCTTAATGTGATCAAAAACCCATGTGTCAAGCTTGGCTGCATCTTGTGCTCCGAAGTCTTCACTTTCTGCTGTGTAACAAAATGTATAAATGTGATCTCCAGTAGCACCTGCAAAAACAGTATAGATGGGATAGGAGACAGATAAGACTTTTTCTCCTTTTCTCATAGTCAAAAATACACAAATATTAATACACAGAAGTAGAAATCTCTCAAGAACAACAATCCAAAAGTGAAATCAAAGATGTTTTCTTCTTGTTTTAAACTTTTCCATCATTTATGTTTTTTCAAAGCCTGGATACCATTTTAACTCATTAGCTTATCAGCATCTCAGAGGAATGAGGAGCAATGTTATCCAGTACGCTCAGGTGAGGAAATAAAGTATGGAAAAGCAAACAGGAGTAGAACAAATCCCTGCTAAAGCAAAAACAGAACTTAGTTTTGAAATAAGGAATTTCAGTGAGAAACTTCTAACAGAGAAAGCCAGACATTAAGAGCCTTGTTTGAAGACACATTTTGGGTTTTGTTTTTTAAGAAAATGTACTTAGCTTGTGGTTATTAAACCGAATCATACAAGATAATGCCCTATCAATGAGGCCTTTTACACAGGAAAACATCAGATATCACATATAAAGAAGGCAACAGGAGGAATGTAACTTAGTTACTGTACATCAATTCTAGGAGGCAATGCAGCATTGAAAGCCAAGTGGACAACTTCAGAAAGTCTGCATCTTTAAAACATGGATTCCAAATCTAAAAGGGAGAACTCCGGGACTATGTTCAGGCATGAAGTACAACATGAGGGCCACTGATGCGAAAGCACAGCATCTGGACAAGGCAATTTCATTCTGTATTCACTGTCAAGACAGCAAAGCGGAGAAAGGGGGAGAAAAAAGATGGACACCTAGAAGAAAGTAAACTTCTGAAGTCCCAGAAAGATCTGAAGTTAGGTGGGATTTAATGAAATCATTCAGTCTACAGCTGAGCTGCTACAGCTTGGGGATGCTCCTTCTACCGTGACTATGTAAACTCCCAGAGGGAAAATGTTCTTCTATGAGTTGATGGCCAGAGAGAATATAACTGATTTGCTGGGTGTCACAATTATATAATGCAGTTTTGTAAGCTTCCAGGCTTGTGAATGAACTAACATCCCAGTATAAGGGAGCCGTTTAACCAAGATTATGTCCAAACCCACAAAAGGGATGCAGGTATTTCAGGCCATGAAGATGAAAGCTGGCACAGATTTTCTGGTGCAGCTCCCCCGTACCCCCCAGGAGACATTACTACTACTTATAACCCAGAACACTCACTGCCGTTCTCACAGCCTCAGAGAAAGAGAATAAAATACTCCTGGGCATTAAAAAGTGAATTAAGGAGTTCCAATTGGTGGATAAATGACTTCAAAAGAAGAAATAAGCCCTGGCCTTCACTGTCAGGATGACTGATCTGAGAGGGCAGAGTGCTGTACTGTTTTTCCGCAGTGTCACAGCAAACCTGAGAAGACTTGTCTTTGAGGGGTGCCACACCAAAGAAGCCAAATGAAAGCATGGAGTTTGCAGACAGGGCAAAGGAACACATCTACTACTTATCCATTTCTAATTTCCACCAAAGTGAAAAAAAACAAACAAACAAAATGCCCAACCCTGCATTGCAAAATGACACCGTACTACAAAAGTTTTGGACTACTGCATAGCTTAAATAATAGATTTTTTTTTTTTAAATAAGAAAACCTACTATGCAGTATGTGGCAAAATACTATTTTACTGCTGTTGTTTGAGAGGTGGCAGGCAACAGTATGCCCAATATTTTCTTTAAGTCTGGGGAAGAGAAAGCAAAGATGGGATAGAGAAGTAGAGGGAAGGCAGGGATGAAAACATCCTTTAGAAGAGAGCACAGAGCTTTACTGGACTTGGTGCTGCCATTACACTAAGGGAAATAACTGGAGGTGCCAGAAAGTCCCACAGCAGATACCACTTATTCCTACTGCAGACTTGTCTGGCACATCATTTTGCCCTCCGCATCAGTATTCAAATATTAGTATCAGGTATCCTAAGTTATCACCCTCTTATAATAAGATTTACATCCTGCAGAAAGTAAAGCTCTCACTCTGCTAATGGGGCAGGTCCCACATCTGACAAATCTTTCATGGGTCAGAGCCCAGACCAGTGGGATACTTCTGCTTGAAAATTTTGCAGGCACAAAAGAGGGGAAAAAATAATGAAGGCACAAGGACAGACAGACACTGAGATGTCAAACACAGCCAGGGGAGGAATGTGAGAAATTCTGCATTTTAACTAGCGTGCTGTAGGAATAAGGAACAAGAAGAAGAGACACCAAGAGGTCTGTCTGTCCAGAATAACGCTGACAAAGGCTTGTCCCAGTTGTCCCTATGGTCTCGATGATACCCTTCTTCATACTCAAGCCAAACAATGACCCTAGCCTTGCTGCTAGTTTCCAACAGAGAGAAAGGGACTATCTGGAACAAATGACAATCTGGATGCAAAGGACTAACACCCAATTCCCTTAAGGGAAGCAACAGCCTCAGCTCCTTCTTTAGCATGGTATTTAATATTCTGGATTATAATCCAACCTAGACCCATGACAAAACAGTACAGGACTGAACTGTTCAAGTCAAATCTCAAATTCTGGCAAGTCCAGAAGAAAAACTCCAGATTTTAAAGAGCATTCTGGAAATAACACAGGCAATTTCAAAGTACGTTATTTTCAGATAATTTCAAGGTCATAATCTAAAAATATCACAGAAAATAAGGTTAAAATTAGCACACTGAATTTGCGTAGCTATCATGGTTTAACCCCAGCTGGCCACTAGGACCACGCAGCTGTTCACTCTCCCCCCCCCCCCCCCCCCCCCCCCCCCCCCCGCGGGNCCCCTTCAGTAGGGTTCGAAAAAGAAAGGGGGGGGGAGGGAAAAACACCCAACTCATGGACTGAGGTAAAGATAGTTTAATAGAGCACTAACAAAAGAGGAAAAAAAATAATATAACAATGGCAAAAGAATACACAAAATAAAGTGATGCAACACAAATTGCTCTCACCACCTGAGGATCAGTTGCCCAGTCCACCCTGAGCAGTGCTCATGGATTTTGGGTCACAACAACCAACTCCATGCAGTACTACAGCCTTGGGGAAGAGTGGCTGGAAAGCTGCCTGGTGGAAAAGGGCCTGAGGGTGCTGGTTGACAGTCGGCTGAACGTGAGCCAGCAGTGTGCCCAGCTGGCCAAGAAGGTCAATGGCATCTTGGCCTGTATCAGGAATAGCATGGCCAGCAGGAGAATGGAAGTGATCATACCCCTGTACTCCAACACTGGTGAGTTCCCACCTGGAATACTGTGTTCAGTTTTGGGCCCCTCACTACAACAAAGACATTGAGGTGCTGGAGTGTGTCCAGAGATGGGTGATGAAACTGGTGAGGGGTCTAGAGAACAAGTCTTACGAGAAGCAGCTGAGGGAACTGGGGTTGCTTAGCCTGGAGAAGAGAAGGTTGAGGAGAGACCTTATTGCTCTCTACAGCTACCTGAAAGGAGGTTGTAGCAAGGTGGAGGTCGGTCTCTTCTCCCAAGCAAGAAGTGACAGGACAAGAGGAAATGGCCCCAAGTTGCACCAGGGGAGGTTTAGATTGGGTATTAGGAAAATTTTTTTCACATAAGGGGTTATCAAACATTAGAACAGGCTGCCCAAGGAAGTGGTGGAACTACCATCCCTGGAGGTGTTTAAAAGACAGGCAGACATGGTGCTGAGGGATATGGTTTAATGGTGGTTTTGGCAGTGTTGGGTTTATGGTTGGACTTGATCTTCAAAGTCTCTTCCAACCTAGGTGATTCTATGATTCTATTCCCACCCCCCAGCCAATCCACATTTATACACAGAGTCTGACATCTATGGTATGGAAGATACCTTTAGCCAGCTTTTTCTATCTGTGCTCCCTCTCAACTTCCATGGGTAGCTGAAAAAGTCCTTGATTTAATATAAGCACTACCTAGCAACAACTAAACCAATAGGTGTTATCAACATTATTCTCATACTAAATCCAAAACACAGCAGCTAGTAGGAAGAAAATTAACTCTAGCCCAGCCAAAACCAGTACAGTAGCTTAAGCAAGTTTAACTAACAGAAACTAATACCTTTTAATTCTGCTTAAGATATAAGTATATTGCACATCAGTTCCAAAGGTACTTCAGACATTTTCTCAGACTAAAACACTAATCATAGAATGGTTTAGGTTGGAGGGAGCCTTAAAGATCATCTAGTTCCAACCCCTCTGCCATGGGCAAGAACACTCCTACTAGACCTGATTGCTCAAAGCCTCATCCAACCTGGCCTTGAACACTTCCAGGGATGGGGCCTCCACAGCTTCCCTGGGCTGTTCCAGAGACTCACCACCCTCAGAGTGAAAAATTTCTTCCCAAGATCTAATCTAAATCTACCCTCTTCCAGTTTGAAGCCATTAGCCCTCATCCTGCCACTACATGCCCTTGTAAGAAGTCCCTCTCCAGACTTCATGTAGGCCCCTTTCAGATACTGGAAGGCTGCTATAAGGTCTCCCCAGAGCCTTCTCTTCTCCAGGCTCAACAACACCAACTCTCTCAGCCCCTGTCCTTATAGCAGAGGTGCTCCAGCCCTCTGATCACTTTCATGGCCCTCCTCTGGACCCGCTCCAACAGATCCATATCCTTCTTATGTTGAGACTCCAGAGCTGGACATAGTACTCCAGGTGGGGTCTCACCAGAGCAGAGTAGAGTGACTGAATCACCTCCCTCAACTTGCTAGCCACACTTCTTCTGATGCAGCACAGGATGTGGCTGGCCTTATGGGCTGCGAGCGCACATTGCTGGCTCATGTTGAGCTTCTCATTCACCAACACCTCCAAGTTCCTCTCCTCAGGGCTGCTCTCGATCCATCTTGTGCACAGGATTGCCCCGACTCACGTGCAGGACCTTGCACTTGGCCTTATTAAATTTCATGAGGTTGGCATGGGCCCACCTCTCAAGCCTGTCCAGGTGCCTCTGGATGGCATCCCTTCCCTCCAGTGTGTTAACGATTCCACACAGCTTGGTGTCATTGGAAAACTTGCTGAGGGTACACTCTGTCCCAACATCCATGTTGCCAAGATGTTAAATAGTACCAGTGCCAGTACCAAATGCTGAGGATCACCACTTGTCACTGCACACCACTTGGACATCAACCCGTTGACCACAACTCCGTGACTGCGGCCATCCAGCCAATTCCTTATCCACCGAGTGGTCCATCCATCAAATCCATGTCTCTCCAATTTAGAGACCAGGATATCATGCGGGACAGTGTCAAACGCCTTGCCCACAGTCATCAAGACTTCGACAAATTCAGATTTCCTGCATATCCATTTTGATATTAAAAGAGATCAGTGAGCATTTTATTTACCTTGTAAATAGAATCTTCAACCACTTCATTGAACTATTTATTTTATGACAGGAAAAGGACCTCAAGAACATAGACAATGACAGGAAACAAAGGATTTTTCTCTCGTTCCCAAAAAACAACAGGTGTTACATACTCTTTAGGCATCATTCAATGAAAGCAGTGAAAGAGTTAACAACATTCTGAACATTTCGGCATAAAAAACCCCCACAGAACAAGAATCCTATGAGCTCACTAATTTGCAACATGGAAAGATGGAGAGAAATTAAGCAATGCTCCCCTATCTCCTTTTTGGCTTTTTTGTAAAAGCAAAGTTAAGGAACAAACACTTATTCCATTCCCTTCTGCATTATAAGACTTTTCTCTTTGGAAACTCTGTATTATAAAATCATATATGTATCATAAAAGTTCTCTTTGGAAAAAGGGTAAATACTTTTTTCTACTGAAAGATGTTAATCTACCTTTCTATCATGAGAAACTATGATTAATTTTCCTACACAGCATCTACTTCTCAGATACAGTGCTGCTCTAAACCTTTCTCAATTTCGGGGGATTTTTCTCCCCCTCCAAAAGAAAGTTCCATTGTTGATGCCGCTCAGAACAAGCCATACTGAGAAACACAGCAACAGTATGGTATTACCCTTGCACATCCCTCCAGATAACATCAAAGCTGCTTCCAAGTCCTGTGCTTATCTTCCTACTCAAACAAAACTAGTAAAAGGACAGGGCTCTGGGAAATTCTTGAATTCCCCAAATATTTTCCCAGGAACAAAAAATGCAAGTAAGTTGTACAAGGGGAACTTACTACCCTTCCCCACTCCTCAGTCGCCATCACAATATTCCCAAACTGTAATCTGAGGTCATGGGAAATTATCAGGAGATATTTTTACAGTTTACCATAAACTTACGAGGATAAAGCAAAGAACAGAAATGAGGTGTGCGTGAGGGGGAATACCAGGAGGAGAGGAGGGAGAGACTGGAGTTCAGAAAAAGTTCAAGAATCATCATGAGAAATATGATGTATGCTTTTTCTAAAGCGGTATTAGATTCCACTCCTATCTTGCCTATCACACTTTTCTGATTTGTCAATGCCAATACTCAGAACAGAACAGCAGCACATGCCCTTATCCTGTCCCCTTTTCACTTCAGTCTGTTTTATTGTGAGATTATGGGAAGAAGATGTATATGCCCTCATTCTTCAAGAAAAAAACCCAAAATTATACTTGCAGATTCTTTAAATGTTTGAAGTGTTGCTCAAGCAATCTCTGTGTGCTGAAAGACCAATTGCACTTGGCTGACAAGACTTTAACACGCTGCACACCATGGGGAAAAGACCTTAGCCTCAGGAATAGTACCAGGCAGTTCCTACTTGCATAAAATTCTTCCCTTTACACACTATCGTTCTGGAGTAGAAGCAGGATAACCCACAATAAGCTTATTCTCCACCTCAGACACCCAAAAAGCATGGATGTAGTTCTATCACCCGACTCACTGGGAGCTGCATGCAGAGGAACAGAAACCCCAGTCGCAGGCTTGCAAACAAGAGCTTAAAAACCTCAACCAAAGAAAAAATAGTAAATCCTTTTAACTAAGGGTGTCCTTCATTTAATATGCTGACAGAATTAGGAAAGACCTATTTAAATGGATGAATAATAAATAGGGATATCCTCTTTAAGAGCTTGCTGCTTTTTCTCCACCCAGTCTTGAATTCACAAACCAGAAATCAGGTATATACAAATATATAAACTGGAAATACTTTACTCACCTTCTTCTCTAACTCACAAATTCTAAGTGTGTCTATTTTACTACCTGATAACCACGTGTTAAAGACGTATAGAATTTCACCTTACCTTTCGCAAACATTGGCAAAATATCCGGGCTTCCCCAGCTCCAAGTATATTTACTTTCATTGAAAACAGAGTCAAATTCCACTGGATTCTCCTTCCAACCTGTTAAACAAACATAACTGGATTTAAATGGGGTTGCCAGAACATGTCATTGGCTTTTAAGATTGATAGTCCATGGAAAATATTTGGAGGGTTTTTTTTTTTTTAAGTTTTTAAGTTTGTGGGTTTTTTTTTTTTTAAATGAACTCCACTTTGGCGTCTCTGTTTTACTTCCACTTCAACCTCTATCTGCAATTAGTCCTCCATTCATTAAGTGAGCTGAAATCTCATTATGCAGGGATTCGAACAGACAAAACACGCAGCTGGTTTACCTTCAAAACAGCTAGAATTCTCCTGAATTCTAAATCCCCTGTTGTCTGAACTCAGCTTTTGGCATTTTAGGCAATAAATTACACACTCATATATCATACGTCCAGAAGTCACGTTCCACCTCATCACAATAAAACCTTCAAGATGTTCTGTTTCCATGACAAGGCAGCTGACAGAAGCATAAAGAGATGCTCTTAACAGCAATTCCTGCCAATCCTGCATTTGCAGCAGACGTCAGGAAGAACCTTTTCATTAGGAACACAGACAAGACCAAGTAATTCCCTTCACTTCCCCCATTCAAGACCAACACACAGCATTACGAGTGCTCAGGCCTGGAAGCCTGGGGTAAGGCAGAGGACCACAAAAAAGACCAAGTCAGCAATGCGAAGGCTTGCTCCATGTTATTAACCACCAAGCATGCAGCAACAGCTAGTTCTGCACAAAACACATAGTCGGGGTTTTCACTTTATTTTGCTGATTTCTCCAACTCAACCTAGCAATGGATCAGTTAAGGCACTGCAGTTCACTTCTTGTTTGTGACATCTACTTAGCCATCTCCCATTACATCCCAAATGATAACTAAAAATTCTGTTACATAAAGAGATCGTTCCATAAGATTGTTCTGCTTTTCGACTCAGGGTGTTATGTTTTACCATGTTACAAAATATTAACTTACGTAAGCTATTTTCATAGCTATCAATATTAAGAGTGGGAAATCCATCCAAAATTATTCCTTTCCGTATAATCTTGGTGTACAAAACACTATGCAGGTATTTATCAATAATCATCTAGAAACCCAGCACATCACAACAACGCCTGATTTTGAAGGACAGTGTTCAAAGTTTTAGGACAGGCATACCTTTAGCAACTGCACTGACATCTTCATAAAATCCAGCTATAAGCGCGACGTGCCCTGGCCTGGATTCCGTTGGGACCCGGGTGTGAGAGATTCCCCAGCTGCCATTATTCTCTAGAATACCCCTGAAAACAGGATACAAGGCAGTTAATGCTTATGACTTCTTGAAAGAACAATGAATTGCAGATAAAGAGAGCAACAGGTAGATGTGAGGCAGCAAATGCCAAAAAAAAAACCAAACAAGCCCAGACTAAAACAGATTTTCACTACTGCCTGCTGTGCGGCAAAACAAGCAGAACATTAACCTGCAAGTAGTTCTGTATTATAACACCTCACAGAGAAAATTACTATTGTGGCCCATCAGCACTACAAACAGATGAGTTTAGCTGGTGTTCTAATACACCTTTTTTTTTTTTTCCTGCTGCTTTCTGCTATAGCTTACTCCCTGCCACCCCCCAACAGATTGTTTCTGCCTGGTGTTACTTCTCTTTGTTCTTTCCATTTACCTTCAAATAGTCTAGTTCGATCTTCTCTTACTCATTAAATATGCTCAATTATAATTAGTTCTTCTGACCACGTTTGCCTTTATTTGTGCTGAATATTGGAAGCCAGCATCAACAGAATTTAAAAACCACATAAATCTAAGGTGCAAATCGTTTCAGCAACAGGGAGAAAAATGAAGTAAACCTTCCATCTTTTGCAATTACGTCAAAGCAAAGGAGAATACCTCCTCACCACATATACAGAAATAGATAAATTTGCTAGGGATTATGCACATACAATAGTTGTAACAGATAAAAAGCAAAGAAAATAGAGGGCAAAACCCAAGTGTTAGAAACAGCCTCATAAACTTCTCTTGTCTGCTGAAGATATGAACAGCTGGAGCCTGTCAGAGAGCAAGCGTTGAGCACTACCATATGCTGTTTTCTTGTCTCCATCTTCTGGAAGAAGAGAAAGATTCACTGCCTGCTGTCAGAGCAAGGGGAGAAAGAAAGAAAACAAAACACACCAGGACGTACCTTACACTAACGTTTAGGAAAAAAGCAGCAGAATCTTCCGAACAAATTCAAAGCAGTTTTTAAGAGTCAAATCTACCAGGAAATTGTTGCTGTTCATGATGTAAGCTACGGAATTTGCTGTATTTTTATCAAATGTGTTTTAGTCCTAGTAGATTCTAAGTTCATGCTTTGTAACTTTGTTTTTAACAGAGATTGTATACAGCTGTTAATTACAAGATCCACACACTCAGCTCTAAATAAATTTCTCACCAATGAAGTAAGAATCAAACCACAACCTAAAATTTCAAGCTTGTAGGATTCACAGTTTGCTTGTTGGGTTGTTTTGTTTGGTTTTTTTAAACTCAGGAAAGCTCAGACAGCAATCGCTTGGCAAAACAAAAAAGGAAACATTACCAGCAATCAACATCTGATCTTGTCGACCCGTTTACAAGGCTAACTTACAGAAATTGTGTAGCTCAAAGGTTTGGTGACAAAACACTGAACATCTTGCTTTGAAATTAGAACTGTATATGTAACAGAGCAGAAGATATGCCCTCCACCTTTCAGAAGGCACAACATGCCACAAGTTTTTTCCTTCCACCATCTCTCACATATACATGCTCACACATTTATATTTATATGCAGAATGAGAGACAATGAGAGAAACACAGATGGCACTTCAAACCTCTACTGGCATTTTATTCCACTCGTTGACCTACCAGCATCTTTGCTTACTACAAGGTAGTTCTTGCCCTCCATTCACCCATGTACTTTCAGCACAGGCGACAATGTTTTACATCTACAGATTGTGAAACAGAAAGTCCATAACTCCACAAACAAGGTAAAGCAGAGAGAGCAAAAGCGCAAATTTCCCAACACTGGACAAGCCAATACATGGTCTAACTTTTTATTTCTACATAGGCATGATAATGCTGAATGGCTGAAACTGAAAAACTCGAACGACTTAATGGCAAAAATATCCATTATAACTCTTTCCTAGCCATTACCCACCACTGCTCCTTGCGATGGGGCCATTACAGCATTCATTGCCTTGTTGGTGGTGCAAAAGACCATCAGTTTTACTGCTAAGAGAAGAAACTGCTCTGGAGGAAGTGTGAAGTCCACTACTAAAAGACAACATGGAAGACTTCCGCTGATGTGGCAGACAGCACCTTACAAAAACACAAACAACAGGAGAAGCAGCTACAAGCAACCCCATGTAAGCTGGCAAGTGCTGTAGCAAGGGCTCCTCAGATTTCTGTAGCAGACTGCAAACGCCCTAACAGCTTCAGATGATTGATTATTCCAGTTTGCTCTGATATTCAAGCCAGACCAGTACTATTACACAAAAGCAGTCTTATTTAATTCTATCTACTTTTTTTAGTTTAAGAAATTATTTGTCTTATGATCAAATAATTATCTTGATATAAGGAAACAGGGAAGGTTGGTGAAAAATAAGTTTTAAGCACTCAAGGATATGACTTTTATCACTCTTTTCTGGCATGATTAGTTTTCACAATCTTAAACCAAACAATTCCATTAAGCAATCAGACACACACTAGAGAGCACAAGGGAGGCAGCAGGGTCACACATGCAGGAAGGGTGGAACAAATAGGAAGTGGCAGCCTGCTGTTAGATCCATTCGGGACATCTTTTTTAATCACTCCTTAAAGAGCTTCATCAGTAGCGTAGAATTAGACGACAAGCACATTAATGAACTACTACTCTTAAACTGAACATCCAGGAAGCAGTTTAAATTAATGACTCTCTTAAGCTTCAGAATTGATACCATGCTGATGTGAATGGAGAAAGTTCACACTCCTCTCAGTTACTGGCTAGCTGTAGTTTTCATAGGGCAATATTGATTTAATTTACTCTGCTCATGATTTAGCAGCTTTACTGACAACAAGGGACACCAACTCCAATTCATGCATTTCTGCAGAGTGTAACTCTGCAAAGTTTGTCACTTCACAGGCAGAGGGAAGGCAGTACTCAAGCCACCACAGCTGCCGTCGCTCCTCTTGCTCTCTTTTCAGCGTTACCGAGAGCTGCCTCCAGAAGCAAAATCTTCTGGATCAGTAGAATTTTCAGGTGGACTTACCGCAGGTAAGGTGCTCGGGGCGCATCGTTGCTGTTCAATTCATACAGCGAATCTGCCCGCAGACCATCGGCAACAAAGAGTACGAGACGTTTTGCCGGAGGCGGCAGTGGAGTCTGCTGAGGAGTCATACCATGAACCAGGGGAGAGCTGAAGTAGATTTCAAAAATGGAGACCAAGAAAACACAATGCACAAGGAGACCAGCGAGTATGAAGACCGGTATACTCATGGCAACAGCGGGCTGGTAAGACAAAGTCCAACACTGAGAGGAAGTAAGAAAAATAAAAGTTAGGCAGATGAGACTTATCAGAATCAATATTGATTTCGTTTATTATAGAATCGGAGTACCACAACCACAGTCATTAATCCAGGGTCCATAATTCATCTCTGCTTCCAACCAGCTTCTTCACAGAAGTTTTTGTCAAAAGTCACTGCGTGAGTAATTCAGACTTTCAGACAGTCATTATGTTTCAGCACCTCATGTCTGGTGTTTAGTGGGGTACGAGATGGCTTCAAAAGACCATTGAATCAAGCCAGTTTGTCTGATATTCAGCAGGTTTTTGTTACCTGCATCAGTGACGGCAGTCAGACAATGCAATGTCTCCATGAATATACTGCCCTCTGCTGGCTGATTGCATGACAGTGTTGAGTTCTGCTCAGGCAAACACAAGCCAGAGACAGCTAGGGAAGCTCATCCTATAGTAAACATCCATCGAAATTGCTTTTTCTAAGCTTACTATCAATTCTGGCCTTGTTATATACTGCCTAGAAACAGAAAACTTCCTTTAAAGGAACAAAGATGCTCTGCTAAGTGCAGAACAGTATTCCTCTTCTAAACATGCAACAAAAGCACAGGAGCCAAAGAATTACGTTTCATGGAGAATGGTTCTCCTGTTCTGAATGGTTTTCCTGCCCTGCAATCCTCTGAAGTCAGGCTAGGAATACAAATATGCTTAATAACAGGTACACTGGAACTGTACATGTCCACCACACGTACTGAGGGGTTCATATGGTACCCACTGAAGGCAACACAAATATGTATATTGACTCAAGTAAGTGTGGGATCTGAGCCTGAACAAGGGTTAGTTCTGACAAAGTACTATTAGTGCTGTCCAGGCTGCTTAGTCATATAAATATTAGCTGATTATCAACCTTAACAAAACAACACCTCCACTCACCAATTTAGAAACAGATGTTCCTAACAGCCTGGAATGTTGAGATATTCAATTACCTACGTAAATACACACCTCTCTAAAATAAACTCTTTGTTTCAGAATCTAGTTAGTGCTTCTAGATAACAATATATGTTTATCTTTTTCCTTACAGAATTCCAGTAGCTGGACAGACAGACAGCCACCACGTGGTAAGACTGTTATTCTTATCAGATAAAGAAAAAAAGGCTTCACTATTGCATAACCTTAGTTCTGATAGATGTTTTTTTAAATAAAAAAATTAAATGGCTAGGAAAACCAGAGACACCCCCGTGCCCCCCCCAAAAAAATTGAAAGTTAATATATATTATTACTTATTAATCCAAAGAAAATTCAGATCTGTATGCAACTTAACCATAACTTCTGGTTCCAACCTTTTTCCCTATTGAAACACAGGTGCAACAACTCCAATTCTAATCAGAAACATTAATATAGTAATTTCTCATTTTAGAGATTTGGAGAGAAAACCACCTAACAGGATAACTAAATAGAACATTTCAAAGAGACACTTAGTAGACAGGTTTAAGTGATCAAACAAAAAGTTGTCATTAATCAGGAACTTACATGCTTCAGTGTCTACAGGTGAGATTCCAAGATACACTTGGAGTATTTGTAAACATCAGTTTGTTTATTTTTTATTTTTAAGTACCCAGGGTTCCTGCATGAATTTAAATACATAAAGCCACACTCACAGAAATACCATTAAGTTGAATGCTCAACCTCATTTTATTCAATCAATTTTATTTTCCATAGGGCTTTTTCTTTTGATGTAGTTGCGTTTGATAGGAGAACCCAAGCTATTCATGCCTTAAACTGATGAGACGAAACATCCAAACTAAACAAAGCAGTTACTTCAATCAGATACCTGCTGTTGTATACTCCCAGTGCTACAGTTCTATAGCTTAGCATATTCTAAATTCTTCTAATTAAAACATTAGTAACCTAATCTGCTTTCAGCACTAGCTATTTCTCTTTGCTTTAACTCTCTCCAGGCCTGAGCCCTTGCTTGCAGCAAGAAGAGTGCAATCACCACAATTCAGATTTAATGCTGCCTTGGACTATAGTGGTCTACAGAATTAATTAAAAACGAGACTTTCTTTTGCAACCACAGTTTGACTACATTACATTAGACTGTTTATCTGGGCACAACAGATCCGACTGCTCATCACCATCAAATGACTTCACGGCAGGCAGCTCCCAGAGCACCTGCGTCTGGCACGTCCATCGTAACCGCTCCTGCTGCCTCCGGCTTAGCTTACATTGCTCCTTTAATGCTCCTTTAACTGTGCATCCTCACTGTGACGTGACATTGTGAAGAGCATCCTATACTCAGGCTTACAAACACTTTCCCACAGGTATAGAGTGTTTGGAAAGCTCCTAGCTGCCTCTCAGCTGAATGCCAGAATGGCACCCGGCGCCCCTTCCTAACAGCAGTCCTGCTTTCACACTGCTAAGCCACTGGGCAAGGTGTTGCACCCACCTGTGGTTAGAGAAGGCTCCCACTCAAAAAACAAAGTTTAAATACAGTCATCAGCAATTCCAGAGAGGGCTCAGTGATCTTCTACACCTTTTCATCATGATCAAGTTACAGCTAAACTTGGTCATTGCCAGCCCAAAGTGCCTTAAGTTCATTTAAGACAGCTGATTTGTGAAATACACCCTCTTCAAACATCCAAAGTATCATGGAAGAACAAAACCAGTAACCAGTTTTCAATGGAAAAGCTCGGTGTTTATCACTGCCTGGGTTTCTCTAGGACTTCCAAACCAAACCCCTCTAGGGCAAACACCCAAGACCAGCCTTTTTTGGACCCAACTTTCCACAGGTCCATTCCCATCTCAATGTCAGCTCCTCTTAACACATCTTATAGCATTTGGAGCACAGCCCCATTTCTTCTCAGCCTGCAACACCGATACACATTTGACTACCGAGAAAGACGAAAGAAAAGCAAGCAGGCGCAGAGATGACATTTCTCACAGAGATGCTCTTCTCTAACAGATGAACAGGGCCAGCGGGAGAGATCTGACAGAGCAGAGCAATGAGACTGGATCAGAAAAGAACGACTGTGCACATTCGTCCTCTCAAAGGGAGATGATGCTCAGGGGAAGGGCAAGGCTCAGGTCCTTGAATGCAGAATTAAGTTTCTCTTCTCACCCATGATGTGGAAACGTTAGTTTGCCTAAAAGGCATGGCAACATGAACGAAAATGGACAAGATAATTTCCAGAAATCTCTTCCTAGAGGCCAAGGACAGCCAGAGGGGTCCCCCAGGCATGCTGCCGGTGACGGACACTGCAACCACCATACGCACAGACCAGGTTCTGAGCCACCCTACTGCAGATAAAACAGTAACCAAGATAACATGCTCATTCATTCGTATTCACTGAATTGCAAAATTACTTATCAGAGCCCTGGCAAATACTGACACCTGGAAACAAACAGATTCAGGTATTAATGAAGTAAAGTACTCCCTGTCAAAGAAATGCCTTCACTCTGAACTTAGAAGTACCACAGTCTTAAGACAGACCGGGGTGGAAGACAGTTGAATTATATGCTGAAATAGCTCCTTCCCAAACAAAAAACCAGTTTGCATTTTGAGAAAGAGCTTGTCTGAGTGATTCAGTGATGTGCAGAAACAGGTCTTGGCTGATACTGGATCATTTCTCGGCTGAACTGCTACCAACTGGTACTTCACATAGTTCTTTTAACTAAAAAAGCCAGCAAGACAGGAAGTCAAAGAAATCAAAAAAAGCATCAGAGGTACCATTCAGAAGCCCTCTTCAGTTTGTACCTACACTGGTAAGAAAAAACAGGGTACTTTATCTCCTCCTAGAAACAGAGATAAAGCAGTCACCCCAGCTACAATCCAAGTTAAAGCCAGCAGAGATGACAAGGCCAGACCACCAGCATTTCACTATCAACATTTAATTGTAAACTGTTGGATTTCAAGTGTCAGAATACATGTCCTGCAAATTGGAGGACAAGCCTCTTCCCTAATTGGGAACGCCAAAGTCATTTGAATTCACATTTGCAGGTATTTAAGCTTCTTAAATCTAGGATTTCATTCTTTCTCATTACCTTTCATTCTGCTGCGGAAGAAAATGATTTTGTTCATGCATTTCTAGCCACTTGATATGAAGAGTCATTAGTTCAATGGATGCCAAGGCAACAGAGAAAAATATCTCTTGGAGTAGCCATCCATTCCCAGGTTACCCTACTATTAACAGTTGATTTACCATGGATCACTGAACCATGAAAGGTAAACCATCAAGGAAGAAAGTGAAGGTAAAAGACAGAGGGACCTCTCGGATTTGTGAATGGACATCCATAGAAAAGGAGGATTAATGCTAAGCAACGTTTGTGCTGTGTAATTGGAGCTACAAGCACTTGTGGCACAAACAGAAGAAAAAGATTAGTATCTCTCACTACAAGTATAAGTTGGATACTTGTTGTCATCTCTCCTCTGTTGCACGCTTGTATGAGGGGCCATCAGTATGGAGAGGGAAAGCTAAATACTTACATTGAAAATATCCTTCTCCGTACAGGATCTGGACACGATCTTCGTAAGTTAGAGAAAGGAGATTTAGGAAAAATGAGATTTGTGGAAAAACCCCAGTGCAGATCTCCTGGGACATCTGGGTTTCTTCTGCCTGTGATACGCTCTAGTATTACACCTTTTCCCTCCCACCCATTTCCAAGAGGACGGGAATCATCAGTTGATCTGTGTTCTCAAAGATGCAATTGCAAGGTCTCAGACTGCAAGTCCAAGGAGGGATGTCACTTAACAGTCAACACAGCCTCCACACAAAAAGTGCAGGAACAGCTGAAACTATTTGACAGCACCTCTTAAACTTGAAAATGCACAGATTGTCACTCATTGAGTCCTCTGCTATACAGAGATCTCTTCCACTCCTCCCTTCTTCCTCCTTTGTGCTTTTGCATCACCATTTGACAGGGCGGTTCAAACGCCAGTTTGACCCTACAGGTCCAATGTGGGAACCAGAGGCTGAGCAGGATCTCGTACCTGTCCTGACAGGTCTGTCGGCATCAGGAGGAGCCTGATCGAAAATGGAAGCATCAGTATCAAACTCCTTGGTGCCCAGCAGCCTTTTGGCATGCTTTTCTGGCCGGGACAAAGAGAGAGTGGCTAACCCAGTAAAACCTGAGTACTCAGACATCTCTCAAACCTATAGTATTTCGTGCCTTCTAGACACAGAGAAATCACGGCTAACCCTGTGTACGCATCTGCCTTAGCAGGAAACCTTATCTATGTACTGTATCTTCTGTATCTCATACAGAAATGACATTCAGTGTCTATGCTTCTATGGGACACCACACAAAGGCAGGAGGGGGGAAGAGGGGGAAAAAGAAAAAAAGGAAAAAAAAAAAAGAGTCCTTTAGTTTTCTCACCCCCTGCTGTTACAGAGGTCATGATGAGCAAATGTCTCTGTAGAGCCTGGTGCTGCATGGTTTGAGGCAGAAACCTCGCAAGGCATGCTAAAAGGAAGAAATAACAAGGCTAAAAGGAAAAAAGGTGGATTAAGCACTAGTTTATAAGAAAAAGCAAAAGCCACAGCCTGTCAAGAGAAGAAAAATAGAAAAGTATTAAACACACCCACCCCTCTTCACTTTGGAGGACAAGGAGCCAGATCTAAGTATTTATTACTAGTTCAAAGATGTCTCTGCCCCCAGGTGCCTGGCCATCCAAAAAGTGGATAAACAAACTGTCACTGGAAAATATATCTTACATCCTTCTGTCAAGAAAACTTAAGCCAAGGATATCTCAGCTTTTTTGTCTCCTCTGATACTTTCCCAGGCAATCCCAGTAAGTCACTTACTGCATTACCTCCCACAGTCCTTATTTTCACAAAACAAAACACCACCTTTGTCCAAATCCTAGCTGCACTATTCTACTTAATTCTGTTAAGCCATTGCCTATCACACGAAGAGGAGAGAAAGAAGCTTCTACTCTTGTAGATAACAGCGGAGCATGTTGCAACCTATTTGCCGTATGCCATTTCTTACTGTCCATCCAAACAAATCCCTTGTCATAATACAGTTCAGACAGACAAATCACCTCCTCTACAGACTCAGCCCAACTAGTAAACTACATATCAGACTCAGATTTATTCTTTTCTTTCTACATTTTTTCTCCTGTCACCGTCTCCTAAACTAAATACAGAGCCAATAATGATACTGTCCAATCTCCAGTATGTCAGTATTTAAACTATTCCAATAAGGTGGGTTTTGTTCAAACAACTTGAAGCCCACAACATAAGGCTGGCATGGATTCTTGAATGAAGACCCTTTTCAGATCCTTAAGAGAAAAGTACTGAAGATCCACCAAGCTACTCACTGCCTGTTAAATACAAGCTGTCCACGCGAACAAAGCACACAGAAAATTAGCACTGCTCTGGCTATGCAGATTTCAGAACTTCATCAGATCCTGTACATAAGCAGAGAAGAGTGAGCAGATGCAGGGGAGCAATCGTTCTGAGAAACAACAAGACAGAACCAGCAGATACCTTTCTTAAAAGTCTAGGAAATTAAAGAAAGAAAAGCAGCAAGAACCTCCTGACTGCAGTTAATTATTTTTTTCCAGAATAAAGTGATTTGCACAGATTAGGGAAGGTTGGGTTTTTTTAGAATCCTGAGAGAAAAAAGTTCAGCGCTCAGCCAGTGGCAGATGGGGTGAAGAGACCCCCCTCTTTCTTTGTACTCACATCTATCAAAACAATATAAAAAATGCTGCTATTAGCTGCAAGCTCCTCACCTACAGTCTGACACACAAGTTGCTGACAAGATTTTTTTTTTTACTTTTTTTTTTTTCCCCCAACTCATGTCACAGAACCCACATCCATAGCTCCAAGCTGGATCAGGTCCCTCAGTGCTTAAGAGGAAGGCTGACCTAATTAAATGCAGCCCCCATTTCCCCAAAGTAATCAACATCTAAGCTGCACTCCTCAAGTTATAATCTCTCAGCATTATTTATAAGGCAAAGAAAACGGTACTTGTACTGCAATACAATATAGTTCTTTGTGAGAAACGTAGCATTTCCCCTTTATATTCTTCTTTCTTCAAATATGCAGTAAAACATACACAAAATACTACATGGAATATGCCCCATTGGCAGGAATATTACTTTTAAGGATAATAAAGTGTCAAGACAGGGAGCTCAAGATACATTAGTCATTTCTTTTAGAGGGACCATGCTTCACTAATACTGTCAAGGCTGTTGGTTAAGATGAAGAAAATCCATTGGAAATGCATTTTCAATAAGCATCAATGGCCTTGGTAAATATCTTTTACAGAAAAAAAGAAATAGACAGGAATTTCTGCTAAGTTTTGGCTGAGGGATACATTTTTCAACTAAACAGTGTTGTGTATTTTGTAATTTAAACTGTCAAAGTGGTGGCAGTATAATTTGTCTGTATATAAAAAAAATGATCCTTTTGCTTAGGGCAGGGGAGCAAAGTGGGAGTTGTGTGGTTTAAGTGACTGTAGTTTGCATGGCATGGCAGTTATACATCATCTAAGATGGTACTAGCAGTCCCTACTCTATTCTTTTACTAATTTAGATTTTTACAGAGTTACACTAGACAAGAAATACAATCAAGTCATTCCTGCTGTCACAGCACATAGACCTATGGACCACACAAATTAATTTATACAACCAACTTACCAGCTGGTCACAGAGTAACTGTCTTGCATATCTTTACACCCTACTAAAACATAGGGAACCCAAACCCCTCATTTTGACTTCATTGTACAATCCTACTATGAATACAAGTGGGAGTCCCTTTTTCTCCTTTCCAAAATTTCCTTTCCTTTTTCTACTGAGGCATAATATGCTCTACCAGGCAATGAAACTGCAACTACAGTATTTCCACTTGCTCTTGCACTGAAGTGGCTTTTGTAATTCAAACCATCTGTTTAAAATTATTTTATGTTCAACATCTTCACTGAGCATTTTAGGATTTACAATAATAAATGACATCTGTTTTAAATTTTAAATGTGGTTCAGTAAAGTACATCCAAACCTGAGGCAAAGAACTCAAAGAATATTTAATTTCATTTTAACATCACTTGATAATCAAAATTACTCTGCCTGCATGGCAAATCCTCTTGCCAAAAATTTCCAAGGAGAAATTTGACTATGGCCTGCAAAACCCCAATATAACATCAAGTGTCCTAACACTTGAACATACTGCAAATCAGTTACCCCAATGTCAGCCTACGCAATTTTCTCTGAATTATCCTCTAAATATGGGAAATCGTAGCCACAGGTCTCCCAGTCACAAAAGCATACTTGAGACAACACTGACAACAGGATAGCACTGACAAAGAGAACAAGGGTACTTCTTTAAGAAGTGATGACTGCTTTGAGGCATGAAAGAGAAAACAAGAGCATCACCCTTTGGTAACACTTGTTAGGCAAGTGGAGGAAAAACAAAGAGTAAAAATTCAGCATTATATCTGCTCAGTATGCAGGCTGTGAGAAATGCATAACTTGGAAAAAGCAAAGCTCAGCAACAATAAACCCAGCGTGGTCTTCCTGCAAATGAGCTATTTCACTGGGTAACAGCATTTTGGAGGCCTGTGCCTGTTTTCATAGGTATTTGCAAATCCTCTGGAATATTTCTTGACTTCAGAGTCATTCAGCAATACTCCATCAGCAAGTTTTCTTCAAGCACTTCCGTTTTACAACTTAACATCATATTTTCATTTCAATATGGACTGTTCTATTCTTTTGTGCTGCCGAAAGTGTCTTGTGTTACTCTAGGCAACTTCTCTATTCTTGCAGAAAATAAGGATTGTTCTTTTTTCCTCCCCCCCGTCATTGTTTTTTCTTGCCCTGTTTGGAGATCTTGTAGACAGATTTTTTCCTAGTACAAATTTCACAAGTTACTTCTAGGGGAATAGCGTCAGCCTGGGAGTATCTAACAAAACCCACCCCACTGATTGCCATGACTGCTTGGGTCAAGGGACAAGTGGCCCTTAAGAGAATGCAAGCTCATGGAAGACAGCTTTCCACAGCCCTCCCTGTCAATCCAAGGCTGAAAGCCCCGAGACATTTTAAAAGATATTTGCAATCAAACTACGCAACAGAACACAGGCACCAATAGAAGCAGCACAGTTCCTCCCTTTAGCAATAAAAGGGACAAGGATCAAACTCTTTAAAGTCATACAGAAAATATTAAGGCACAGCACATGGGAAAAGCATGGAAAAAGAACTTTCAGTTGCATTGAGCTAGCTTTGCAAAACCAGCTTGCAAATGTATTCTGTATACCGACAGAGAAGAAAACACACTTTGACAAAAAACACAAAGACTGCTTAAAGTATGTTCCATAGAAGCTAGTTTGAATAAGAATGGTTTAAAAAAGAGCTGACAGAAATTGTTTGTCTTTTATTAAGTCACATGTTCTTCCTGATATCAACAATTACAAATAAACAAGAATTATCTCAAATAATGTGGCTCAAACAAGCCACATCTGTTGAATCTGAATGCCTCTAAATGCCAATTTGCCAACAGCTCCAGTTTGAAAGAAAAAAAAAAAGACTACAAGACAACCTGCTAAGCAGTTATATTTTCAATAGAAGAAATACAGTAGGCAAATAAGCAATTTGTAGGTACTTGCCCTTTCAAAACCATTTAAAAAAATATTTAGGAGCTTTTACGTTCAAAAGTACTACTTAATTATGCTAGCCAGTTGAATATAATGTATAACTCAATACAATTCAGCTGGCTAGCATAATTGATACTTTATAGATCTTTACCTACCCAACTTCAGTTCACAGCAAAGTTGACACAGGGAGGTAAGGTAAGTTGCCTGCTGAGAACCAGAACTCATTTAAAGCCTGAGGTGAACATTCATAAGGAAAGCAATCCGAGTTGGAGACACATTATACAGCACGCTCCATCGATGAGCACCGCTCAGAAGAGCAACCTGTGAGCGCAGAGGGGAGGGATGGCCAGTGGTCCCCTGGAGAGGGACCCGCAGCCCTTGCCTGGGGCAGGCGGATGCTCTCCAGGCTCCTGCACGGCTCCTGGCCCCACAAAGCCCGCGGTGCCCATGGACACAACCCTGCGGCTCAGCACCATGACAGACTGAGTCCCTGGGAAATCCCATCCTGAAAACATGCTGTCAGGAAGTACTGCTTCATCATAAAGAAATAAGCACAAGGGGAAAAAACCCCTCTCTAATTCCTTCAACCACCAAATGAAACAAACTATTATAAAAAATTGCAATAGCCAAGTTTTAAAGTGCAGAAAAACACTAAAAGGATGGATTGTTATCACCTCCAAGAGAGCATTCAAGTTCTCAAGTAGTAATGTAAGTAGGTACAGTATTTGTCCAAGGATACTTTGAGGTCTAGTAAGAAATCTTCATGAAAAGGAGTCGCCTCCTCTTTAACTCTTCCACGAGCAGCCACAGTTGGAAGGTGTGCACATAGAAAGCATTTTCCTAAGTGGGCATAAGACACAATCCCCACTGAAATTATCAGTCACTACCACCTGAAATACTTAAATTCACTTTAGAACAAAGTTCTTTTTGCTTCTACAGCAATCTCTACTAACAAAGTAATTAACATTTGTTACCATTTATGATATATCTTGTAAACACCCTCTGTTGAAACCCTGTGAGCTTATGTTTATTTTTAAGACAAAGCCAAGCCACTTTCATTTCTATGACACCTTTATTTTTCTGCTGCTGCCTGACTAATAATAAATAGAGCCAGGAAATGATTCCTGGAAACAATCAATATTCTGAGTCTTTGCAATATGAGGCATTGCTAATTTAAAATGAAAGCTCCTCCCCACTCAAACTTACTTGGCAAAAAATGGCAATTGCCTCATTGTAGGAGAAAAACTCAGAGAACAAGATGAAACTATTGGACAGAGGCTCAAAACCTGACGGACGCAAACCGGCAATATCTCTCCAGTTCTCATATTACATCGTCCCCTCACAAATGGAGAATCATTTGTAGTCTCCTGCTCACTCTGCTACCAAAAGAGGGGAGCAACAAACACTGGGAGGCAGACGATTCCAAAGAGATGACAATTACTATTATGAGACAGACACCAAATACAGCTTCACGTCAAGAACACAAAGGCAAAGTCTGCCTATCTTAGCATCTGCTCTCAGGCAGGACACAACCAGCTAGTTTTGAAATGACAGAAAAAGTCTATTATTCACTTCTGTGTAGCAGTTATTCAGCCGTACCCTATCATCTGTAGAAACTTGCTTGTAATTAAAAGCATGTTTTCCAAAATACTTAAGACTAGCAAGGTAAATATATTTTATCAGGTATTTTACACAAAAACAGCTGTCATGGGAGTAGCAGCTAAAAGAACAAGAGGTCTTCACAGTGACAAATATTACAAGGAAAACGAGGCCAGTAGAGCTGGCAGTAGAGCACTGTCCTGTCCTCCTCTGCTCCTGCCCACTTATTCCCATGCCAAACGTCTTCCTTGGGCTGACACAGCCATCTGTACAGCTGCAAAGGCAAGCAGACTGGAGAATGAATTCAACTGAGAATAACCTCAAGAAAGAAAAAAGGGAAGGAAGTGTAAAGATAACTTTGCTGTAGTTTAGTTCCCCAGTCTAATAATTCCCACAACAAACTTCTGTGCTGACACCAGGGCAGGACTTGCATCTCCTCCCAACAGCAGCGCTAACTCAGCACACTCAAAGCATGTCCTCAGACTGCTACTTTGGTCTCCGAAGCCTGCATCCCACACGAGTTGTATTCCTTTCATTAACACCATAGTTTATTGCATGAGCTCCTCCACAGGCCACCTCAAATCTCTCTTACCACGTTCCCCCCCTTGTATTTGAACATGACTGAAGAACCGCTGGCTGTGTAAGGAAAATAGAAGCGGGTTTTTTGCAAAACTGTGCAAATACTAAATTAAAGAGAAATAAGGTGAAGCAAGCAGCCCGCAAAAGCACAGAGCGCTGGCGTACAGTCAGCATAGCAACACCTCTGCAAGTGGGCCCATGCTTCTGCAGTGATAGGAGTAAGACCTTTTCAATGCCAAGCCATTGTTGTCTTGACCTCCACAAAGCTCCAGTAAAAGACACCTTACCGGTGTCTTCAAAACAGTCAAAACATTCAGTCAAAACAGTTTTTAATTTGAATTTGGTACCTTTAGACCTCAGAGCTCAAGAATGACTCTACTATGACTGTGTCCATACTTCAGAGCACGGTTTCCCTTCCCCATCTATACTGTCCTCTACCATGGTAAGGCACGCCATCTTAGACAGTGGGCTGTTACCCTCTACAACAGCATGCTGTGCAGCCTGCATTTCCAGACAACGCAATCCATCATCTTCCACACTAGGGTGAATGAAGCCCAAGCAATTCAATACCCTACTGTTTGTGGTGTCATAAAAGGTCATATCTTTTATTGCTAAATTATGTCTCCTCACTCAACTGTTACAGCATTTCTTTCTCTCTATTCGTGCTCACAAAAACACAATACGCACATCATGAAGCTCGAACAAGTTTTCTAAAATACTTCTTAGGCTCTGAGTGTGTTTGCTCACTGTATTTTTGATGGTAGGCTTCCAGATATCCACTGCTCACAGTAATGTTTCAAAGCAACAGTTTTCGAGGTAGAAAAACACAGCCAAACTTTGATTCAAAGGGATTTTGGATGTTTGTTTTGTTTAATTCAGGACCCCATCTGACTTCATGGGCCATCATCACATTTTTGGTGAGGCTGAAAATACTTCCAAGAGCCCCTTCACACTGCTGTACTACTTCTACTTCGAATCCCAACTTAATAAACACGTGCTAAATTCAGTTTCTCTGGGTAAAGCTACATTTGTACTTCACACACAAGTAACTATTAACTGCCAATATAAGCTATTCTCCTTAAAAACCATGCCCTTACAACTGGAAGGGACAGTTTCAGAGAAATAGCAGCAGTCTTTTAAGCACAAACCACTAATATTATGAGTCTCAACGTCTGCATTATTCAGCTCCTACAGATTATCAAGGCATTTTTGAGGTTAGACTGTTTACAAAGCACCGAAATTAATTTTTTTTTTTTTAAGGTCGGAAAATAAACATAAATATCCTAACTTTTGTAAAGTCTCTTTTGAAAAGAAGTAAAATTCTTAAACGTAGACAAAGATTCTTTCAGGTAGCTCAGTTTTAGAAGAGAAGTTAAGCAAGAGTTGGTAGAACTCAAAGATCTGCAATATTTTAAAGCAGGAATCAGATTTGCTTCAGAATTATTTTTTAAAAATTAAATTAGCCTTGTCTGTAGAAGCTGAAAGAGAAAAACCCCTTAGAGCCTGAGTTAAACTGTGCATTCGCTGTGAGAAAAGTTGACACTGCACCAGCAGCCCAGAAATAAGGCATACTTTACACATACGACCCCAAGCAGAAGGAACCCAGAACTGGTCATACATTTAAATTCATTAAACTTTGAAGCAGTAGCTCAAGATTTAACACTCCTACCAAAATCAAGGCATTAAAAACAAAGACTGAATTTTTTTTTTACCCATTTTCCATCTCAAGAACCAAAAGTTTAAAAGTCCATGAAAAAACATGCGTAATACACCACCACCTCCAAAAAACTCTGAAGGTCTTTTTTTCTACAAGCCCCTTGTATTTTGGATACTTAGGTGACAGACCCATTTTTAGAAATCAAGCTTTCTGAGATGTATTTAGGTATGCTGTTCTTTAGATATAGGATGACAATTCTTTAAAAGTTAGGAGGAAACACAAACTCCACTAAGAGACAAAGCAGCCTGATGAACAATCTGCCTCTCTCAGAATGACTACCAATTAAATTTAAAAAAATTAATTTGTAGCTGTCTGTCTCAAGTAGACCTATTAACACTTTATTTCCAAAACTCATGCATCTTTTTCTGTCTCGCATATCCTCCAAGGTAGTATACTTTCTTATCAGGTTTTCTTTTCAGGTCTTTCAAAGCAATAGCTGTTTGGTATAGCATAAGAAACTGGTTTTAAGCATGTTGTAAAAAGCACGTTTCTTTCCCTATGCTCTTCAGCTCTAGCATACACATTTCAGATGTGTTAACTTTATCCCAGCCATCCATAAATTATTTTGGACCAAGTGACATCTGTAAATACTTCAGTTAGTTTTATAAACCCAAACCTCTTTGGAAGTACCGAAAGAGAGGAATACCTTTAAGATTATTTTAGGTGACAAAGGGGGGGAAAAGTTAGTCCTTACTGTAACAGCACACAGAAGTCGGATGAAATCAGTTTCTTAGAATAAAGGCCGAATTTAGGGTTTGAACTACCTTTTAAACTTCAAGTTACATGTAAAGATTCCTGACTGCCACTAGAGGCCGCTACAGGACAACAGTAAGATTTTCCCTCCATTTCAAGGGAACAAGCAGAACACCGGTATATCAAGTTTTAACACATTCATACTGAGCATACTTTAACTCTCCGGAAAGGGCACAGGACTTCTTTAAGGGTTCCCAATTCCACCAGAACAGCAACAGCAAAGTATTTTTATTGTAGTCTGAGTCGAATTTTAAAGCATTTTCAGTATACCTCCATTTTCCTTTATGCTACTACCAGCTCACGCTCCATTACTTACTCACTTTTTGTCTATTGACAACGTAAAACATGAAGCTAGTAAAAAAATCCAAAGTTTATTATAGGACAGAATACAAAATTGATTACCCTATTTACAAAAGAATTACGCAAATTAAGACCAGAAGGAAAGCAGTCTTGTATAGCATACTATTGTGATGTGAATGACTTAGTTTGCAGTCACGGTACTGAGTATCACTTCTAGATCTCGGTATCACCACAAATGTCACCGCTGTTTTATTAACGATATTTCAACCCCAATTTTGCTCTCAGTAAAGCAAATAATTCCCAGCAAATTAGCTTTACGCAGTGCTGCTATTAGTAGGAACAGGACGTTGTTTTCAAAGCAGAACAGAAACCAACACTGATCCTGTTCCGCCTCGTTTCTACCGAGCTAAACTTCCTTCGGTAGCGAACACCACCTGTTGCTACACTCCAGCTTTAATTCGAGTTTCCTGCCAGGTAAGACCAGGTTACGCACAAGGCAACACCGTCCCACTGTGTTTTCAAGAGCGACTGCATCCTACTTCCAGATACACAGCTAATGACCACCCCTGCTCGCACCCTCCCTAATTCCAGGCCTGACGGGTGCTTTGGGGCCTGTGCCCCGGGCGGGCCGGGCGCTGAAGCCGAGCCCCGCACCCCCACAGCCGCCATGACCCCCCCAACCCCAGCAACACCCTTACGCCACCGGCCAGGCCGCCGCCGCCAGCCCCCAGAGCGGCTAAAGCTCTGCGGAGGCGCAGGCCAGCGCCCACCCCCACAGCGGGAACCCGGCCCCGGGAACCGTCCCCCCACTCCACTCCCCACCAACCCCTCCTCCGCCGAGAAACACCCAGTACGCACGCGCCACCACTCACTCATCTCCCCTTGTCGCGCGCCCCGGCAGCCTTTTCCGCTTCCGCCGGGCCGCTGCCGCTCCCCGACCACGCCCCCCGCCCCGGCGCCGGGCGCAAAGCCCCGTCCCCCCGGCAAGGCACCTTCCTCAGCCCCCGCCCCCTCGCTGGAGGGGCGGGGCCTGGCCGCCGGGGCGCGGCTCGCGGTTGGCCGGCGGAACTCTCGCGAGAGTTAGGATCCGGAAGCGGTAGCGGCGCCAGTGGGAGGTGGCTGAGGAGGAGGAGGCGGCGGCGGTGGCGGCCGGTGGGAGTCGGTGTTGCCGCTGTCGGCAGCGCCCGCGGCAGCGCAGGGGGCTGGCAGCGGCGCCGGCCCCGCCAGCAAGGGGCGGCGGTTCCGCGCAGGCTTTGCCGGGGTAGCGCCTTGTTGGCGGTCGCGCCGTGTCGGGCTGTAAGATGGCGGCGGCGGGCGGGGGCAGCAGTGTGAACCCCTTCCTCAGCGACTCCGAGGAGGACGAGCCCGAGGAGTCCAGGCCCGGCGGCGGCAGCACCAGCAGCAACGAGCCGAGCGGGGCGGCATCCCCGCCGCAGCAGGAGCCGGCGGCCGCCGCGGGGAGCCCTGAGGAGCTGCCGGGTTTGCGTGCGGCCGCGCCGGGCGATGCCGGCGGCGGTGCGGGGGCGGGCGGCGGGGCCGGCGCGGCGGAGCCGCCGCGGGTGTCGATGGACGCGATCGCGGCGCAGCTTCTGCGGGACCAATTCTTGCTGACGGCGCTGGAGCTGCACACAGAGCTGCTGGAGGGCGGCCGGGAGCTGCCCCGGCTCCGCGATTTCTTCTCCAACCCGGGCAACTTCGAGCGGCAGAGCGGCACGCCGCCCGCAGGCGGGGCCCTGGGCAGCCTGAGCGGCAGCGTGCTCGGGGGAGCAGGCGGCAGAGAGCCCGGCTCCGGGCAGCTCAGTAAGTGGCTTGGGGGAAAGGGGGGAGCGTCCGGTCCGGTCGGGGTCGCGGGAGACGTGGGGAGCGGTGACAGCCGCCGCTGGGCGCACGGGGCTGGGCGGGGGTGGCTGGCGGTGCGGCCCTGGCCGGTGCGGGTCGCTAGGGAAGCTGGGCGGGCAGGAAAGGCCTTTGGCATCGCTTCTTGTGGTCTGGAATCCGCCTGCGGGGCTGAGGGGGGGGCGGCAGGAGCGGGGCAGCCGGGGGCTAAGATAGGGTGTCAGGACCGGTGTTATCTTGGTCCTGCTCACGTGCCTTATCGAGCTTCATCCTTCCTATGACAGTCAGGCTCTTTGACTGAGCGTGAAAGAAATGTGAGGGATGGAAATTTCAGCCTTAATTTTTAGCTTTCTTGGTGTTTCTTGTGCCTTCTTTAGTGCCAGCTATCAAGAGATAAATTCTATGCTGCTAGGAGAAAGAGTTGGGTGCTAAGCCCATGGCTGCTATGTTTCAAGTTTAAAAATTGTCAAAAATGGGGTGTCTGGAGCCATCATATTATTTCTGCTGATGCATTGGAACAGCTAAGTCATCCAAGGATAAGTCTGAGTTTCATGGGTCGTGCACAACTAATACAGTGTTGCCTATAATTAATGCTGGCATGTTCACCAAGTGCCTGCAGTCTTTGGCTGACCATTTTGGAATGTGGAGTTGGGGAGTGGTAAGTATACTGGGTTAGTATAGCTTTTGGGAGGAAAAAGTGGTGCAGGTATTTGGTAAATCATCGTGTAGTTGGCTCTAAAAGCTTTGGAGTTTTAATAGTAGAGCACATGGCTTAGAATACAGGTACTTGTGTGTCTTAAATGTTACTGTCAAGAAATGGAGAGTTCTGAAGAGGAGGTGGCTTGTGGAAGTTGCTTTGAGAGAGGAAAGCTGCATAGCCACAACTTTTGAGGACTTAATGAATCCATGGGAAGGTATTGAAAGGGAAGGTCTGTGGTAAGCAGACAGTTGAAAGACTTATGCGTATGCTAAGACACCTAAAGGTGTTTTGTAAATAGTCTTGTTTGTTTGTTTTAATAAAAGTTTCTAATGTTGCAAATACAGGTAGTTAGACTTAAAATTTGCAAATAACTTGTAGTATCTATATGGCTATCTACATAGAAGACATCTAAACTTTCAACTTTTCATTATCTTTTCAATATTTTTAAAATGGGATGGATTTTCTTTTTTTAATTCATGCTATGTTGTTTATATTCTGATTATCTTGTTTATGAATGCTTAAAATATCATACTTGGCTGTGTCCAAGTGAGAGCTTCAGTGTGGTCTGCTTCATGATAAGATTGGTGAATGTTGGAAAAGTCTGTGCTTCAAGGCTTCAAAGTGATATAAATTTCTGTTTCATTAAAAGCAGCTTCCTTGGGGATTCCAGTCAATTCATCCAATTGATTAAACATTCTGTTTTCTTTGTTAACATGATATGTTGTTTCCAGTTATTGATAATGTACATACTCCAGTAGAATTAGAAAAAGAGCAGCCTGTGTAGCTGTGGTGTTATGCACACAAAAAAATGACCTCTTGCAATCCTAGACCAATGTACACTTATGTGTGAACATTGTAATGATTGCTGTGCTGACCTGCTGAATGATAGATGGCAATGGCACATTGCTATTAAAAAAAGAGGGCAGGAAGCAGGGAAGAGAGGAGAGGGGACTAAAACTTACTTTGGAGCGATTTAATAATATTGAGGTGTGCTAAAAATAACTATCACGCTAGACCTTAGGTTAAAGGTTAAGTGTGTCTTGAAATCTGATATCTACAACAGGTTAGAGTGTGCTTTTCAGATGATTTTTTTGTCTCAACAATGATTCAAAAGGCAGTTCAGAATGAGTAACATTGAAAGGTGACAGATCCAGAACAATGAAAAACAAGTTTTTTGAACTTAATTGCCATCAGACTTTCTTTGCAGTCTGGAGTCTAGCATTGAGCAATTGTGACAGTGCTCTTCAGCCTGATTCTGGTTAATGTCAATAAGAGCAGTTTAGTCTCATGCCTCTGAATTTATGCCGTTTTCCAAATGCTAAAAAATAGATCGCAGAAGACTGATGGGCTGAAAATTATATGGTCTTTGCAAGAGTTCTTTTCACTTCCCTCTTAAGTGCCTGGTGTTACTGGATTTAGGTAGAGGACTAAGCCACAGGTCAGACCCAACAGTAAGTCTGAGTAGTTTCCTAATTTAGTCAAAAAGTTCGGTTGTGCTGAGACCTCCAGTCTATTGTGCCAGCATTTGTGGATCTTCACATGGAGACTTGCAGAGAATGTATGGGAGAGTAGTGCAGGTACTTTCTCTCGCTTTAACATGCCAAAAGGTATTTGAGAATAAACCAGCAGATTTTTTCATAGCAACTATTAATGTAGAAAGTAGTGGAGTTTGGCATGATTGTCATCTCAAGATCACTTGAATTTTATGCTTCAGTGAAAAAAAAATCTTAATGTGGTGAGATTAAAAATAAAAGTCTTTATTTCTGTTGATACCTAAAGTCAGACTTTGTTCTCAGCACTAGCTTTGTACCTGCTCTTCACTGCCCCCAAGTTAGATGAATTTCTATGGTTTTACTCTGATAGTTAGAGTGGATGCAGAAAAAGTGAGACTGGCAATTTTTACTGAATGTGAAATATGTTTGGAATGCTGCCTGAGGATTTCTGTGGAGCAATGGAAAGCTTCGTACTGTGTGTTCCTATACAGAATGGGAGAATTTCAGTGCAAGTATTCATTGGCATGTCTCAGGATCCTTTTAGGCCGGCTAAAATATTAGTGCATACTGGAATTTCTTTTGATTTTTCTTATCTTTCTCCTTATAGACTGCTATAAAGATATTTAAATGAATTATCATAGGATTTAAACAACTAGCATCATGTGGTCAGCTAGTGACTTAGAAGCTGTTTTGTCTTTGAACCACGTTTCAGAGCACTTGGTTATAAAACCAAATGATAGTCATATGACTAGGATTGCTTAGTTTTTTGCAGAAACATCCTTCCATTTTCCAGTAGCAGCAATGTCACAGCTGTGAGCAGATATTGTTATATTGTAATGAAAAATATGGAAATCTGTATTGTGTCTAGCAACTTTGCTTTTCCAGTTGGAAGCAAATTAACTTTGTGAAGGATTCAACACCTTTAGCTGCACAGCACTGCGTACAGTCATCCTTCATGTCCTGTATCTCTGCTAGATCTTCCCAAACTTCTATGACGGCTTCTTTGATTGGTTTTTCAATAGCAGTAGCTCCACGTCTGTTAGACCATTTTGATACCACTTTTCTAATGCTATTCATGTGAGTGGTATGGTTTGGAAGTCCCTCCTTCATACAGTATTCCAGATTTTTTACAGGGCTTTGGTTAGCACCTATGGATTAAATTTAAATTTGTGTCTCCTTTCCTGTCATCTTTGCATAGCAAGTACACTACAAATTGAGAAGCTTGAAATTTAGGAATAAAACTGTTGCTTAAATGTCTTGTCCCTGTTCCTGAACCACAAATGTTTTCCTGTATATACATAGGACCATAATTCAAGCTTGAGCATAGTGTGTAAAGAAACCTTTCCTTTTTTTTTTTAAACAATGTGATTGATAGGATACCTGCTGATTGCTATGCTTGTTGAATGCCCTTTCCTGAAGGGATGCAGCTTACACTGTTAGAACTAGCTTTAGTCTTAAAATCTACCATGTATTTTTTCTTTATGGGTGCAAAAGCTCAACATTCTCAAAATTTGAAATCGCTTTAATGAAAATCATAAAGAAGGGGTTTGAACATTTATGTTACATTTAAGTTTTTTTCTGGAGATGAATTATTCTAGTTATTTCCTGAATAAAGTTGTTTGTAACTTTCTGGGGACTTGATTCCAGTTATATTAAGCTAATTTGTGAGTACAAAAATATCAAGTATTGCTTTTTCTTTGTAGCAAGGTCTTGGCTTTGTTTACAATTTGGGATTTTTTTTTTTTTTTCCCCCTAGATATTGTGAAGTATCTCTCTGTTTTTGCATGTAGCCTTTGAAATTCAGATGGGTCCTGCTGGAAAAAGCCATGCGGGAAGAGTGTATTGATTATGCTTTTGTGAGAAAGGGGTGTCTTGGTAACAGCTCTCAGTGACTATGTGCAGGCCTTTGTCATGATCAGTGTCTCAATAGGTTTTTGTTTTGTGTGAATATAACCTCAAAAAAGTTCATTATGTCTTAAAATGGCAGTCTAAATAAGATAGCACATTGGGAAGGAGGCAACTGTTACTCTAATAACTAGTCCTTTGTTAGGTGTTTTGTTGTTGTTAGCTCAAGTCTTTTATTTGTTACTTTATGAAAGTAAGCAAAAATACGTAGTCTTGTTGGCTGCCTCTCCAGATGCTGTGAGGTGGAGTGATGACCTGTAGGTGAGACAGTGGTTTTATTATGTGATTTGGGAAAAATGTTCCTCTTAGGAAGGAAAGGCAATAGGTAATCAAAGCCATTGGTATCAGTGGATGGGAGATACTGTATGTTGTCTCTTTAGAAGTGGAGAAAACAGTTGAAAGAATAAGAGGTTTGTATGTAATGCTGAAGGAAAGGAGAACTGAGTCCCCTGCAGACCTGCCAGTAAATGGTAATCCCTGGGTGAAACCTGAGAGTTTTCATAGTGCTCTGATGTTGGCTTTACTGATAGAGAAGCCAGGTGAACTTTTTCCCGTTGTGACTGCTTTAAACCCCCTTCCATTTTACTGATGCTGATATTTCTTACAGCTTAAGAGCTGCTTAGTTTAAGACTTCTGCAGCCGTTGGAGTTGTCAGATGAGTGAAACCAGGTCTGCTGGAAGCTGTTTCTGATGGATGAGTGGATAGTTTAAGCTTTGGCTGATAGCTGTTGGGGTGATTTGGGATGTGATGGTATACAGCTCAGAAGACAGGTTAGTCCACATGAGTGTATAACTACACAAAGAAGTAACAAAATAAGGTAGCATGAGATAAGCCTGACATTGATGGGTGAAGAAGGACAGACTAGTAACCACTAGTACTAGGTAGGTACATATCAAGTTGTCGCTATGTCCACATTATATTTTACGTTATAGTAACTTATTTGCATGTTCTTGTTCTCTTAGGATGCTTACAGATATGCTATGGGGAATTTATCTGCTTTAGTCCTGATTTCTGTGCTGTTCCTGTGCCCAGAGTTAATGTTGCTTTTCTGTGTTGCGGAAGGCAGAAGCGAACCTCTATATATAGGCACTGTTGCTAGCTCAGTTGTGTGTGAGTTTAACCATGCCTTGGTTGAAGGCTTCAGCAGAGCAAGCAGGCTTTGTGCTGAAGCAGCAAGTGTTTCCTTCTGACAGTTTTGCTGTTAGGGAAAGGAGAGATTTTTTGGGGGGAGGGCAGGGGGAGAGGAGAAGGGAAACAATAATAAAATTAGCTAGAGCTTGGCATTTCAGAAGCAACCATTGGAAGCTTCTCTAACCTCCCCTGTACATAATTTCAATTCTGTATAAGTTATATGGAGTGTCCTTTAGCTTTTTTTCCTCTGAGAATGATCTTTTTCTTGACTGAAGATGTGACTTGTAAATGCTGTTCACCTGAGAGAGTGCTTGCTGGAAATTTTGTATGAGATTCATTACGTGATATAAAAAGATTTGTCTAGTATTTGCAAGCAAGTAATGATCCAGTAATTAAGCTGTGTTGGTTTTCTAGTGTATTGTAAGGATGCAGGTTTGAGAAACCGAGTTGAATTCTCCTCTAGCATAGGCTAAAACTTTGAATGATGCAGTAAACATTGTAGGCCTTGTGTTTTTATTTATTATGCATGTTCCTCAGACATGGCACGAAGTATATTGAGTTTGTTGGACGAAAAGTTAAAAAAAAATCTGTAAAGATTTTTTTTTTTTCCCAAGACACCACGAGGCTTAAAAAGCCCTTTAGAAATACTGAACTCTTTCCCCTGGTGCAGCATAGGGGAGAGGCTATTTACTTCCTCCCTTCCTGCGATATAACGCTGCACAATGGTGATGCAACCGATTACTTTGCTGTTGAATTGAAGGAAATACTGTTACATAAAAACTCACAGAAAAATTATTTATTTATATAACAAGTACTTTTTCATTTTGGTTTGATGTTGGAGGGGAGAGACAGCTATCAGCTGTTTTGTCATTTGACAAAATTGTTGGAGTAAGAGAAATCACAGCAAAAATAATCACAGAATCACAGCATGGTTGAAGTTGGAAGAGACCTCTCGGGATCATCTGGTTGAATCCCCCTGCAGAAACAGGGCCACCTACAGCCAGTTGCCCAGGTCTTTGTCCAGATGGCTTTTGAGTATCTCCAAGGATGGAGACTCCCACAGCCTCTCTGGGCACCCTGTGCTGGTCTCGGTCCCCCTCACAGTAGAAAAAGCGTTTCCTGATGTGCAGAGGGAACCTCCTGTGTTTCAGTTTGTGCCCATTGTGCTCTCAGCCTGTCCCTGGGCACCACTGAGAAGAGCCTGTCTCCATCCTCTTTGCACCCTCCCTTCAGGTATTTATACTGAGATATATATACATGTATCAGTATAGCATATATATCATATACATATAAAAATACCCTTCAGGTATTTATTGACGAGGTGCCCCTTGAACCTGTTCTTCTCCAGGCTGAACTGCCCCAGTGCTCTCAGCCCCTTCTTGTAGAAGAGATGCTTCGGTCTCTAGTTGCTAGGTTTTAATTTTTTTTTTAATACTTTTTTTTAATTCTTTATAGAATCTATATGGACACACATTGTTAAAGCCTAATTGGAAAATTTTCTACTGTCCTGAGATAAATGTAGAAATCAGGGAAAGGGGAACATACCAGAACTGAAATATTAAGCAAACTGAGAGAATACAATGCTTGAGAATTAAGATGGGTATTATCTATACACTTTAAGTAGTCCCTCAGCAAAGACCACCATTTAAGGACTAGATTGATATAATTTTGTTTGATGTCAGAGAGCGTAACAGAAAACTGGGTTGCCATGGAGAATGGCAAAATCCTTGTAAATGCAAGTTAATTGATACACTTTGGGAAATGCAGTGCTGCAACATCGAGCATCTGGTGTTAATTTGATGCTGTTGATGCTTTCTGATTTCTGCTGAAACCAGCTGGGGTCTTGAGCTGGAAGAAGTACCTCTGTGCCAGGCTTCTCCCTTAGCTTTTTTGTTTTAGGAAGCTCTGGTAGCTCAAGCACACTGCAGGACATATGTAGGAAGGCTGGCTGGGTGTGATGCTTTCCCTAAGGTCATATGCCCCAGGACCACAGTGTTCACTGCAGAAACATTCAAATGGCTTAATTCTTACAGACTCAACTAATTTGGGTGCTCCCTGGCATACTCTCTGCAGTAACTGCCCCTCTACAGGAGAAGTGTTTGTTACTGGTATGGGTCTCCATGAGATCAGCTCAGGTGAATCTGTATCTTAGCCTAATTCAGTTACTTGCGAGTGTGTTATTTCTGTGCTAGGATGCTAGATCTGTCTATTTACTACTTGTAATTTCATCCTTCTTATGAACTTCTGCTATGTTCCTGTCATGGTAGTGAGGGTGACATCTTTCTACTGCAATGTATCTGCAAAGCAGTTGTTTTACATGTCTGCTGATGGGTCAATTTTTTTCTGCTGTTCTTGGCCAGCAAGCATAGGTTCATTTTCTCCAAGTAGCTTTAGGGCTTTTACCCTCATATACTTTCAGTGAATTTTCATAGCTTGTTAGTAATATGAAGTAGGTGAATATATTGATCATATTTTCAATCTGGTTTGAATTGCCTATCATGGAGTGATCATCTTGAATGCCTGTTCTAGGTAATTTGTAAGCAGATTGCTCTGACAGCTTGAAAGTTAATTTTATGCTATAGCTTTACTTAACTTAGTTTCCTTTTCATTTGACGACAGTCTGAGGTCTTTTCAGAACATATCAACTTTGAAAATTCAGGAGGTGTCATTGAGTAAGAGCATGTGAGAGAGTAAAAGAGGCACTTGCAGTTGTAAAACAAGGTTGATAGGTTAGGTGATTAAAATCTAGTGACTGGTGCAATTGATTACTTTAAGGCTCTTAGTTCCATCTCAAGAGTTATGTGGAATGTGTTGATCTGGTAAAATTTACTCTGCAAGTTCAAATTGGTTAAAAAAATTGATACATAAGTCTGTTTCTAACATAAAGGTTTTATGCTAGATCAGGTATCTGCTGCCATGGATAAAGTTTGCTTCACTGGCTGATCCAGCATAGGTAAGCTTGGAGCAAGTAAACACATCGGAAACTTTAAATGCAGCAGCCACTTAAGACTTCTCAAAGTAATATTGCTCCATAGTTGTCTTATGAAATTTTGTAAGGCTTAAAGAAATTTGCAGTATCATTTATAGGGAATTAAATAGTTTAATTCATTTATTCATATGTATTACACAACACATTGCACAATATACCTATTTGTTGCTACATAATGCAGCCGTGAACACAAAGTATGAATTGAGGATCACTTTTTAAAGTGTTAATGGTGTCTGATTCTTGAATTTAATGTAGAAAGGAGTCCATTAAAGCTCTTCAGGTTTTTACATTTTTCCATATCTTTTGTAAATGCTATCCCTCTCGCCAGCTGGTTTATTCACATATGCATATGTGCAGTTCAGTACTAATATACGGTTTAAGCATGTGCAAGTAAATACAAGAGGAAGTTTATTCTTTCTCCCAGATAGTCTCTGTCCCCATTTTCCTTGGCATCTGCTGTTTTGTGCCTGTGATGTTGTGCAGGACAGCTGAAAATGCAAGTTATTCAAGGACGTGCTTTTTCAGAGCAGTATCTCTAGAAGAGAGTAGGCCATCTCTTGCATTGCCTTAAGGGTTCGGTTACTCTAGGTCTTGAATATTAAAGTTAGGTAAAATATCTAGTCTGCTGACTTCTTTACCACCAACAGAAACAGATTTAAAATATATATACATTTGCATGTCCTTAGGACTGAACTTCAGCAATTCTGTTATTGTACATGTAGCACAGAGAAAAAAGGAAAAGTGGCAGACCTGAGTGGTTTCTAAGGAAACTTCTCAACCAGAATATGTTAGCAGGGTACTTGCTGGTTTGCCTACATCTCTTAAAAATTAAGTTGGAAGTCCTAAAGGTAAAGATAAGCTGTAGCCTGTAAAATATGTTGTGCTGTTGTCCTTTCCAGATGCATATGAAGTCTTTTTCCCAACCTTTGATTTGCAGACCCCTTAAAAAGTTTTGGTTATTTTCTAGAGTTACATGGAACTACATCCTTCATTGTCTTAACGCTTGTCTTAGTAATGGTCTGTGGGTTGTAAATATTACAGTAGGGGGCTTTTCTAGCTTCTCACTTTCTGTAGGTCTGAAAGAGCATTTCAGAATTAGCAAATTTTGCTGAATTTTCTCATGTACAGCTGTAATTACCTGGTTTTCTGACGTTTAAAATTCCCAGCTACTTTCATTAAAGGTAGTTCATAATGTTTGGAATCTAATTTGCTGCCATATATTAAGGTGTAGCATGTCTGTTGGTTAGATTATCTTGGGGTTTTTAATTCATAAGAAAATTAAACCTTAGCAATTCTTTATTTTAATAATTTTGTTCTATAAAACAAATTTTCAATGATCAGTTCAGGAATAAAGTACACCTTATTTCTGCAGCTGCAGAGAATTGCATCCTGAAGTCCTAGTGGTGGGGTTTTATTTTTCTTTTTTAGAAATAGCCATCAAGATGATTCTAAGGAATAGTTGTTGATGGCCTCAGTCATTCACTTACGTAAATTTCAATGTCTGATTTTATTCAGGAGAAGCTATAAAGCATTAACCTGAGCTGGTTTATAAGTAGGGTTTTACCTGAGATTGAACTGAGAAGCCTTGTAATGGTTTCTCCCTGGTGAAATCCTATGTAGTGAAACTTTAGTTAAGAGAGTGTATTATTGTCAAATAAAATTACTTCTGGTGGATCAAGTTGCTTGTGCAAGACTTCTAACACCAATGTTAAAGCATTTTAGCTTTCTCCAAAAAAAAAAAAGGGGGGGGGGGTGGGGCAAAAAAAGTCTGTTTCTAGAAGCAGAGCTTCTGGAGCTCTACGTGGATAAATATTCAGAATTCTCTATATAAATCTTTTGTAGTATCTAGTAGCATGAACAATGTGCCACAACAGTTTTTTCAAAGTCTGTGGTATGTTGCGTGTTCCTGGTTGGTAGGGCTACGGTAAATGACAAGTAGAACTATGTTAAACAATCAGGTACAATGTCTTCAAAGAGTGGGTTTGGGGTTTTTTTAATGCAAAGTAGTGGTTTTTTCTTTCTTCTCTAAATGGTTCATGCATGAGGGCAGATTCCTGAAGAGCCTCAATGATGGTTCTGTAAACTGGGAAGGATTTTGTATACGGTGTGTACAGAATATCCAGTGGAAAGCTGCTCTGATCTTGATAGGGAAGGATTCCACTTTGCACAGCATCTTGTTCCATATGAGTGCTAATCAACCGCAAATTTCCAGTAGCCAGTTCCTTCTCTGATCAGTTTAAAATGTGGTTAGCCAGCTGTTTTGCTCATCAGTTTAAAATACGGCAACAGTCTTGTTTCAGAGTTACAGATATTTTTCAGTGCAAGTCAACACTTAGAGATGCAAAGCGGATTTGTCTTGTACAAACATAGTGTTGTTATTACTTCTTGAATTTCAAGGAAAAAGATGGAGTTATTGGTCTCTGCATGCTTTGTTTAGTTCATTGTTAGTACATGATGATATGATTTCCTGTGAACTTGGGGAAAATATGACAAATTACTGGCTGCTTTACCAGCTAGTAATTTTTAAAATCAATTTAAATGTTTGCAAAGTAAATTCAAATAGCTTCTAAAAGATTTGTTTAATTCTTTACTTTTTTTTCCCTTGAGCCTTTCTATCAAGCAGTAGTATGGCTTGGATTGTCTGTATTTTCAGGTAATTTACAATGTTATGCTCATGTAAAGATTATGTAATAATGTATTTTTGTAGAAGACCAACTAGTTTCTGCTTAATTCATGTACTGTAAAACTATGGCTAGTATGATCCATCTTGGTTTCCCTTTAGGTAAGCTGGTAAAAATAAAGTCTTTTACCATCAGAGTGAATGAGACTTAATGTCTTTCACATTGCGTGTGAAGTGGAAGGGGACGTATCACTTTGTTTTGAGATTTTTCTACATTTTCTTCCTTATATAGTTATACTCAACTTTCAGTGAAAGAGTTGAATGTGCCTAGAGAACAGGAGCTGTCAGCAGAAATGTGCGTGTCATACAGGTGACAGTTCTGGAAATAAGAAAGGAATTAAAATTCCTTTCCTCTAGAATGAAGCAATATCTTCAAAGGTTGTGTAAGGTAATAATCAAAACGTGGTGCTGAAACTGATTTTTAACTTCACAAAAGAAATGAAAGCCATAGTATTTTTCAACAAATGGATCAAAAAGTTTCTTAGCTGTGAGTATCAAGTATAAATTTTAGCTTTCCGATTTTGTTGATCCTTTTCCAGTGGTAGAGGTAAGAGACAAGAACCGTATACAGGCTCTCCTTGAATATTCCAATCCATCTCCTGGCATTTCACCAGTATGAACTATGAAAAACATAAGCCTATTTCACTTCTTTTCTGTGCACCTGTGGCACTCTTGTTCCATATTGTAGTGATACGCTTTCTGGAGTTATTACCTCCTTGTCAAAACTGTTCTTGTTATGTTGCTTTACCATTTCTGAAACATTAAACTAACAGCAATAACTTTTCCACCATTCACTAGAAAAGCTTTTAGCAAAAAGGAATTGCTGATGAGAAACAAAAGTGTTTCAATTCAGAATACTAGAGAAATATAAAATCTGTGCACAGAAGACAGTTGGTAAGAGTGTGCATATCGTGACAGCGAAATGGTTTCCCGCTGTTATGTCACACTGGGTTTTTTCTAGAATTTGGCCAAAGTATAGTTCTCTTTTTCAGTGGTTTTCCCCTTCGGAATGCTGCTTTGACTATTCTTTGCCAAATCACTTAAACCTAAGATTTTATTTTTTTATTAAAAAAACAAAGTGATGAAATATACATTGTTTTCCTAAAAAAAAAATATTTTTTTTCTTTTCTTAAAGTTCAGAAAGCAGATCTCTCTTTTGAACGCTTTAGTTTAAATACTTCCACTCCGTGTACTGGAGTACAACTATTGGTACTTGAGAAAAATGGTGACGTTTCACATTCCTCAGGTGAGCTCTGTGGCTGAGCACAGCCCTTCCCTTGCTGATTCTTCTCCTTCAAACAGTCCTGCTTGTTCTCCTGGTGAGGCAGTTGCGTTGCCGGCAGGCGGGTACTGGTTTCGCCCTCTGATCTGTTGCTGAGCGCGTACGTCATCTTCGGAAGCGTAAAATTTGAGGTTATAAGATGTTATTCTGTAATTTTCTGGGTGATGGCATTAGTCTTAGGAGTTTATCTGCTGATGACTGCCTACAGAGACAGTGGTAAGGAGAGAGGCAGCAGATGCAGTTACCCCCACGGTGACATTTTAGGTAGGTGAAGTGACGGAACAAGCCTGCCACCGTTCAGCTTTGGGCAGTCTTCAGCACAGCTCTGCCAGGCAGCACGTCTGTGCTGTGACTCTGCTGTTGATGATGTATCCGGCAGGCTTCCCAGCCCTCACCTGCCTGGGCAATATTTTCAGTTAATTGTCTCATTTGGCTTTCTCATCTCACCTTGCTATCTCAGGTGATCACATGGCTGATACCGTAGTCTCAGGCATCCCTCTTTGCTGTTTAAACTTGCTAAGTGCCTGCGTGGCACTTAGCTCTGTTCCTTGAGAAGGTTTGATATGCTGTACAATAACAGCTCTAAAATTCACCTCACCTAGTCGCGGTGGGGGAGGATCCAGGTCAGCGGTGCTGCTGCGGCATTTGGTAGAAGCAGCAGGTCCCTTGGCTGCCCAGTCTCCCTTCAGCCTTGGCCCCACCGCAGCTGTGCCTCAGGGCAGGACTCTGGCATAGCCAAAGCAGGCAAGGGCCATGCGTCGCTACGAGCTTTGCAGTATGAGTGCAAGGAGGTGGAGCTGCCACTTGGACCTCACTCAGCCGGGCTGTGCTGGAAGCCCGTCTTTCCAGGTGGGTAGCAGAAGCAAGTAGCTGTACCAGCACTGAAGGCAGAGGGAGCAGGTCCGGCATCACTTCCTTTCCTGCTGCTTGAAACACCTCTGTTGGTAAGAGCTGTGGCAGTGCAACAGGGTCTGTGACTGGGCTTTCCCTATAGCTGGGACTTGGCAGGATATAACCTTAGCACTGGTGATTCATTGATGCCTGTGGAGCCAGTTTGGCCAGGACAAGGCTCAGCTGAAGTGCTTCAGCACTGATGGCCTCTTAACTTAACAGTAGGAAACAATTCCACGTATTTTAAAGGCAGTATTCTATAGCCAAGCAGTGGTGGAAGTCTTTTTATATTATTCAAGCAAAACATTTAGTTTGAGTTGCATTATGGAAGCTGTAATTTCCAGATTTGAGTCCTGCAATGTGTATCATCTAGTGGGACACTGAATTGAGAAGATACTGTTCAGCCTATGTGTGTATGCAGTTGTCTCTGTTACTGTTTCATTTCCTTTAACATTTATTTGGGTATCTCTACACAGTTCTCTGTGATTGCTCAAAGCCTCATCCAGCCTGGCCTTGAACATTTCCAGGGATGGGGCATCCACAGCTTCCTTGGGCAACCTGTTCCAGTGCCTCACCACCCTCAGAGTGAAAAATTTCTTCCCAAGATCTAATATAAATCTGCCCCCTTCCAGTTTGAAGCCATTAGCCCTCATCCTATCATGACGTGCTCTTGTAAAAAGTCCCTCTCCAGCTTTCTTGTAGGCCCCCTTTGGATACTGGAAGGCTGCTATAAGGTCTCTCTGGAGTCTTCTCTTCTCCAGGCTGAACAACCCCAGTTCTCTCAGCCTGTGCTCTTAGGAGAGGTGCTCCAGCCCTCTGATCATCTTTGTGGCCCTCCTCTGGACCCGATCCATGTCCTTCTTATGTTGGGGACTCCAGAGCCAGACACAGTACTCCAGGTGGGGTCTCACCAGAGCAGAGGGGCAGAGTCACCTCCCTCAACCTGCTGGCCACACTTCTTTTGATGCAGCCCAGGATGTGGCTGGCCTTATGGGCTGCAAGTGCACATTGCTGGCTCACGTTGAACTTCTCATCCACCACCCCGAGGTCCCTCTCCTCAGGGTTGCTCTAGATCCATTCTCTGCCCAGCCTGTATTTGTGCCCAGGATTCCCCTGACCCACGTGCAGGACCTTGCACTTGGCCTTATTGAATTTTATGAGGTTGGCATGGGCCCACCTCTCAAGCCTGTCCGGGTCTTTCTGGATGGCATCCCTTCCCTCCAGTGTGTCAACCATTCCACACAGCTTGGTGTTGTTGAAAAACTTGCTGAGGGTACACTCAGTTCCAACATCCATGCAACCAACAAAGATGTTAAATAGTACCAGTGCCAGTACCAAATGCTGAGGATCACCACTTGTCACTGCATGCCACTTGGACATCAACCTGTTGACCACAACTCTTTGAGTGTGGCCATCCAGCCAAGTCCTTATCCACCGGGTGGTCCTTCCATCAAATCCATGTCTCTCCAGTTTAGAGACCAGGATATCATGCAGGACAGTGTCAAATGCCTTGCAGAAGTCCAGGTAGATGGCATCTGTTACTCTCCCCTTATCCTCCAATGCTTTAACCTCATCAGAGAAGGCCACCAGTTTTGTCAGGCACAATTTGCCCTTAGTGAAGCCATGTTGGCTGCCACCAGTCACCTCATTATTTTCCATGTGCCTTAGCAGCTGAGTTTGCAGGAGGATCTGCTCCGTTATCTTACCAGGCACAGAGGTACGAGGTACTCCTGAGGAGATTCTGATTGCAGTCAGGAGGGACATTTTTTCACAACAAGAACAATCAGCCACTGGAGTAGTGTCCCCCACGCAAGTGGAGGATTCCCCATCACTGGACACTTCAGACTGTGCTTTTGCGAAGAAAGGTTGCACTGGATGATCCTTGAGGTCCCTTCCAACCTGGTATTCTATGATTCATGTCTCTTTATAATCCCAACCTATATGTAAAGAGAGTGTCAGATGTTTGCTGTTGTGAACACTGTAATGATAAGGAGAGGTCTAAATGGTGAATGTACAAGTTTCAGCCCTACAAACTGCTGCTGTGTCTGTAGGTGTAATGCTTAAGGCGGTTTCTCGGTGTTAAAATCATAAAACCCCTTGGGTTTATTTATTTTATATAAGGACCATTAAGGTTGTAAAAGTAATTGACATTCAGTGGTTGGGAATTATGAATTGTTGGTTTTACAGCTGCTGTTATGAACTTAAATGGCTTCCGTTGTGTACATCCTGATATAGACTTTGATTACTCCACACTTTTTTGTAGACAGCTGTTTTTTTCAAGAAGTTTCTGGCTGCTTTGCCAACGAAATTTGTATTTTATGGTTGGATTTATTTTACCAGTTATTGGGGGAGAGCCTTTGCTTCTGAAGTGCGCCACTAGTCATATGAAAAAGGTTTTGTTGCTTAAGGCTTTGAATGCTTCGGTAATTATG
>VZSF01007301.1:845801-981586 GCA_013398295.1 Chionis minor
CCCTCTCCTCAGGGTTGCTCTAGATCCATTCTCTGCCCAGCCTGTATTTGTGCCCAGGATTCCCCTGACCCACGTGCAGGACCTTGCACTTGGCCTTATTGAATTTTATGAGGTTGGCATGGGCCCACCTCTCAAGCCTGTCCGGGTCTTTCTGGATGGCATCCCTTCCCTCCAGTGTGTCAACCATTCCACACAGCTTGGTGTTGTTGAAAAACTTGCTGAGGGTACACTCAGTTCCAACATCCATGCAACCAACAAAGATGTTAAATAGTACCAGTGCCAGTACCAAATGCTGAGGATCACCACTTGTCACTGCATGCCACTTGGACATCAACCTGTTGACCACAACTCTTTGAGTGTGGCCATCCAGCCAAGTCCTTATCCACCGGGTGGTCCTTCCATCAAATCCATGTCTCTCCAGTTTAGAGACCAGGATATCATGCAGGACAGTGTCAAATGCCTTGCAGAAGTCCAGGTAGATGGCATCTGTTACTCTCCCCTTATCCTCCAATGCTTTAACCTCATCAGAGAAGGCCACCAGTTTTGTCAGGCACAATTTGCCCTTAGTGAAGCCATGTTGGCTGCCACCAGTCACCTCATTATTTTCCATGTGCCTTAGCAGCTGAGTTTGCAGGAGGATCTGCTCCGTTATCTTACCAGGCACAGAGGTACGAGGTACTCCTGAGGAGATTCTGATTGCAGTCAGGAGGGACATTTTTTCACAACAAGAACAATCAGCCACTGGAGTAGTGTCCCCCACGCAAGTGGAGGATTCCCCATCACTGGACACTTCAGACTGTGCTTTTGCGAAGAAAGGTTGCACTGGATGATCCTTGAGGTCCCTTCCAACCTGGTATTCTATGATTCATGTCTCTTTATAATCCCAACCTATATGTAAAGAGAGTGTCAGATGTTTGCTGTTGTGAACACTGTAATGATAAGGAGAGGTCTAAATGGTGAATGTACAAGTTTCAGCCCTACAAACTGCTGCTGTGTCTGTAGGTGTAATGCTTAAGGCGGTTTCTCGGTGTTAAAATCATAAAACCCCTTGGGTTTATTTATTTTATATAAGGACCATTAAGGTTGTAAAAGTAATTGACATTCAGTGGTTGGGAATTATGAATTGTTGGTTTTACAGCTGCTGTTATGAACTTAAATGGCTTCCGTTGTGTACATCCTGATATAGACTTTGATTACTCCACACTTTTTTGTAGACAGCTGTTTTTTTCAAGAAGTTTCTGGCTGCTTTGCCAACGAAATTTGTATTTTATGGTTGGATTTATTTTACCAGTTATTGGGGGAGAGCCTTTGCTTCTGAAGTGCGCCACTAGTCATATGAAAAAGGTTTTGTTGCTTAAGGCTTTGAATGCTTCGGTAATTATGACGTGGTTGACTTTTCCTGAAATTTGAGCATTATTTCTCTGGTGTTACCTACTTCATAAGAGAAATAGAAAATTGAGTCGTGAACATGGCAAGACTGTGAGAGGGAACAGAATTGCATTTCTGCTTTTGCCGTAGCGATGCTATATATGAGACTAGGTCACTTTTCTTAAGCATCACCTTTTCATTGAGATCTCTATTTGAATGTTGTCTGCTTCTTCAACTTGAGCATTGAATTTGATTTCAAAAAATGATCTTGCAGCACCCAGTGAAATAAATTGGAGCAGTATTTGCTGAACATGGTGTTAGGTGTTTTGAAAAGTCAGCTGTGAAGACTTGGATGCTGTGCATGCAAAATCTGTGATTACTTTTGAACTTAACCACTCTAACTGTGCCCCATATATAAAATCTGGTTCGTTTTCTCAGAGGTCCATTTTGCAAAGACGTTGTAATAAGAAGAGTTTGTACTATGCTGCTAAGCACTATAGAACAGCCTAGAGCAAATTATTAAATCAGATTACTGTCTGGAAAAAATGCAATAGATAAGACCAGAATTTGCACACAGAACAGTGAGCTTTAAAACTAAATACTGAATAGACAGTCATTGAGGAGCAGCAGTCTGTTTCATAGCCTGGATAACAAAGCATTATAATGGGAAAAAAATTGTGGTTAAATATAAACTGTGTAGTATCATATACTGTATGTCCGTAACACAGACAAGTTAGGGTTGCCAGGCACTTCAGTTTTGGTACTGTATAACTTGCCTAGAGTTGGCAAATTTGGTATTCTCCAGAGTGAGTGTAGATGCTTTAATCATTCTCAATTCTGATATTGTATCAGTCTAGTGCTGGCCTGTATATAGAGAGGGTGTCACAAGACCTTAAAGGGACAATTTAGGCTCAAACATACAAAAAAGAAACTAATTAATGGATTTTTTTTTTTTGAGACAGTACAGAATTGNTGTTACTCTCCCCTTATCCTCCAATGCTTTAACCTCATCAGAGAAGGCCACCAGTTTTGTCAGGCACAATTTGCCCTTAGTGAAGCCATGTTGGCTGCCACCAGTCACCTCATTATTTTCCATGTGCCTTAGCAGCTGAGTTTGCAGGAGGATCTGCTCCGTTATCTTACCAGGCACAGAGGTACGAGGTACTCCTGAGGAGATTCTGATTGCAGTCAGGAGGGACATTTTTTCACAACAAGAACAATCAGCCACTGGAGTAGTGTCCCCCACGCAAGTGGAGGATTCCCCATCACTGGACACTTCAGACTGTGCTTTTGCGAAGAAAGGTTGCACTGGATGATCCTTGAGGTCCCTTCCAACCTGGTATTCTATGATTCATGTCTCTTTATAATCCCAACCTATATGTAAAGAGAGTGTCAGATGTTTGCTGTTGTGAACACTGTAATGATAAGGAGAGGTCTAAATGGTGAATGTACAAGTTTCAGCCCTACAAACTGCTGCTGTGTCTGTAGGTGTAATGCTTAAGGCGGTTTCTCGGTGTTAAAATCATAAAACCCCTTGGGTTTATTTATTTTATATAAGGACCATTAAGGTTGTAAAAGTAATTGACATTCAGTGGTTGGGAATTATGAATTGTTGGTTTTACAGCTGCTGTTATGAACTTAAATGGCTTCCGTTGTGTACATCCTGATATAGACTTTGATTACTCCACACTTTTTTGTAGACAGCTGTTTTTTTCAAGAAGTTTCTGGCTGCTTTGCCAACGAAATTTGTATTTTATGGTTGGATTTATTTTACCAGTTATTGGGGGAGAGCCTTTGCTTCTGAAGTGCGCCACTAGTCATATGAAAAAGGTTTTGTTGCTTAAGGCTTTGAATGCTTCGGTAATTATGACGTGGTTGACTTTTCCTGAAATTTGAGCATTATTTCTCTGGTGTTACCTACTTCATAAGAGAAATAGAAAATTGAGTCGTGAACATGGCAAGACTGTGAGAGGGAACAGAATTGCATTTCTGCTTTTGCCGTAGCGATGCTATATATGAGACTAGGTCACTTTTCTTAAGCATCACCTTTTCATTGAGATCTCTATTTGAATGTTGTCTGCTTCTTCAACTTGAGCATTGAATTTGATTTCAAAAAATGATCTTGCAGCACCCAGTGAAATAAATTGGAGCAGTATTTGCTGAACATGGTGTTAGGTGTTTTGAAAAGTCAGCTGTGAAGACTTGGATGCTGTGCATGCAAAATCTGTGATTACTTTTGAACTTAACCACTCTAACTGTGCCCCATATATAAAATCTGGTTCGTTTTCTCAGAGGTCCATTTTGCAAAGACGTTGTAATAAGAAGAGTTTGTACTATGCTGCTAAGCACTATAGAACAGCCTAGAGCAAATTATTAAATCAGATTACTGTCTGGAAAAAATGCAATAGATAAGACCAGAATTTGCACACAGAACAGTGAGCTTTAAAACTAAATACTGAATAGACAGTCATTGAGGAGCAGCAGTCTGTTTCATAGCCTGGATAACAAAGCATTATAATGGGAAAAAAATTGTGGTTAAATATAAACTGTGTAGTATCATATACTGTATGTCCGTAACACAGACAAGTTAGGGTTGCCAGGCACTTCAGTTTTGGTACTGTATAACTTGCCTAGAGTTGGCAAATTTGGTATTCTCCAGAGTGAGTGTAGATGCTTTAATCATTCTCAATTCTGATATTGTATCAGTCTAGTGCTGGCCTGTATATAGAGAGGGTGTCACAAGACCTTAAAGGGACAATTTAGGCTCAAACATACAAAAAAGAAACTAATTAATGGATTTTTTTTTTTTGAGACAGTACAGAATTGGGGGGGATTTAAATACTGTCAAGTTAGTCACGACAGAATTTGACTGGCAAGTGATGAAATTGCTGCTATTTCCACTGACAGTTATGGGGTTTTTTTGACAGTCATATGGAATTTGTTCTTTGTTAATGTGACAACAGTTATAATGCAATTAAAATTATTTCTGAAGTGGTACATAGAAATTAATTTCAAAAGGAGGAGAAAAATACTGTTACTTAATATAATTTCTGACTGTTCAATTGTGTTAGGAACATGTTCTATTTATTTTGGGTTCTGTCATAGAGTAATTTCTTTGCACCTTTTTCTAATAAAAAGGTGAACTTGTGCTTCAACAGGCTTGAAATTATCAAAATTGCATTTTGATTAATTTCTCGGCCCCCCATCCACAAGAAAAATGTCAAGGTCAGATCAAAACTTTGTGCTGGTTACTGAATTTCTTGAACATTGTGCAGTTTTTTAACAATTTAATTGTTGAGTGTGAATTTTATACCTGTAATAGCATGAACTGTACTTGCTTTGCTTTAATTTTGCTAGGTAGTGTATCCCTTAGTAAACGTTGTATTAAGTGGGTATGTTCTGAAGTTAATGGTTAGGTTTGGTCTTGTTAACATGCCTTAAAATACTAAAGAAAGGGAAAAGGAAGTAGCGTATTTGGAGCAGTTACAGGTTTCTGTAAAATGGGAACATAACTGCTTGAACCTTGGTGCGGAACAGTTTGTATCTGTTTGGTTTCTTATGTGTGTTCACCTGCACGTCCAAGCAAATGTCACTGGGCATTGTGGAAAAGGGCTGTTGACAGGGTAGAAATGCAGCCTTTTGGGGAGCAAGGGTGAATTTCTTACAATATCTGTTCACTGAACTTGCTTTAATGCTGGGTTGTTTGTTTTGGGTTTTTTTCCCCCCAGATTTACTGACATACACTTAGAGACAGACTTTTAGAAAATGCACTAAAATTTCAGTCTTGCAGAACACTTGCTTAGCCTTTGATTTATAGTTTCTAAAATGAGAAGATGTTTTGACTTTCTCTGTCAAAGCCACTCAGCTTTTCAGAATTGTTTCTGATACTTTTTTTTTTTCTTTTCTTCCCCTTAAGATCGCGCTGGAAGCATCAGTACTCTTGATTCCTTAGATTTTGCAAGGTACTCTGATGATGGCAATAGGGAAACGGATGAAAGAGTAGCAGGTAAGTTTTTTGTATGATTCAGGAATCACAGAATGCTAACTTTACCATTTGACTTGTTGTTTCTATCAGCAGTATATTTAAATGAAGATTCCCGAAGATGACAAGACTTTGTTGTGATGGTTAAGCTAGTCACTTAACGATATAATCGCGTTTCAGACACTTCTACTATAATTACTGTAACTTTTCATGTAAGTGTACTTTTCTATGATTCCAGATGTCACCAGGGTAGAAGCAAGCAGAGTCTTTGAAAATTGTGCCCAATTTTTGACAACAGCACAGTATCTTAATATTGCCTACTGACAGCTACTGTTGAGCTGAAACGTGCTAAAATATTGGATGTAGTAGTCTGTGACTGCTACATGGGTGATAGCTTTCTGATATAAAGATCTGTTGCAAGTTACCTCTTAAATACAACTTAGGTATAGATCAAACAAGTGTTACCAAATCCAGAGTAAATTTGGGATTTTCTCAGTTCCATAAATCTCCTTTCCTACAAATATTAATCGTAGTGCTTTTCTTCTCTCCCATTTGATTTCTTGATTGCATAAGATTGTTTCAAAGAAGCGACAGGGGGTTTTTGCCTTTTGCAGTTGTTCTGAACTTAGGAGCCTGTGGCATTTTTAATTTCAGGATTTAGGTTTATCTTGCCAAAGGCAGACACTGCTTTTCTCTAATATTTGAAATTATTGTAATAATCTCCTTTGCATATAAGCCGTGTTTCTCTAATCCAGGCTTTTTTCTAAGTTCAGATATTAAGTTATTTAGAGCCTCTATAGAGGAGCCCATAAAAACTCTCTAAAAACTGCTACAGAACTCTGTTTACTTTTTGCCAATTGATAGTGTTTAATATCATGAGCGCATAAAGGTTGTCCATGCTGTGACCTTTGTTCACGTAGTTTAGCTTTATGCAACCTGAAATCATGCAAGCTGCTACGTCTCTGCTCTGAACCACCACGTTTCATGCTAGCACAAATACTGTCATGTTCTTAAGCAAAGAAAAGGCTGGGGAAACCTAGTTCTGTAGAGGATCTTGATTCTGAAATTTCCTCTCTGTTGGTCTGAAATGGCAACCAGTGTTGACCCAGAGAGAAGAAACAAAAGCACTTGGGGAGAAATCTCATTTTTCTTACCTGACCAGTGTTTCCGTGTAAAGGACTGGATTAAATTTATGAACATGAAGCAGATTCAGGTGTTTTGATGCTCTGGTTTGGAGCTGTGCATACTTACTGTTACTCAATTTATATAGAAACTTCCAGATTCTTATTACTATCTAACTATTGTCTTTTTCAGTATAAGTAGTCAGTTTCAAGGAGAGAAAATTAACTGTGTAAATACACAGCTAATCTTCTAAACAATGTGTTTAAGTAACCCATGTGTTTCTGAATCATGTACTGGAATGCATGGAAGAAACAAGCAAATTCCAAGTATTCTAAGTTTTTCATCGTCTTGGTAGATTTCTCCTGTTTCTAGCCAATATTTCTTGGCAATAGTATTATTGAGAGAGATAGTTCGATCTTTTTTGCTTAGAGCTGTCTTTAGCAAGTAAATTGTATTAGAGATTCTTATAGAAAGTAAAAACCACTCAAAATTGACATCCAGTAGAACAATTAATCTTCTGATGGAATATTAATGACAAAATATCAATTACTTCCAGTATGAAATTAACATATCCTAAAATTAAATACTAAATTTAAGTAAGTGCATCCTAAAATACATAGAGATTTTTGAGGATTACAGAATATTAGTTGACCACTGTCGTATGTAACAGACAAGGAAATTATATGCAATTTGTATTACGTTTCTGTGTTTCTTCAGAGAGGTTTTTCCATGAGTTGTTAAAAGGTGACTCAAACAAAGCAAGACCAGATATTATTTCTGGACATTTGTAAAGACTTGAAGTTTTCCAAAATACCCTATTTCTACTTAAAATTCTGGTTCAATCATAAATCTTTTGCCTCAGTTCTGTTTAAAACAATCTACCTAAGCCTTAAACTTCAGAAAACTGTTAAGTATTTAATTTGCACATTAAAAAATTATTTCAGTAGAGGTTTCAAAAACTTTTCACATCCAATTCCTTCTTTGAAAAAAATCTGGATTATAACTTCTGGTTTTGAAGTAGTTCTTAGCTGCAAATGCACTTTGAAACATAACTAGAAGTCCATCCTCCTTATTTCTTCTCATATTCTTTCTTCTCAGCAAAGAGCTTTGATGCTTAGGAGATAAAATTGTAATCTGTTGCAAAAGCTTGAGGCCATGATCCGATAGTCATATTTTTCTTTTGATAGTTCTCAGAGTGAGGTTTGAATAGTTTCTTTCTGTAAATGCCTTTCTCCTGCTGTTATCTCTGTTTTTTTACTGTTTGGACAGAACCCATGATTTCCACATCAATTCACTAGTCAAATGTCAAATGAAGGGTAGAAAATAAATGCACGTCAGTCGCTAAAAGAAACTGGGCCTGAGTCAGAAGGACTTTAAAACTGAAGTTATGACATACCCAGTTACAAATACTTTTATACCATGGCAATATTAGAAAGCACCAAATCAAAACATGTATAACATCCAAAGTCACCTTTTTTTTTTTTTTTTGGCCATTAATGATGGTGTTAGACTTAGCCACTGTATTTGCATTGTACCAATCCAAAGGTTCCTGCAAATACCTAGAAAGATGCTCGTTTGAAATGGATTTCAGTGTTTCTGTTAGTCCAGTTTATTCCAGCTGGCATTAGGAACAAAATTTGGCCTAGAAGCAAACATGTTTTGAGGAGCTGATGTGGACTTTTTGCTTGGAAACTCTGAATGAAGGAATCTAAGCGAGTCTCTTCTATACTCTTACTATCAGCTTGACTGAAAAGATACAAAGTCGCAAAAGCCAGTCAGGGTATGGATAATCATGACAAAACTAACTAATTTAGAAAACATCAATTTTTGTCCTTATCTACCTGATACTAGCATAAGTATAGAGAGCTGTATAACAAATTGGATAATACATTTGTAATCCACACAGAGTTTCAAAAGATACATGCATCCTTAGAACTTGCAATGTTAGAAAACATTGTTCTCCAAGACTACTAAGTCTTAAATCTAAATTCATGTATTAAGTACTGAAAACAGTTGGTGTTAAGATTAAGTCACTACTGAAGGTTTTACTAGGCTTAGTAAATAGTAATTTTCACAAAACAACCCGAGAATGGAAAACCTGTTCCATTCCTGTGAAATAAGAGTACACCTAACTTGAACTCAAATACCCACAGCATTTGGTTTAAATACGTCATCTGACATTCAATCTAAGGAACCAAATCTTCTTCAACATCCTAAATTGACCATGTGCACAAGTATGCTTGTGAACTAAACCGCCTACTTGCCATAATTATTATATTTTCTATAATAAGCTTTTTTTTAGAGCTCTTTTGTTTGTTTGTAATAAGTACTATTGTGTGCAATCAAAATCACAGTGTAATCTTAAAAAAAATCCACAAAACCACACAACCACAAACAAAGCAGAAAAGACATCTGTAATACAACAATCACGTGCTGATATTGTGTATTCAGTTTGTTCATGCTGAAGTGGTTCTGGTTTTGTCTTCCCATTTCATGTCTTAAGCATTGTTACGGAATTGTAAGACTCATTAATTTCCATCAGGTCAATGGTCTCCAAAGGTTGACACTCAAGATGAGTCTTGCTGTAGTTCAGGTCTTCACTGTAGCTGATCCTGTCTCATTAACTTAAAAGCATTAATGAGACTAATGAGTCAAGTGTTGGTTTCCCACTATTAGAATGATAAGTTCTCTGTTCGCTTGCTTATGAACTCTCACGCTGATCATAATTTTTATAGTTTGATAGTCGTCTCATGCTGCAGTACAGCTTTCTGGTTGAGGTCTATTTGTGTTATTTCCTCAAGTGTTTCACACTGACTGTAAATATGCTCGCTGCTTCTTAGCCCTTGTATCAGGGAAGTGGGAATTAGGAAACATCAGGTCTTGAAGTATGTTCTGACAGTGGCTTCATTGCTAACCAAAGTCAGAGAATTTAGATTTCTTCTGATTGACTCAAAACATATGCACAAATCCATGAAATGTAATGGGGTGTCATACCTGTTTTAGGAGGAGTAAGTTAGGACATCTAGAATTCTACATTTACTTTAGAAGGAGGAAGAACTTGAAATAAGTTAGGAACCAAGCAGCAACAAAACTTACAATAGTAAGTCCAAATTTGAGGAAAGCTAGGTAAGCACAGGGGACCCTTCATACTTCAGTGAAGAACTGCTTTTAAAAGAAAATGCCAGAATGCCATACAGTGACTTCACAACATAAAACAACTTTTCTGCTGTTGTCTGAAGCATTTCATACCGAAGTATGCAAAAGTCTGACAAGATAATTCATAATGTAGAATGTAAATTTATAGTATAATTTGAAAAAATACTGCTTATACAAAAGTAAGTATTGAAAATTTTTAAAGTACTGTTTATTTCTTCAGGTTTTTGGCCTTGGCCCAACAAGACTGCTTTCATGTAGCTTTCAACTTGTTCAATATCCCAAATTGCAGGTTGTTCTTTATAGTTAACTTCTCCAGCTATGGTTCAAGAACTTAAGAAGTCACTAACAAATGTGGGTGAATAGGATAAGAGCCTTGAGAATGCTCAGCTCAGAAATTTAAAAATGAAGCTGACAAGCTACCCACTCCTGATACCCACTTTTTTTTTTTTTGAGATGTATTAGATTAGCTGCATGAAAACTGAAACATTTTAAAAATTGCTAATCTGAAAATCTTGGTCTAATGCTTCATTGCTTGCTTGACAGATTCAGCTCTTAAGTAAGTCTAATTTTATTTTTTTTTTTGGTCAGAATGGTAGCTGTAGTGAATTGAGTTCCTTATAAAAACAAAAAAGCAAGAGGGCCCCTTAAGTTCGGGAGGAACAGCTTTCTCCTCTAAGGCAAAACAGATTGTTCAGAAATACCCTTTTCTTGTAGGAAGATTAACTAACCTCAGAGCTCTAAAATTCTTCTCTGTGCTTTCCTGATGTACAGGAGAATCAATTTGGTTCTTTTGTTTCCTAGGCTGTCCGCAGCAAAACTCTTCTGTGCATCATTCTTGAGTGTCAGCTCCTTTCACCAAGTCCTATAATGAGTTATATGTGTTAGCAGTTCAGTCAAGCACAAAGTTAAACTTTAGCTGGTTTTATCAATGCTTTTGAAGAGTTAACTTCTGTAAGGTACATAAGCTTTGCAGTAGCAGGAGAGGGAGAAAGCAAGATCGTATCATTTATTTTGAAAGTCAGTACTTGACAGTGGTTACAAAGAAAGGGGTTAGAGGTTGCTTTTTTGTTTAGGAGACTGTCATATCAACAAACGGGTATTTCTAGTGCTGATTTCATTAGTACACACGTTGAGTTAAAAAGCGTTACCTATTTTGGGAGAAGATTGCGTTTCAGCAAGGCTTCTAAAATAAAGAGCTTTTAATCATAATTTAAAATTTGATTGGAACTATGTTATAGCTATTTACAAATATGCTTCTATAAAAAAACTACAAACAAACTTCTTCAAATAAAAGCTAAATTTATGACTGACTTAGGTGCATCAAGGTTTGTATGGTGGCAATTATAATGATGATATTAGTAAGACTAGGAGATGAAGTACCACTGTAACAATGGTGTGTTGTAGTAGAATTATGTGGCTGTTGTGACATGCTGCAAAGTGACAACTTCTAAAATATACAATGTCCGGAATCTTCCACTGTATATAGAGAAACATGCAGCAGAGTAATCTACTTTTAAGGTTGAGCGGGTAAAGTCTAAATGGCTTCTAAGAATTTTCAGCATCATGCCAGTTCACTAAAACTTAATTCTTGCCGTCTGACATGGGTTTGTCTGACATGAGTTTTTTGGCTTTCTATGCCTTCAGACATGTCTCTTTCCTATTTTCCTTAATGGAATTCCTGAGTTTTTCTAGTTTGTGTTGTTTTCCTAACTTTTTTTTTTATTATTTATATCATTCTAGTGCAGGGCACTCCTGATCTGCAACTGTTCTGGTCTTTGAAAATATTTTACAAGAATAAAATGTTAACAAATAGCCATTTCCATAAGAGTAATTATTTAATTTGATTTTTTTACAATTTCTAAAAACTAACAAATTAGTAGTTTACCACTTAGAATCGTAACTGTGAATTAGTAACTCAAATGAAAGGAAGTGCTAAAATTATGAGATACTTTACTACAAGAGCATTTTCTAACTTTGTTGCACAGAAGTATTTGCAGATCAGCATTGCTGAATACTAGAGAGATTATACATATTTTATTCATCGTATCCTCAGTTGCGCTTTTGTATTGCTGCAGTAAAATTCTGTGCATCAAACAAGTTACTTTTATGTAGCAAATGTGGTGTACTGTAGTTACTCCTTCAGTTTTTATGGATAAATGCAAACTGAGTGAATCTTTCTTTCCATGCGTGCTAATTATCAAAAGATTCTTAATAACAGATTTTCAAAAGAAGAAACTATTTTATTTGTAGTCTTCAGTAGCATTTCTTACAAGCAAGAACCACTGCAGTGTTTCTGCCATGCATTGTCCTCTGCGTAAATATTTTAAAACACCATGTTAAATTGTTTCCAGGCATGATTCAAAATCTCATTAATATTTTCTTACTAAAAGAAGTTACAACATTTTTAGTAGTGCATGGGAATAAAGTAAGCGTTAGGTAATCTGTTCAGAATAGTTTAACACTTCAATATGGTGGCTGTCCTATGCTCATCTCTTCAAGTTAAGTAAAAGAATCTTTTCTGGTAACTGTATATTTAAGTGTGATGACATGACTCTCAGAATTAATGAAATACATGTAATTATGTGGCAATTCCTAAAATAGGTTCCCTTAGATGCTCTAAATGTCAATGGCTATAAAAAGAACATTTACTATATGCTTTGCAAAGGTACAGGGTTTTAAAATTTGAAGCCACAGTATACATATGACCTCAACATCAAAACACTTGAAATTCCAGTGCAAACAAAGCACTACTGGCCCTTACTGGGGGAAACAGTGGAACATGAGAAACATAACAGTGACCAAGGGGGTAGGCAGGTGGAGCAGGCGATAATGGCAAGAATTACATATTTTTGAATCTCTAAAGCTGAATCTAGATCATTGAAAGCGTTGTATAGTCTAGAGTCAGTGGAAACTTCTATATTAATGGAGCAAAGATATTTTTGTTGCAAGCTTCTCTGTAAGAGGAGAGCTGCATATTTGGGTTTTTTGGTTTTTTGGTTGGTTTTTTTGGTGTTGTGTGTCCCTTAAATGTATTCAGCTAAATTCAAAATCTTAGTCAACTTTAGGATATTCCTAAAAATTCACTATTTTAAAATAGATTTAAACCAAGATTATTTTTAGTAGTAAAATAAAGTATGTTTCAGGTTCCGCCATTTGAACTCCTAAAATTCCAGTGTATAATTTTATTTAAAAAAAAATAAAATCTCTAGTTTCAGTGCAGCAGTACCTTCACTTCATGGTTTAAGCTTTGCTACATGGAGGCAGCTTCCTCTGCTGCCAGCATGTATTTGCATCCTTTAGATCTGTCTTCTTGATTGCATGTGTATTCCTTTTGCCCCTAAAAATCAAAGCATTTGACAGTATCGGCAGATTGTGAGAGTGGGGAAGAAATAACAAGCATTTCCCAGTAATATGCAAAGTTAAAAACAAGAAAAGAAAAAGAAAAAACCAAACAAAAAAAGACCCCTAACCCTACAGCGAGTCCTTGTCAGACAGCTTGAAATTTTGATTTAGCTAACTTAAGGCCAACAAAACTATGGAAAATGTTCACCAGTTTGCTTTCAGACCAACTCTGCTGCATGTGTTCATAAGTTCCATAAAGATTGCATGCTTTCTGTTTAATACAAACTGTATATTTTTTTTCACACCCATCCTTGCTTTTTATATTTTATTTTTGTTTCCCTTGCCTTGGTTGGATGCCTGTGTGTGTTTAATCCAAATCCCTGTCCAGTCCTGGAGTTTGAACTACGGAAAGCCAAGGAGACCATACAGGCCCTCCGAGCCAACCTGACTCAGGCTGCAGGTGGTGTACATAAACCTTTTCTTAAGCCTCTACTTTGAACAATGTAGAAGTAGCTGAGCTAATCCTTTGTGAAAGAGTAAAATTTAGTTACTTTTTTTTCCTCCCCAGAAAATGAAGTTCCTTTGCAGGAACGAAAAAATTATAAATCAAGTCCTGAAATTCAGGTAGGTGGCTGGTGATAACGGAGCTTTGCATGGACTTTAGAGATGGATATGCTTCCGTTGGAAGGAAGATGAACCAAAGATGTAGTGTATTGTTGTATGTTTTAATCTCTGAGCAAGCTGGAATTTAAACTATTCAGGCAATCTGTGACAGCCCTGGTTGAGCCCCACGTTGGGCACCAATAAATCTGTCGTGTTTTGGGCCAGACTGGCCACTGAGGCAAACGACAGATGCTGTCCCCCACCTCTCTATCCAAGGAGACGGGAGAGAGAGACAAAGAGACTTAGGAGTTTAGAAGGAACTAAACTAATCTAATGAAATAATAAAATAATAAAAAGGAAATAATGAAATATATATAAAACCCTATCAAGCTCCCAGGATGCTGATCACGTCACCAGCAGGCTCTGGGAAAATCCCAGACTGGACTCCATGATGGATGGAAGCGGGATTCCAGATCTGAATTCCAGAACGCAGGGATGGGGATCAAAGGCAGATGAACAGAGTCCTCCTCGGATGCTGGCCACTGAAGAAAGAGGACTGACCCTTTGATGCCTCAGCTTTTATACTGAGCATGAGGCAGATGGGATGGAATACCCTGTTGGTCAGTTTTGGGTCACTTCTCTTGTCTGTTCCTCCCCACAGGCATGACCCCTCTACGCTTTTGTGCTTCCAACCCTCCAACAGGGCAAATAACAAAGTTGGTTGGCCTTGGTAGCAATATGTATAAGCAGGAGCCTCTCTGCATACCATACCTTGGCATCAACTATAAACGTTGGTATTATCACTCTGAGAACAAACAGTTTCTGCACAATATATTGTTAATTTCAGTAGTTAGGAGAGGCTTAGCTAAAAAGTAAAATTACTGAACAGAAAATTGGTTGTTTTACCTCAAACCAGGACAATTGTTTTCTTTTTTTTCCAGGAGCCAATCAGACCTCTTGAAAAAAGAGCTCTAAACTTCCTAGTTAATGAATTTTTATTGAAGAATAGTTACAAGCTTACATCAATAACATTTTCAGATGAAAATCATGATCAGGTAAAGTTTTCTTGTGGTTTTTTTACATGCCTGCTTTCCATAGTCTGATCTTGTTGTAAACTCAGGTGAACTTAAATGATATTTCTTGTGCACATAGTTCACTTCAAACATTGGAGTATTCTAAGAGTTAAATACATTGATTAGCATTTTCATATATAAAGCATGGTTTGAAGAAACAGCACTTTGAGGAGTATTTTCCCAAAATTTGTAGGAAGGAGGCAGAATGTTTGAACTCTTTAAAGGAAGGAAAACAATAAGAAAAATACTGTGTGTTATAGGTAGTTACACACTTTCCTGGATTCTGATGGACACCCTTTCAGTTAAACTCAATGATCTGGATGTAGTAAAATTTTGAACATAATCTTTTCCTTAACTTGTACTCGGTTGATTTGTGCAAATTGTTTGTCATCTCCTGGGCATGTATATGTGTATGAGTACACTTAATTGTACTGTGGCATTGAATACAGTCTTGAAGAAGCTCTTGGTAATAAGGTGTTATCCCAGATATTTCCAAAGATAGCTGTGCTTTGATGCATTTTTCTTAAGATGATCAGTTTTGTGTCTCTATTGGCTTGCATTTCATGGGAAAAAATTCTTCAAATGTTTGGAAGGTTCTAATTACATCCTGACTGTTAATGGGTGAACAAAACACCTATCTATAAGTAGTCCTTCTATATTTTTCCTACAATTCATATCCTAATCTGTAAAGAAAATGTATTGTCAAATTAAGTTTCTTAAGTGGATCATCCACTTAAGATTTGAATTTAACAGTGTTAGGTTTCATACAAATACTTGTGAGGATACAGCCCTGAAAAGAGAAAAGATGAATAATTTATTCTTACTTTGTATGTGTTCTCAACTGAAAGTGTTCTAAGATGTGAGACAATTAGCAAAAAAGGGGGAAAGTTCTTAATTCTAAAAAGTGACTATAAACATACTGCAATTAATATATAGAATTCCCTTTTTTCCTAGATTGTTCACACCATTCTTTCAGAAAATTATCTTTCTTCAAATAGGTGTATGTAACCAGAGTATGGAAAAATACAGTGAAAATTGTGAACAGTAGGAATTTTTTTTTTTTAAATTAAAAAAATATTTGAAATCTAGTGTCACTAAAGAGACCATCACAACTTCTGTATAACAGTGCACGTGCTTGCTTGTATTATGGACGTGAAATAATCCTGTAATAATAGGATGGTAAGTTGTCGATCAGAAAAGGAAGGACATAGTGATGATTTGAAGCAGGAGGCCCTAGTATTGCTTACGCCTCTACACAATTAATACAGCTATGTTGGAATTTCACTGAGAATATGCACCCTGTCTATCAGTCATCTACAAAGTTATTTGACTGTGTGCTTCTGGAATATTGCATCTGTCCTTGTGTCTGAGATGGGAACAAAACGATACCCCTATCAGTAGAAAGCCTTCTGTCCACTGCACTGGGTTCTGCTAGAATTTGATCAATGTTATATCTGATTCTAAAAAGTGTTCATGTCCTAGAAAAAATAATTGTGATCTGTTTGGTTTTGGAAAGTCCTTTCTTCAGTACATTACCTGGAGCTGCCTTTAGGGTGAAGCTGCTTTGGGTCATGAAATGGATTGGTTTTCTCCTTTTGTTTCTTGCTATCTGATTTAGGTTTTCACCTCCTTTACTACAATGCAGTCTTGATGTGATTATTTTGCTGTTGTATGACATGCAGTCAAATAAGAAAGAGAAATGAAAATAAAAGGAAGTATATTGTATGCTTTGGTTTCTCTTATTCCTTTGAAGGATTTTGAACTTTGGGATGATGTAGGATTGAACATTCCAAAACCTCCTGACCTGTTACAACTCTATCGTGACTTTGGAAACCATCATGTTACTGCAAGAGATGTAGCAGATGCATCAGTTGGTGTAGAAGATGATGAGTTAGAGGCTGCTACTCCTATACTTGGGACTGTCCCTGTGTTTGAAACGACACCACAGTCAATAGAAGTAAGAGATTTCACAGAGGAAATGTTTCGGCTGTTTGCAGTACTACTTTTATTGTACTAAACTCTTTTGTTTCTATCTTGTATTTAGCAATGTTTAATTGTGCAAAAATTAGAAGATCAAATTAGTGTGTTAAACAGTGAGAAATGGTCTTTGATGGAACAAATCCAAAGACTTGAGAGGTACGTACTTACCAATCTGCTTGACTGCTGATAAATGTTGGAATAACTTCTCAAAGTTTTTTCTAGCACGTACATGAAAGCATACAACTTAGACTTACAAAATTACTAGGAGTTATCCAGAGCAGGGCAATCTTTTTTAATCCGTGGTACTTGATTTAGAAAAAGGGTCTTCAAACCGCTTATTTCCCTTTTATTATCCACATCATTTAATTTTGTAATCAGTTTTGTTCTTTCAGTGCAACTTCTTTTATTTACTTTGAAAACAGGATCAGTTCTGATGTGTTTTGTGTAGGTTTTCTCTTCAGTTAGCTTTATTTCATTCCTTAGTGCTATGGTGTGTACAGCTTGCAAATGCTGTTAGAAACGTTTTTGTTTTAATAACTTACAAACTTTGACAAACTTGAACGTAGGAAGTTCCACCTGAACATGAGGAGGAACTTCTTTCCTTTGAAGGTGGCAGAGCACTGGAACAGGCTGCCCAGAGAGGTGGTGGAGTCTCTGACACTGGAGACATTCAAAACCCACCTGGATGCCATCCTGTGCAACCTGCTGTAGGTGGACTTGCTCTGGCAGGGGGGTTGGACTAGGTGATCTCCAGAGGTCCCTTCCAACCCCTGTGATTCTGTGGTATCATTCATCTTTAGAGATGCACCAATGCAACATACAGGCAAGTGCATGATTTCTAAGTGGCTTTGTTGACTTGCACCACGTTACAGCTTTAAAGCCAGGTGGGATAGTAGATATTAATTCACCACTATAGTATTTAAAGTTTTGCACCCCATATGACAAGTTCTGTCTGACAATTTGTGTCACAGTGCTCAGATTTCAGCCAGAAACAGATAACACTATTGTTATTCATGTATGTCATTGATTCACTCCGAGGGCAACATTTTACCTGCTACTACTTAGTGACTGAAGAGCTCCGTTAAACCAGTGTCTGTTTGAACAGCTTGTGTGACATAAGTTATTTCTATTAAAGGAATTTTTGAACATACTGCAGTTGAAGAGGGAGCTCCTCAGTATGTTGTCCTTACTTCTGTGCTTCGGTCATGTAATTCCAACAACCTTGTCGTGAAAGCTACAAAAATATTTCATTCTTTGCTTTTACTTTTTTAGTGAAATAGATTTTCTCAAGAATGAAAACTTTCCTGTGTCAACAGTTTATGGTGTAGCTCCTCATCCTTTAAAACAAGTGCCTCTCACAGTCTCAGAGGACAATGGACGGTACTTGGATATCAAAAGCTCTGAGAATGACAATAAACATGGAAACACTGAGGAAACAAACCTTTCTTTATCAGCTGAAGTGGATTCAAGGACTTCTAAAGATGATACCCTAAACTCTGTACCCTGTAAAGAAACAGAGAAAGTGTCCTCTTGTGCTCCGTCAACTAAAGCTGCAGTCCACTTTGATAAACCTAATAGGTTAGTGATAAATTTTAAACTGGAATGCTTTGATTAAAATTTCTTGTAAAGTGGATAGATATTTTTCTAATGGTAAAATTTTGCAGAATTCATAGATCATTTGTGTTTTGAATACAAGAGACTTAACATTCTTTTAGAGTGCAATGCTGGTACTTCCATATTGCTCCTAATCTTTTTAGGAAGGAGTACATTTGACAGATTTTTAGTATTAAGTTTAAGGGTTTCTTTTCACCTCCTCCTTGTTTCTAAAACAAGTCCGGTTCCTTGCAACAACAACAAAAAAAAGCTGAACTCAAAATGGTGAGTAGGAAGACAGGATATTTCCATTCTCTTTTAAATTTTAATTTCATAATGAAATCTCTTCTGTTCTGCTTGAAGAGTGGTTGGAAAATTCTCTACTTTTCCTGTGTATATGTGTATAACTCTCTAAGAGTATCCAAGAGAGCTGCATGATTTTTTTTTAATAATCAGAAAGGATACTCAATGACATTCTGCTTTTTGAATTTTGTATTTGGGGCAAGTCATCACTTGGTAACTATGACTCTTAACTAAAATAGGGTATTCATATTGTGCTATTACATGGAGTCTGAGTGTTCTTGAGAAAGCCAGAGGTGTCCAAGCAACTTACCTTATGGTCTTACTGTTGCTGTTCCTAGTGGAGCAGGTAGCCATTCTGCTTTGTATTTTGTCAGTTGCCTTAGCGTTCTTTTGCCGGTGTTGATACAGTAATATGTTTCTAGAATTATCTCCCATCTCAAAATACCAAGTAGAAATCTGTGTGATATTCTGTGCAAATGGAAAATCGACACAAGCTGCGGTGGGGAGCTGCTACCCCTGCTAGTAATTAACTTTTCTTGCAAACCCTAAGTATCCTGTTTTCTCTGTATTTTCTGGACTTCCTGCATTGAGTGCTAGGAAGAGGGGTGCTTTTTCAGTGATATCTTAACTTCAGAATTGAACAAGAGGAAAGACTTCTGATTTCTGAATACAGTATCTTAGAGTCTTACTACACACTTCTCCTCTGGCTGAATATACTCTGTTTACCAGGAAAGTAAAACTCTGCTTAGATATTTCTGGAAAATTGTAGTAGTTCCATTTAGCCTTTCCAGTTTTTTTTTCTCTTTAATTTCTTTCATGTCCTAGCTGAATATCTACACTATGTAATAATCAAAACTTACAGCTGTCATACATTGATTTCCATAAACTTCTCTACCTATTTTCATCTGTGGCTTGTTGCATGTTTCTTTTTGCTCAGAGTAATTGGGAGTAATTGGGACATTAAGTGCATGAATGATTGATGGTTTCAGGATAGTGAGGATGGGTATCAAAATAGGATGAGATCACTGAGTGGGGAAGGAACTGTGAGTGTCTTCAGTGGGATATATGACAGTAGTCTAGAAAAAACAGAACTTGTTTTGCTGCTCACGGCTTTTTTAAATATAACTACATGTGGATTTATTTGAAAAGTAGTTGAGTAAAGCCTTGAGTTGAGCTATTGAGTTAACTTCAGAAGTCCCCTCAATTGCACTGCAGAAATAAGTAACGCATGCATCATATGTAGCTATTTTTGTACTGAGTTTTGGCCTTAACATGTTAGTGAAAGGTCAAAGGAAACCATATTTGATACAGTATTTTATAGATCCGTATCCCTAAATTTTCTTCCTGGATTATGCACTTGGTTTGTAATAATACGGTATTTTTTTCATTTAGATCTGTATTATTTTTTAAGTATTTTGAGATCGGTGGGAGAAGCTGGGTATTTATTTATTTCAGTCCAGGGGTGGTTATTTGTAGAAGGCAATTACTACAAGTTTTCAGAATGTATTAAGGGCTATTAAAAATTAAGACTCTATCCTAAAAGGCAAGATTGTTACTACTGTAGCTAGGGAGTGGATTCTTGGCATAAATCTTGCCCAGATGGGAAGAGAGGATGGAAGAGCAAAGCGAGCCTGCTTTCTGTGACGGCGCTCAGAGCAGCTGTGCGTGCGTGCCCGCAAACGAGGACACGGCCATCATTGGAAAAACGCCTCATCTCACAGATTGCAGTAGAAAACACTGGCAGCAGTTTAACTAGATGGCACCACATGTATTTATTCAAGTAATTTTAGGTGTTTGGTAGTTTGCACCAAATACAAGGTGTTTTCTGTATATAGGAGTCACTCCTGACTTTCTCAGTAAATTGACTCTCTTGTCCCAGTGTTACAAGGAGTAGAATAGTAGTAGTGCTTGAGTTTTGTGTTCATCTTATTTTCTTCAAAGATATTTGAACATCTTCATTACTGGCGTCTGTTGGCCCTTGAAAAGCCTTTCCACTGACTTGTGTGCAAGAGGCCTGGGTCTGTCACCATTTCGGTCCACCATAGCTATCAAGGATTTTACTAGACTTCATCAAGGAGAAGTTTTTGTGACTAAATGCAGCCAGCAATCGTAATGGGATCCATGCTGCTCAGAGCTTGCTGTTAATTAACCCACGGGGAAATTCAGTGACATATTGTCATACTTACTTAGTTTTCAGTCTCTGCAAAAAGGGGATAGAACCTTGCCCTTCTGTAAGATTTTAATTAAGGTTTCAAGTGGGGAAGGAACTAATATTCTGCTGAACGAACGCCGAGTTGAAGGACAGTCTGGGCCAAGGCCTTGCCACTCTATTAATGCTAAGCTGCTGCTTTGCAGCGCTTGCGCCTGTTCTCCCAGTGTAAATAAACCTTAAAGTCTGGAGTACGGCCTGTAAATCTGTCATTCAGGAATACTTCTACAGAATAAGGACGTGTTGTTAAACAGAACTCCTTTAAAACTCACTACCATCTGAGTCGTTTAGTAACTTTTTTAAAGCGAACCCTTGTGCAAAACCAAGATGATTGGAATTAAAACAAACTTCATTAAAATTTAAAACGTGTTTTAAAACCCCATACTGTCAAGAAAGAAACTTGTTTTTAAGTAATAAACTTAAATTGTTATCATATTTTGTAAGTAGTGAGAAAAGAAAAACTACTCTGGTGTATTTATCTGTATTTCCTGAATTAATTTAAACAATTATAACTCTTAATGTCCTTATTTTGGTTAGAAAAGGATGAATGATGATATGTTTACTATAAGTAGTGTGATGTTCTAATATATTAGATAAAAATATGTATGTCCATACACATAATTGCATGTGCATAGGATTTTGTGCACTCAGGTACACAAAATAGCATTTTTAGGAGTCTAAAGGTGATGCCACTTTCGACATAAGAAAGAGGAATCGCCTCCTCCTGTCATTAGAGGATTCAAACAGCAGATGATGATCTAGGGTGAGATGCTCTCTCTGTATCTTTCGGAAGACAAATGTCCTTTTTCCTCTTTCAGCATAGTGGATGAGGCAGTGTTAGATTAACATCCAAATACAGGCCTCAGATAAGGCAGAGGGAGTTGTCCTTACCGGGAAAAATAGGATGATGCTGCTGCTGCTGCTTCCCTGTTTTATGTAATGGTCAGTTCAGTAATTGTTTCCTGAGAACATGTCTGCCAAGTTATTCTGCTTGGATAGGGTTGTTTTGAGACTCTTTTCAGGGGGTTTATGTGTATCTTTAGGGCTTCAAGTAGCTGTGTTGGCTGGTGCTATGCATGGCCATGAGGCAGTACTTCTGTAGATACACATCTACATTAGGGGTTAGGCAGCATTTAAGGTTAGTTTTGAGGTTCTCATTGTACATTTAAATACAGCGTTTAGACCCCAAAGTGGCAGCTGAGCAATCTGTGTTTAATCCTGAAGCTTGTGACTGTCTACTCAAACGGTTTTATGCAACATGCAGAATCAGAGCAGGAAGCAAAAATACCATTTCTTGTGATTTCTGCCCTTCCCCACTAGTTTGCATAATTCTATACTTCCTGCTGTATTGCTGCAGCTTCCTTTTCTTCACGCTTCAGTCCTATTTTCGTCCGTGCAGCAGTTTGAGAGATGTTACATTTTTTAAGAACTAAAAATTATTTCTTTATTAGGACACCCACTTTTTTTCTTGCTACAAGTTAAACACCCTAAAAGTCAAAGATAATTTTAAACAGATCTTCTGCAATATGTTTCACTTAAAACAGTGCTTTCTGAATGTCGTTTTACCTATCTGGTTAAACCAGAGTGAAAGGACTTCTTCAGTCACGTTTCTGATCTATGCTTTTTTCCCCCCTTCCCTTTTTGATGGTGTTTCAGGAAACTGTCACCAGCTTTCCATCAAGCACTACTGTCTTTCTGTCGGATGTCAGCAGACAGCCGTTTGGGATCAGAGGTATGTTTCCCACTTGACATAAATTAGGAGATCCTTTATCCTGCATGGCAGCAATAGTTAAACAAGCAATAATTGCTTTGAAACAAGACTTATTAACATATATGGAGAGATAAATTTCTGTTCATGAAACATAAGAAATAAGGATATGCTCTCAGATTTTAGCTTAAATATGAAACCCAGTGATAGATACATAATTACTGGGAAGTTTTGAGGCTCTACAAGTGGATTCATGCTTTTGAAGTTACTGCCAGATCAAAACCTTATGGCTTAATGTATGTGAGTAAATAAAATATTTTCTAAGTGATCAACCTGCTGCAACTCTTAGTATTTCTTTGAAAGGATAGCTTTTTGTTCCTGTGCTTCATTTACAAAATAAACAAAGAACTTGGTTTTCTAGGTATCTCGGATCGCAGACAGTGAAAAAAGTGTCATGTTAATGTTGGGACGCTGCCTGCCTCATATTGTTCCTAATGTGCTGCTTGCAAAGCGAGAGGTGAGGAACCCTGAAATTTTATCTTTTAATTTTACCAAGATGTTTTCTTGTTCATTTTGAAGATGTGTCTAATTTCATGAAAGTCTGTTACTTCCAATCATGTTCTTACTTTTGTGCATGCATCTCTGCTCCTAGAAAATGGTTTTACACCTCTGTCAGGTGAGTTCAGTAAACCTGCATGGTATCCTAATATTTCTTCCTTTGCTTAAGGCACCATTAGCGTTCAGCAAGACTAACTGTTACTGTAGGTCCATCCGTTTGTGGTAGCACAAACATTTTTGTTAGAGAAGACCATGGTTAATGTGTGTGATAAAGAGTAGAGGACATGAGTTCAAACAGTAAATTTTGTTTATTTTATCTTCCAGTTTTAATAAGGATTAATGTTCAGGTTCATTTGTAGCACTTTGTACTTCAACAAAAAAATTGTTTTACTGTCTTTCTAGAATCTCCATGTATTAGCCAAGATAAGGTTCATCAAAAACATCCCATTACAAGAAAACTAGCAATCTTGCTTATACGTTTTACTAAATTTTAAAATGAAGCTAAATAAAATTATGAAAACGTAAAGTTTATTTTGAATGTAAATGAAGGTGGTGTTTTGCATAGTTATTCGTACTATATAGCGTGGAAAAGGAAGACTGTGATTGAAAATGGAAAACATTGACTGATTTTTGTATTGCTTTGTTGTAAATACTGCATATTACTGAAGGGGGGTTGGGGAGGGGAGAAAAAAATTTATCAATCAAAAATTCAGCGGGCTTATAGTTGTCACCAAAATAAAGAGTTTGAAGTAGCATAGCCTTTTGAGTAAGTTTTAGTCCTTGTTGAGGAGACCTACAGTATAGTAGACTTAGTAGTGTGTTTTGCATAAATTAATTTTAAGGCTTTGAAAAATCCTCAAGAAATTTGTACTGATCCTATAGTCTAAAATTTTATAACATACAAGTAATTATCGGCAGTGGACATGGGGAGTTTGAGATGTACCGTGTTTTGAAAGTCTCAAACTTTACAAAAAGTGGGGTTTTTTCTGAGGGGGTGGGGATGTTAACTGGGCACTTTCGAAATGGTTCTGTTAATAGTCTTTCAGAATAGTTCTGTGAAAGTTCCTGGATCAGTGCTTAATTTCTGATTTCTTATTTATTCCTTTCCTTCCCTCTGCTTGGCAGGATGTGGTATTTTGGCTTCTTTTCACAGCTTATAGCATAATCTGTGTAATGCATTTAATATTTTTGTGACTGTGTAGGCTATTTCCTACTTATTTTGTTTTACAGTTGAAGTTACATTTGATTACGTGTATTTTGGCCTTAAATGAATCATCTGTTTCAATTTGATTGAAAAAGCTGCAAGTGAGAATTGTGTAACTGGGTTGCATGGGATGCTTAATGTTCCACGAATTGATATTTGCTTTAAAAATAGATTTTCTCAGTTACCACCCATTGCTATAACTATTGTAATGTTCTTTCAGATGTAGTCATGGAATTTGAAGGACAACTTGGCTAGACCATCTGTTAGCGTTTCATAATACTAATATTAATAAATACTAACCTAATAACTAGGCTCTCTTCAGCAAGGTACAACTTTGGGTCTTGTCCAAAAACAACCGTATTATGAGAGAGTCAGCACAATTTTACAGAGGTGTGGTGTAAAAATACAGCAAAAGATCACTAATTTGATAAAGATACGTAACAGGTTTGGATTACAATGCAAAGTGATCAACATTTTGCTCTGAAAAGATTCAGTGATAACATGTAAGATCTTACGCTGTCAGTGTATCAGAGTTAAATGGTGACTCCATATGATGACTCCTTAAAGTACCTATCTTTGTTCTTTAAGCATCCATTGTGTTGAAATCATTTGCAAAATCTTAAGCTGAAAATGTTGTGCTGTACATTTTCATTTTGGAGAAACTGGGTTTGTGGAGGTTGACAATCTCCCAGTAGGTATTGTCCTTTACCAGAGATTCAGAAGCCATTTCAACAATGCTTTTAACCCTCTTAAGGTCAGTAGCAGCCTGACTTGGTAATAAGTCCAATAAATATTACAGTTGATCTCTGGGTGACCAGTTAGTATCAGAATGTCTGACACATTTCTGAAATTATTTGTTTTATTTGGGTATTGGTACGGCTTTAATTGTTCTTCAGTGTCTGTAGTTCATCTCCAATGGAAGAGAAGAAAGAAGGAAAAATACAATATTGAATAGGGTGGCTGAGGAGATTATTTTACTTATTTCTAAAACAGCAGTTCAGTTGGATAAAGTCAATAATGCATCGTCTAGGGTAATTGCCTGAATGCAAGGAATAGTAATTAAAATTCCATATATCAACGCATAAATTTAATTTTGGTTTTTTCCCCAAGTGTCTAGTTTACCCTAACTGCTTGAAAACGTGTTGTGTTAATGTTTAGATTGTATGTGAATGCACTCGCAAACAAAGGAGATGCTGCAAGCCAAATATTATTTGGAATGAACAGTAACAAAATGCTGAAAACCTGTTCTTCAAACAAAACCCCTTTGGCTGGGTATGCAGTCTGTGATAAAGTTTCTTGTAGATGAACAGCTTGAATTCATAAAATTTCATCTACATTGGAATCTGCTTCCTCAATTGTGATTTTACCACTTAAAACTAAAACACATTTAAGATTTTAAAAAAATATGTAAAATCAGCCACTTTCTATTTGCCAAGAGGTATAAGAAAAATAATCTTTTAAATTTTTTGTGATAACTAATCAGTGCAATACTGACTTGTCACCTTTTATAAGATGTAAAAATCAATACCTTTTTGTCAATTAACAGGAGTAACCTTGTTTATATGTACCACTTCCACGCATTGCAGTATGTAGTCCTTTAGTTGGAGTTTGGGACAGAGTAAACTTTTTGGCTTAATATCAGGATCTTGTTATTCTTGTTCTTAATCTAGAAACACTTCCTTAATCATTTATACCTTTCATCTCAGCTATTATTCCAGGGTTAGTTTCTGTAACTTTAATTTATGTTATGCAAACTTAGCAAAACCATGATAGTAATGGTTTACTAACTGTGCACTGCTAAATTTTTATACTGAGAATGTTATTTATATAAAGTTCAATATGTTAAGAGTTTTCTTTGTAAAGTTGAAGCAAAGATAATGCTGAATCTGCAAATTCCGAACTCTGATAAAGAAAGTAATGCTGTAGATGTAAATTTGTTAGTGTTAACGTGTAGTACCTACACATAAACGTTACCGAGGCACTTCCACTCTCTGGCATTTTTTGTAGGTAGCTGTCTTTTAAAACACAGTATCTTATTATAGATTTTCATCTCAGTCTTATGCTTTGAAAGTCATAAAATACTGACTTTGTTAAAAAATGTAAAAGAAATGCTGTGTTAGAGCTTAGCATTATATTTAAGTGGATGTTTCCAGTAGCTGTGTCAAGCGGATGTTATCTGGGTTGTATATGGATAAAGGTATATAAGTTTGAGTTCCTGGGCATGAAAATTGTCAGCCATCAGAATCTTCTAAATGACCGTTTCTATTTCACAGAATAGAGGAGAACAGAAAAATTTAAATGAATAATTAAAATGCTTTCTGTTACTCCGTGAAACTTAGATTGCAGTAGGCTTCTATAGATTGTGTTTCTGAAAAATAGGGATAGTGTTGACCCCAGCCTGTTTGATGGTTCTCTTCAACATGAAGTGTTGGCTTTAGTTTAGGGGGCTTTTTTGTTTGGAGGTGGGGTTGCCTCCCCCACCCCCCCCGAAGAAAGAGACAAAACCATTTTTGAATTTAAGTCCTTTAGTTCCGTTCTCTGGGTATGAGGGGCTAGTGTAGTTACCTTGGAATGAAATCGCTCAATCTCATACAGTAGTATCCTTTCCAACTCTAGTCTGAAAGTTGATGTCTTTCAACATCATGTTTTTAAACATAATGTAACTCATGGATGCAAGGAGTTTAATTTAATATTTATAAATTTAATTGCAAAATTGTTACTAGTTTTGTCACAGTAACTTTATATGCAGGTTTCTAAATAAACAGTAGATATAAACGAAGAAGTACAAAGTTTTTTTCACGCATATGTCTACATTGATTATAATGTACAAGCATCCCTTTGGGATCAATGAAAGCTTTAATTTGGATCCTGCAACAATAGTCTTATTCCATGACATGTAATTACAGTTGTAATTTTAATATTAGTGAGTAGCACAAAGTTCTGAGTCATGTAGTAATCCTATGATTAAATATTTTTTAATTTTAAAACTAAAGATCCGAATTCTCAACTTGAAATACATTTTTGCACAAGAGACTCCATATCAGTAGTTTATGAGTATCCACAGCTATTTGAAGTGCTGCAGATAAGATTATTTTATTTCCTAGTTGTCAGAGGCTAAGTAACAGAAGAATTTTAACATAGCATTGGTTCACAATATAAGCATTCTTTGTTAGAAAAGATTAAAAGGGACACATTTACAAAATTGATCATAATGTCATCCTGGCTTATGTATTATGTTGTCACCTGATTGCCATTAATATTTGAAATAATAAAAAAGATTACTGTCCTGAGCTATTGAAGTAACCAGTCTTGACACTTAACACTAATTAAATTTATCCTTTGAGGTAATTATTTTGCTTATTAATACTCCAAGAAAAAGACACTAATTAGTGAGAGAAACTAAGATGTAGAAGACTTTAGTCAGAACGTTAACCCTGAAAAATTATAATGAAGGCAACAGTACAGATAGAAAATTCTTTGCAACCTTGTAAGAAAATTCTTTCTATAGGATGCATTTTAAAAACCCCCAAACTTTATTATTTTGTTTTAATTCTTTAAATATGTAGGAGGAACTGTTTTGCGTATAGTTGAGATGATACCAGTTACCATTAAAAATCCACCTTCTTTTGTCCATAAAGAAGAGCTGCTTCCTATGCCCACGTAGATGTTGCCTTTATTGAGAACTTGGCATCGGCTCAAATAGTGAATCTTGTTTAAAGATAACAGAACATGTTGTTATAAGTTAGGGAGAAGTTGCCCAATGGTACTATTGTGAAAAAAATGTGAGTTTTTCTTTGGAGAGACCTACATGGACAGTTACACCAAAGTAGAACAGAGAGAGAAAACTGGCTGTTTCAGTTCTCCCGTGCAATGCGTTATATCAGCTTCGTAGCTTGTCCATTGTTTTTACCTGTATGTATCTTATAGTAAAAACAAAATAACTTGTTTTCACTCTGTTCTACATCTGGGTAGCTCACAGATATAAACTGCCTCCCATACAAACTTGCCTTTTCAATTGTGGAGGTGAGACCTGACACAGGGTGGTTTATTTTATCAAGTCGCAAATGCTGACAGTGTTATAGTGGCAGTCTGCTTGGCATCTAAGGGGAAAACAAAGTCACTCCTCCTGCTCTTGTTGACTAATACCAACATGAACTAATCTGTTTGCCTAAGTCAGTTGCAAATGGGAAAAGAGGGACTTGGGAATGAACAAGACGTTTAGGAAGGATCCCAAATTAGATAGAGGGAGGGTTGTTTGTTTTTTGTTTTTTTGGGTTTTGTTTGTTTTTTTTTTTTTAAATTGTGTTCTTACTTTGACTGTCAGCACAAGTGGTATTCCTTCCCAAGGAAGGCAGAGTGTTTCAAACAGCACTGGAAGTCCTCTCCTTGATTTTTAATAGTTATATACAGTCTCCATAACAACATTACGAACTTGCCTCGTGAACTTAAACAGTCAAATGCTAACATTATTGTGTCTTGTTGGAAAATTACCACTTTCTACAGCACTTCTCTGCTGTTTTTGAGAATGAGAAGTCTGAGATTTGTTAAACAAGTCTGCATCTAAGGCATGGCCCTTAGCAGCAGGAAGAAATGGGCTCGAACCTGCCTGTAGGTTGGGTTTTGTTCTTAATCGTTGTGAATATCTTGAGAAGAATCAGTCCCCTTTTAAGTCTTTGGGAGACTTCACTTGACCTGTTTTGTCCATTACGGAAGGTTTTTTTTTTTGTTCTTGTCCTGCAGAAAGTCCCTTTTGCCTCCACTTTTACCTTCCTGTCCACTGAGTCTATAGGGAGCACATAAAACATTGTTCAAGACTTCTCACTGTTTCTCCACTCCCCTTAATAGAAGGAACTGTAGAAGCACTGATGCAGCGATGCAGAGAACACTCTCTTCTCCCATAGTATGCATGAAAGAATGTGACCAATGGACAAGAAAATACAGCTAATTCCATCAGCTATAATAACCAGCTTTCTGCAAGGTAAAGAACCAGCCTTGTATCTGCCCCATGTCAATGGTGTTAGGTTACTCATTAGCCTTTCACACACAAGGCAGTAGCATCTAAGTGAATATTCAGAGCTGTTTTCTTTTCGTACAGACTCAGCTGGAAAAAGACAATTTTGTTAACTTCCTCAAGTTTGAAAAGAAGCTTTAAAAAAAAAAACCACAACCAACTCTTGGCACTGTTTTGAAATCTAGCAGTAGTTCTGAGTGAGCAGTTGAGAATTTTGAGTAGGTATGCAAACATACTAGGCAAATTAAGTCAGTGTGATGGTTTCAACAGATGAAACAAAAACCCCAGACTATAAAAAATATAATGTCCCATTTCATCAGGTATATCATTTTTTAAAAAGAAATCTTTATAAGGAGTACTTAAGAATAATTGCAAGAGCAGTTGGATAATGTGAACTTAGGGTAGATTTCAGAAAGTTAGATCTCAGTAAAGTAATGCAGGGGTTTGTTTATTTAAAGGTTTTTCTGTGAGCTATATTCTTTATGGTGAAGTTAGTAAATATGTTCTGTATCTACCAATTGCAGTCCGATTTCCTCTTTAAAAGATCTTAGTTGAATATATAAGTAGTGGTATTTAGAGTGGCAGGGTTTTATTTAATTTTTGTAGTATTTTTTAAAAATCTTTTTGAGTTAAATTAGTGTTTGCAGGAGAGAAAACACTTCTGTGAAGTACCAAAAAAAAAAAGTTAAACAGCTTAAGTCCCCTGCCTTCTCAGAACTTTAAATGTGCAAAACCTGTGTGTTAAGTATATAAAAAATAAAATCTTACATTCAGATTCTAGAGGGAAAGGTGCTTTCAGCTGAAGAAAATTTTATAGCTCTTGTATAATGTAATTTGTACAGTTTCATTAATACAGGTTTTCCATTCACATTATTTTGCATTGTGCTACACATATTTAAAAACAAACCCCCAAACTTGCTGGCTTTAAAATATTGAGAAATAGACTGTCCAATTTGTTCAAATTTATCTCTCACTTCTCCCGTACTTTCAGATTTTTTAAATGGTGGGTAGGATTTTCCACATTTGTTCCTCTGTCTCATCATAAATTACTCAATCTGAAATATTGCCAAAATATCCTCCAGAATGTTAAAATACATTTTAGGATGCGTGTTGGTCATCTTCAGGGGGAGAAAAATAGCACACTGAGTAAAATCAGTCTAAAATGAAAACAAAAGTTTAGCAGGACCTGACTGGCTCAGGCAATGTTCTAAAATAGACTATTGTGCTATGTGTAAAATAGCGCTTGCTGTTTAGGAAAATATAAGTTGAGCAGTGAGGTTGTCTTTAATGTTGTTACCGCATGTCCACCTTGTTTAATAGGCTTCCTCTCAAGAACATCATGAATAGGTCACTTTGAATGTCTGCAAGAAGAAAGTGCCACCTCCCTGCAAAGTTATTACAAATAATATAGATTTTTCCAGGTTCTGTATAATCTTGCCTTGTAACTTCAGAAGTGTTTCCCACTGTCATCTGCTTGTTTGTCACATCTTATTAATTCACAAAAAGTTTGTCTGCTGAAAGTGGCTCACAAGTAGGCAGCAGGCAGGAGAGGAAGTGTCCAGATCAGTGGCCCGTGTTTTCTCTGCAGACACCTGGGTTTGTCTTGTTCTTTTCCCCCTATTTCCCAGTGTGATGTTTCTGTCCCTGAGATCTTAAATCACCTAGAAATTGTGGCTTCCAAATTTGGTTGGAGTAAAGGCTCACGTCAACAAGGTCAAGGAAAGGGACTTCCAGTCCATGTTGTAGAAACATTTGTTTCTTCTGGGAATGAATACCATGAGCTTTGAAGGCATATTTAGGAAGGAGGAGGTCTTCACTCTTTTGAACAGCATTATATTTTCTTTCAGTTAATGTTTTACACAGTAATGTCTTGGTAGTTTGTTCCTTAAGGGAGTTGAATTGCTCTAAAAAGAAAATTCAGCTTCAGATATTGCCTCTTTGTTGGGGAAAAAAAACTCAAAACAAACAAACAAAAACACAGCCAAACCCACAACCAACAAAACTGTAAAGTAAATCATAGAGTTCTCAGCCAACAAAAAAATAGAGGATATTTGTCTGCAGTCACCTTTACCAATGTATGTTTCTCAGTGCTTATTCAAATTTGTGCACAAAACTGTGTGCATGCTTAATTGGAAATTTTAATCTTTAACTCTGATGGCATCAGAAAGCTTTTTTCCTTAGGAGCTTTGTTCCATTAAATGTCTGTGGAGCTTGCTTCAGTTCACTAGATAGTGAAGACAATTTTAACTGTGATTGTCCTCTAATTCTGGTTACAGGTGACCTGCATATGTTAATTGTAATCTTTGCAGAGCTTTTTATTTTATGTGCTGGTTCTCCCCTGATCTTTCCTAGGAGGAAAATATTTCTAACTTGTAGACCTTCACTTTTTTCAGGTCACTTAATAAGATATCAAGACTCTAAAACATTTTCTCTAACTGTGTTTGATGTTACGTGGTTAGATTTATCTTCTTAGTTTCTTTTGCCACTAATGAATATATGCCCAAAGCGTTTTTACTTTGTTTGATTTTCCCCTACCTGCAACTTTTTAGGAATTGATCCCACTCATACTGTGTACAGCCTGCCTCCATCCTGAACCCAAAGAGAGAGATCAGCTTCTACACATACTGTTCAATTTGATCAAACGACCAGATGATGAGCAAAGGTGTGTTTGCGTTTGTGCGTTGTGGGTCAAGAGGGAAATTTTTTTTCTTTGTCAAAGAAGCAGAACTAATAGAAACTGGGTATTACTGGATGACTTTAACCAAGTTTCACTTAAGTTGATATTTTGCTTGTATAGTGTTGACAAATTTATGTGGACTTTGGGACTTTCCATTTCTTTCCATGAGCTGTACTTTCTAGTTACTGAAATGTAAGAATGTGCTTGATAAGCTGCAGTGTAACGTTTCAGTTCCTTTTTTGGTTAAAGATGAAGTGAAACGCTTTGAAATGAGCTTTAAGATCATACTTCTTAGCAATGGTTGATATAAAAATCGAAACAGTTGATACAGAAATCAAAACAGCTTTTTTAAACATCTGTCAGTGTATCTTAGTGATCTATATAAGTTAACTACCATGTTTAGTTGGGGAAAATAGCATGAGAAAACAGTACTCTTCCTCCTCATGGTTCAGTACTGTGCTAGCAATAAAAATGCAGTGATTTAGTTCTGACAAGTTTTAAGAGCTTTGGTTTGTTTTGGTTAACGTTGTGAAAGAAAGTATATTTTTTATTTTGTTTTATAAATTTAGTTCTTCCTTAGTAGTGAGGAAATCTGACTTTGACCGATCTTGATAAGTCATATTCTTAAGGTTGAAAGACAGTACCCTAGCTGGTATGTTTCCTTCTCTAATGTGAAAAGATTTTTTCATATGTGATCTGTAGCTTTTCCATTATTTTTGTTAAAGGTGTTTTATAAAGCATCTATATCTGTCCTCGCTCTTTTGTGTCTTCAGACAAAATAGGCTTTATGAAATAAACTGAAAGCATTTCTTTTGAAGAGTCTCTGAAACTGAAATGTTCTGGTGTCTTTCTAAATTGTTCCCATGGTAAAATTTAGAGATGAGGTATACTTGAAAGAGATGGCTTTGGAGACAAAAAAATGCATAAATAAGTACAAGCAACTTGTAGCAGAGTGGCATCATGCAGATTGAGATTATAAGAAGATGTAGTCCTGGTTCTACGCCAGGTTCATTAGAAATCTGCTTTTGAAACATCTGCTGCTATCTAAAATGTTTTGAATGTCCCATGCAGATTGCCAAGCTAAAATCACTCGCTCGTAGTCTCTTGTAGTTAATTTGTCACGGGATTAGTGGCCCATTAAGTAGATTTTTCATATGACTTTTTAGCTGCAGTTAGTTGTGTTTTTTCTATTAGCCAAGAAAGAGGAAAATTCAAGCTTCTTTTTCCTTGAAGTTGTTCATTCTTTGTTGAGAGTTAGACATTTATATCTAAAAACAACTACTCATTTTCATCAGAACTTTGGGAAGAATATTTTGCCATAACCTCTCCAGGACAAAGCATGTATATACATAGTATGTATTTACACACATAAAAACCATAATCTGTTTTTAAGGTGCCATAACACCTGACTGAAGAATAAGTAGAATTGCATCAAATAAGAGATTCTGAATACCAATTAGGCAGAAAATAATTATTCAGGATTTCAGTTGGTTATTTATACTTACATATTTGTATGGAAGTGTATTATGCATGCCCGTTTTTATCTAAGTTTAAACAATATTTTAGCAGTCTTGTGTGATATGAAGTAAGCAAGGACATTCAGGTTTAGTCATCAGAGCAATTGTATTAATTATCTCATATATTACGTGTTTACCTTCTGCTAAACCATACATGACACATTAAAGTAGCAGTGGATAACAAGTTGACTTTTTTAATTTGCAAAATGCAAGAGACTAAAATGTGACATTTTCTTTCTAACAATGAACCTGTTAAAATAAGTCCTTTAAATATTTGGCTTTGTAAAGTATGTTAACAATTATGCAGACTTACCCATGTGAGAGGCTTTTTGGTGCATGCAGATACAGCATAATGCCATAGTCTTGTATACTAACATTATATTTTACAAGGCCACTTTTATCCTCAAGGCTTTTCTCATTAGTGTACTATTCAAGTTCTCAAAATGTCTATCAAATTCTCTTCTGCAAAGGAACAAGTATGTGTTAGCTTTACTTAAACTTCTTTTTGGACAATTGGTTTTAGAAGCTAAGGAGCCATGAAGAAGTCAGATTAATGTTGGGATCTTTTAGGACAAGGTTAAAACATAGTTCAAAATGTGAACTCTTGCAGATTTTCAAGTAATGTACCTAAGAAGCAGCACTCTTAATGTAAAGAAGCTAAAATACATCAAGCTTAGCATATTTAGTATGACTTTTCTTCGGTCATATGATACCCCCTCTTACAGAACACACATAACTTGCTGATATATTAAGGAAAACTGTAGTAAGTAAGTTTTTAATATGACCTTTAGGAGTGACAAAAGAACCTTGAACTGTGTAATATAAGATAGATTTGCTTACTAATGCATGCAGTCACTTTTTAAAACTTCCAGAGAGAGTTTAGAAGTGTTAAATTATACCTGTTTTACTCGGACTTCTGCCTTGTTCCTCTAGTTTGATTCTTGATTTCACTTTGGTTTCTGTACTGATGAGGCAAACTACTGCTCTGCTGACTTGGACTGATGGAACACTCTGTGTTCCTGCCAAAGAGATCGTAAGTGCGTAACCCGGAGAGAGCTCTTTGAGGAAAGCATCCCCAGCATCTTGTTAACAAGAGATCATTATGAAAATAAGTAAAAAGAGGTTTTTATCCAGCCTAGGCTGCAAGTTTTCCAACAACTTAGTGTTAACGCTTTTTGTTTCAATGACCTGTTTTTGAGATCCTTGCAACCTTTCCTTCCCCTGAAATGCTAACGGTTGTCATATACTTTTAAGGTGGTTACAGTAAAATATTTAAAACATTATTTTTTAATTTTTTTGCAATATATTAAAGTTCTCTATAGCCAAGGCAAAAGGAAATCTGAGTTAACTTTGAGATTTCATGGAACTTTATTGAGAACGTTTGATTTGAAATAAAAAAATTAAAAATTTGGATTTCCCCATTTATAACCCAGAAGACTTCAAGTGACTACTGTATTCTAGTTGATTTTTTTTAAAATATACTTTAAAAGGATATTCTGTTGCCCAGATCTGTGATTAGGTGCAGTGTATAGAACCAAAGACAAAATACTTGAACCTAACTATTTTGTTTGATGTAGAATTCAGAACTACCATAGGCTTTTGTCTCCATATTCCTATCACATATCAGCTGTTGACTTCTTGAGTCTTATCTAATCACTGCATTTTTGTTTTCCACCAATCGTTTTTTATCTTGATCAAAGGTCTAGTTCTCCCATGGGGGGGAGAACGAAACCCAACACAAAACCAAAGAGCTTGCTCTGATTGTTGGCCTAAAGAATGCTAGAGGGGAAAAAAAAATCCGTTTAATTATTTCTCCTTGAAAAGATTCTGAAAGTAAATGAGTCGGTTTTTTGATGGAGTATATTGTATAACTGGTTAAGAAATAGCCAGCAGAATCTCTGCCTTTCAACCTTAAGGGCATACCATTGGCTGCAGTAAATATTTAGGAGTTTAGACATGACACTAAAATAGTAAGAAATTAATTCTGGCTTACTTTCCATAAAGCAATAATGAACAAATTCTCAGTGGTGTAGGTGATACAATGAGTGTCTCATGTCCATACGATGTTGTTTGAAATTAGTTAATTAAGTGTTGATGTAGGCACTAAAAGTAAATAGAACTGGTGAATTGCATACAAAGCTGGTATCATTCCAATCCTATTAACAGGAGAAATAGTTAGAAGTAAAAAACCGTAGCAAAATAAACACTCATTAAGTAAAAGTTAAAATACCACAACATCACAAATTTTACTGAAATTTTAAATATATATCTGTGCCTATGAAATTGATGGAACAACAGTCATTTCTTGCCAGCTTTGAGGAAAGTTAAAAAGATGGAAGAATATAAATACAAATGATTCAGGTGATTGTATACTACTAACTGCTTCTCTTTTATAATGCACTTTAGAAGGTTTCTGACAGGAGTAATGTTCAGTATTTTGGGAGAGATGACAGTAACTTGCATATTAGCATGTTGCAAAACAAGTTACTTGTTTTGAACAAAGGTCATTAAATCTCCTGAATGCTTCTAAATAAAACCAGTATGTGTACTTGACTAAAATACTGTTAGTATCAAGTAATTTAATTTAGATCATTTTACTACATGATGAGTTGTAGTATTCGGTAGTAAGAATTAAATAAGCAATTTAGTCAGAGATTCAGTCTCGGGCATTAGGAAATCGGAGATTCCCAAATCAGAGATTCTGAGGCTCTGCTTTATGAAGTTTGGGATCTGCACGTTTCTGGAAAAGGTGTATTAAACAGAAAACAAGACAGTGGCTTTCCGTTTAAGATTTAGTCTATAAGTCAGTGTGTATAATGTGAAATTTTGACAGTAGACAATTACCTGTTGCCTGACATCTACTTTTCCTAGCTTAAAGAATACATTGTATGTATTATAGAACTTTACTTTATAAACAGATTAAAGCTTTAAATTTATGTTTTCAGACAGATGATACTGACTGGGTGTGTGGCATTTGCCCGACACGTTGGACCAACACGTGTAGAAGCTGAGCTTTTACCGCAGTGTTGGGAACAGGTAACTGGTTATTTTGTGCTTTATGCTTGAAAATTAGTTAAAATTCATAAATGCTGAGTTTTATTTGTCTGAGGGGAGGTTGCTTTGGATTTGTTTTTCAATGAAAGGCAGTTCACAGCATTTTTCAGAAAGATATTTGGATGCTCTTTGTCCTCACTATGTACTTTTATATGACATTAAAAACAACTCAGAAGCAGAAAATTAGTCAAAGATTCTCTGGAGATTCTAGTTACCTGCATATACCTGCATATGTTTCTTGTTTTGAAATGTGGGGATGCACATGTGCCTCATCAGTTTTGCCTGGCCTATTGCCAGGTAAGTGCCTTTATAATTCATACTGTGATTTCCAAACTGTTGGAAATGCATTTTCATTCGAAGATTTCATTTGCTGATTTTTATATCGTAATAAGTTCCTGGAGCAGTGTCCATAGTTCTGCTAGTTTATTTTCTTAAACAGAAGATTAAAGATCAAAGTAGTCAGAAATAAGTCCTTTGTAGATGAGTATGATTTTACACTTGTAAGATCAGCCTGAAGTTTACATGTAAACTCTAGAATCACAGTGACCTTTTCCACAGATAGTCTAAATTAATAGAAATAACCGATCAGCCAAACTGAAATGCTCTTACTGTTTCATCTGAGGCATAGAAACAGAACAACATGAGTTCAGGTGAAGATGCGCGAGATTTTCCCACCGTAATGAAGAAAAGGGAGTTCATAATTGCCTAAAAGACAGTGAATAACTAAGCCATGACAGAGTGGTAATGCTTCCTTTGATGGCACAGTCTTTCTGGTCTGATAATTGTCTACTGTTTCTTGCATAACTCAGTCATCTGTGTTTCACAATAAAAGTCCAAGCTTTAATAGTCTTAATGCTTTCTGACAGAAGAAGTACGTATTATGTGCAGCTTATGTGTTTATATGAATGACTGCTGTATCTATTGATTAAATGAAGGACTCATGGCAATAGTAGTTGAACACAGAATAATCCACATTTTGTTTTCTTAGTCCTTCTCATGAAGTTTAAACAGTGTTTAAAAAAAGTCTCACCTCAGTAAGAGCCCATCTTCATCATACCACTTTCTTGTTAATTGCTGATGCAAAAGAGAAACCATTCCAACTGTAACAGTACAGCATATCAGGCTGCCAAGCCATATGTCATCGTGCATTTATTTAATGCAGTTTGCCAGATTTTGTTTGCAGTACTGAAACCAGGTCATTATTTTCTCCAGCAAAATACCAGCTGAATCTCATTGTCACAAGACAGAGTTTGTAGAAGGAACTCAAAAATATACCTACTTTTCTCCGTTTTCTCAGTAGGTACTTTAATTATGAAAGTGTTCATGAAGTTGGTCTCCAACCAAAATCCATTTATGAGTACAAAGGACTGGGCCCTCAGAAGATTCAGCATTTTCATCCACGTTTTCTGGAGCTCAGAGTTATCTGGCTAGTCTTTGTGATCTTTGCAGGTAGCTGGCTCATCTGAGTTCAGATCAGTGCTGAAAGTTCTCTCAGAATTAATGACCAGAATTAGCTTCCGAAATTGTACTACTGCTTATTGCAGACAAAAGGAAAAGAAATAATAATAAACATTTTACAGTTATGTTTAAGTTTCCAAGGTCTAATAATCTTCCCTGAACACAAACTTTGTGGAAATTTGTGTCTTTTTCCTCCAGTGTGTCAGTACATCTCTGCAGTATCAGGGGAGATAGTTATATTGTCTTACCAGTCCACCTAAGCCAGTTGAAAGTAGTCTTTGCCGTTGCCCTTGGGGAGGCAGAGCTCCAGAAGACAAAGTGTGTCTGCTACCAGTAGGGAATTTGGATTTGGAAAGATGGCACATAAGTTAAAGATACCAGTGTTATTAAAGCAGACTGTTGCGTGCCTGTAATGCTTCTCATCGATGACATCTCCGTTCTTCCAAAAAATATTACAGGTGCCCTACTGATGAATTGATGCAAAATAATGATAGACACTCAGAGAAGGTTCTTCTGTGCTTGAGACATCAGTTTAGTCCTGAGACTCATGATTTGTTCATTTAATGAAATGGTTTTTGCCACACTTCATTCTTGAGAGAGTTCTTGATGATTTCAGATCAGAACAGTGAGAAACCTGAAGACATTAATAGTACATCAGGGTCGGGTACCATTGTTCAGTGTGCTGTGGAAATAAAGTCGAGATAAGAGGTTGTCCAAAGTTGATTTATTACCATGTCTTCATCTGTAGTTTTTCCCAAGCCAGTAGAATTGAGAGAATCACAAAATGGGTGGGGCTGGAAGGGACCTTTGAACATCTTGTAGTCCAAGCCCCCGCTTAAAATGGAGTCAGCTAGAGCAGGTTGCTCAAGACCAAGTCCAGTCTGGTTTTGAATATGTCTGAGGATAGAGACCCTGTAACATCCCTAGGCAATGTGTTCCAAGGTTTGGCAAACATCCCAGTTAAACAGGATTTCCTGTATTTCAATTTGTGTCCACTTTCTCTTGTCCTTTCATTGGGCACTTCTGTGGTTTTTACCTCTCTGCAGATACATACAGACATTTATACATATGGATAAGATCCCTTCTGAGCGTGCTCTCTCTTCTCAAGACCAAACAATCCCAGCTTCCTTGGCTTCCCCCCATATATCAGATACACCTATCTCTTAATCATCTTTATGTCTCTCTGCTGGACTTGCTCCGATATGTCTTTGTCTCTGTAGCTGGGAAGTCCAGAACTGTACACAGCACTCCAAATATTGTCTCACCAGTGCTGAGTAGAGAGGGATAATCACTTTCCTTGCCTGCTGATGATGCTTATCCTGCTGCTGCCCAGGGTACCACTGGTCTTCCTTGCTACAAGGAGTGCATTGCTGGCTCTACTTGGTATCTGTCAGACCCTCCAGGTTCTTCTCTGCTAACCTGCTTTCCAGCTGGTTGGCCACCAGTCTGTCCTGATGCATGGGAATTATTTCTGCTCAGGTTCAGGACTTCGCACATCCCTTTATTCAATTTGATGTTGGTCCTGTCTGCCCGTTTCTCCAGCCTGTTGAGGTGCCTCTAATGGCAGTATACCCATCTGCGTATATCAGCCACTCCTTCCAGTTTTGTGTCATCTGCATACCTGTTGAGGTGCATTCTGTCTTGGCATCCAGGTCACTAATGAATGCGTTACACATCTTCATTGTTGGCCTGAGAATCAGCCCTTGGGGTGCACTGCTGTGGACTGGCCCCTGCTGCAACTCTTTGAGGCTATGATTTGTTCAGCCGGTTTTCCATCCATGTCACTGTCCTTATCTAGCCCAGACTTCATCATTTTGTGAATGAGGATGTTCTGGGAAACAGTATTAACAATCACGCTGAAGTCAAGATAAAAACGTTCACTGCTCTCCACTTGTTCACTGAGCCAGTCATCTCAGAAAGCTATCAGGTTGGTCATGCATGGTTTTTCCTATATAAATACATGCTGACTGTTCCAAACCAGCTTCTTGTCCTGCATATGCTTGGAAATGCTGTCTAGGATTAATTGCTCCAACCCCTTCCCAGGTGACGGTTAAAGCTGGCTCCACCAGGATGCAAACTTGATTCAGAAGTGTCAATGTTGAATTTGTGAGGCACAATTTTCTAATGGCCCTTAAATGGAAAGAGGAGGCAGCACAGGATCAAGAGGTTCTCGGGAACAGGAGCTGTTTTCATTCATGCTTTAGAGATGCAACATGTTTAAGCTGAACTCGAGAACAGAATTTCAATAGCATGCAAATACTTCTTGGTTTAGTACATGCGTCTGTTTTTGACCCCAAGTGCTGGGCAAGCCCTAGGCAGCTATGCTACACTGGTTGGATCCGAGCACTAGAGGGCACTTGTGTAGTTCTCAGAGAAACAGCGCTTCTGAAGGGCTACACAAAATAAAATATTTCATGACAGGCCAGCTCAGAAGTTACTCATACACTGCTTTCTGCCATTCTTTTTACTTCATATACATACATACTTCTCAGATTTTTCTCTTACTATAAGCTCTGTTTTATAGAACAATTGAAAAAGGCTGTATCTGCTTTGACTGTATATGTAGAAGTTGTGTATGGGTACTAAGCAGTCACAAATTCTTGCACAGAGGCATAAAGACAATGTTTATCTAAGAGGTGCAGACGTATCCCTCCATTGCATTCATTCTAACTGCATTTTGAATAATGGTTACTGCAAAGCAAATAGCTGTTCTGTTTCTCTCTACCAGATCAGCCACAAATACCCAGAGAGACGGCTACTGGTAGCAGAATCCTGTGGAGCTCTAGCACCTTACCTTCCAGTAAGTATTAATGCTGTCTCTAAATACTTTGTTAGTGAAAGCACGGTGAAAATCTGTTGCATAATGTAAACATCCTTCATAATTTTAAATATTCCCAAGGGTTTATGTAATGCATAGGCAGTCACATTGTATTCTACTTTATATCACATGTGAGATTCAATAAATGACATTGAGGAGATAGCGTATTATAAAGGAATACAGGTAAATCTAGTTATAAAATGTCTTTAAAAACCCTATGTTCTGAGAAAGTCATCTTTGTTTCAGTAAAGGTGAAGTTAAGATAATTAGGACCAATTAAGGAAATAATCTCTGAAAAAATAGTTGGCACCCAATAATAGAGTTCTTCCGGCACTGTGGAATGTTATGTGAAGAGTGCTGCCAGTCAAAAGAAACGGCAAAATTAAGTCAGTGGCAAACTAGAATTTGAAACTGCAGAGAAAGATGAAAATAACAAGTTAAAAACCCACTTTTCCAATTTAGCAATGGACTGATTAAAGATTCTGTTTAAAATTTAGGCCTATAGTAGTTTTCTGCTGATACTTGTTTTTGGTACATACTTCCATACGAATTGAAGGACCTGAGTTCTGTGCTTAGTAGGACAAAAGGCTCTCTAATGAGGCTACTGACATTTTATATTCATTTATCTTCTGTTGTGAAAACTGAATGTGTAATATTCAAGGGCATCCATGGTTGGAGGAAGGGATTTTGTTTGTAAGCACTAATAGAAGTGCAAATTGTTTATAAAAATTACTATAAATCTGCATTTCTTTTTTCATTGGTTTTAACAAGTATGTTTCTTGTTTACAAACAGAAAGAAATCCGTAGTTCGTTAGTACTTTCCATGCTGCAGCAGATGTTAATGGAAGATAAGGCAGATCTGGTACGAGAAGCTGTGATCAAAAGCCTTGGCATCATTATGGGATATATTGATGATCCAGACAAATATCAACAGGTATAATTTGCTTTGGCTTTTGTATGTATGAAATGTCTTCTGCAGTTACTTCGTGAATAGGGGATGCCTAATTTAATGTACTTCTATTAAGTATTTTCAGATACTTTAAAAAGTTTTGATGGTTTAAATGAACATTGATTTTACTGTATCCTCAAGACCAAAAAGAAAACATGTACATAAAAGTATCCTTAGAACCTCAGGTGTAAGCCTCGTCCAGAAGCTTCTCTGATAATTCATAATTTGCCTTCAAGAACATGCCACTTCATTGGCCACCTGATGCTATTAGCCAACTTGATATCATCATTTGCTAACAAAGATTCATCTACTCCAACAAATCCTACTTGTAGTTCAACTTATTATTGCCTAATAATGTTTTAAATAAGTGAAAATTAAGAACTTCTAATCCTGTCTTTGAGTTTTGAAGGCAGAGTGGTAAAATGTGTTTCTATTAATTCTGAGAACTTGACTGTAGAGAAACACTAGCATGGTCACTGGACCACCTACTGTTTACCTTTGTAGGTGGGCTGGGAATATCTGCTGAAGGGCCTCCATGTACTACATTGTTTTATTTTTATTGGTGTAAAATTTTAAAAATAGGTTATAATCTTTTTCTAGACCGTGTGTTTTGTGTAGCAAACTTCAGTGTGAATTGTGCAAAAAATAATTATATTTTTTATTTTGCCAGGGCTTTGAACTGCTGCTTTCAGCTTTAGGAGATCCTTCAGAACGTGTAGTTAGTGCAACACATCAGGTATTTTTACCTGCTTACGCTGCCTGGACAACAGAACTGGGAAATTTACAGTTCCATCTTATACCTACGCTGCTTAATAAAATTGAAAAATTGCTCAGGGTATGTGCTCAGCTGTTTCTACATTGGAGAGTCTTCTTGGTATCTGTATTACGGATGCAGACTTTCTAAAAAAATACAAAAGTGTAAATAATTACTACTTAATGTTCTATCAGGAAAAAATTTTCAGGAGATATTTAATACAACTTCATAACTTTTACTTGTCCTTTGGAAGAAAGAAAAAAAATACCAGCGCCAAACCCCTCAAAACAATGAGGCTTCTTTAACAATGTTTTACTTTATAGCCCAATAATCATAGTGCAGTTCAGAAAACGCCTGCTTGAGGCTGTGACCAGATGATGTGTGTTATTCTGAGTGCATTTGCCCTATATTTAAATTATTTTAAGGTGTCACTTTGTGGTTTTTAATAAAGTGAATTGTTTATTAAAAAATTAAAATAGAATTAATAGAATTGAATGGTTTATTAAAGTGGTTTGCAATTATGAACCAGTTTGCACTCTTGATTCGGTAGATACCTGGAAAGTTCTGGAGAATAGGGTATCTCATAACGATCTAACACACTTAACTGAGGTGCTTATTTTCAGAGTACAGGTGACTAGTTTATTCAGTTTGTAGATGCATTGGTTCCTAAGCCCAAGGAATCCCATTTCCAAAACATGCTGAATTTTTTTCTTTCAGAATATTTTTATGTTCGTCGACGTGAACCGCTGAATGCCAAAGGCTCTATTGCTTAAAGGTTTTGAGAAGAGACTTACGGGTGACAAGGGGACTTGGGTGGTGACACAAAGAAAGCTTGTGGTTAGGATAAATTACTATATAATTAGCGTTTCTGTGTAGAAGCTCGTCACAGATCTCTTGCCAGGGAATACATGCCTAAGCAACAGATCATCCAAACCGAAAACTTTTAACTAAATGCCCTGTTTGTTTCAGGAAGGAGAACACGGCTTGGATGAACATAAGCTGCATATGTATCTGTCTGCTCTGCAGTCACTGATTCCTTCACTGTTTGCACTGGTGCTACAGAATGCACCTTTCACAAGCAAGGCTAAACTTCAGGGAGAAGTACCACAAATAGAAGGTAAATGATTAATTTCTGATGCGTAGAATTTTTACAAGCCTAAGTATGATTCAGTGACAAATCTCAAATTACTGTTAACTGCAAAGGAGGAACTTCAGGCATAGTCTGTATATTTGGAATTCAGGTGTATTTAGCATTTCTACATAAATATAAGTCACAGAATATATATATAAACTTCACATCTTTGTAACACTGTCTGTACAACAATGATAGACGTTTATGTCCCTAGCCATTTTTTCTAATCTCCCTGTTCTTTGTGTTGTATTTTCATATATAGCAAGAACAGAGAAAGAAATTCCAGGGACCTCTGTCATGTTATGAATTTTCTTTCTTTAATGTTGCTGAGTTCATGGAGAGAATTTTTTTTAAAAACCCAGATTCCAGCATAGGAAGATTTGTCATGACTTTTTTCTTTGTTCTGTTTTTTCCCTTTATGGGAAAACATCTTTCTACTTTCTTTCCTTCCCCCTGCTTCTACTCCATTCTTGTGAAATAAATCAGTCTTAGACCTGAACCCTTAACAGATACTTACCTAATTACAAATATCAGTTTATTGATACAGAAGAAATAAGTACATTGTGAATATTCACATAATTATTTCCAGTAGAATAAAGGAGAGCTAAATGGTATCCTTCTGGATTCTTTTTTTTCTGTATTCACTTAGCAGTGTTCTGCACTGTAAGTTACAGGCAAAATGGCTTTTTTGTGCCCAGTGACATAATTTTATGTAATCCAGTGATAGTCTTACAGTAAAATACTTTATTGTCCTAACACAAAACACAAGTTGTGGAGGGGAAGAAAAATACAGTTTTGTGTTCTGATTTGCCTCTTAAATGCATTTCATGTTGGTCTCTCTTTAGCAAATCCTTAAGTAATGCTTCCTTTTTTCACCCATTTCTACACTTGAGAGACTTGATTATCACAAAAACAGTTTTTATTTCATCTTTCTTTATTTCTTCTTCTCAAACTTTTGAGAAAGCAAAGCATTTCCTAAAGGTTTCTGAGGAACTGATTTCCAGTAGCCAATAATAGCTCAAGAAGTCTACCCTCAGCTTCAGTTAATTCTTTCAAATTTAAAAAAAATAATGAATTGGGATAAATACAGCCTAGTGCAAGAGCTTCACCTTGTGTTATGCGTCTTCTTAATATCTTAGCAGACCGAATGGCCTAACAGTGAAGTTGTACTTAAATCAGCAATCCCAGCCTGTAGAATGTTTTCTCCTATTACAAACACTTTTAAGAGATATTATTGGTAATACCTGCCACGTGCTGAAAATAGTGCTGTGTGTGAAGATTCAAAGAATGGATGACAACTTTAAAGCAGAATTTGGAAAGTAGCTAGTGGTACATTACTGTACATTAATGTGAAAATGTTAAACGTGCCATGGTAAAACTCATTCAGCTGACTTGAGTCATTTGAAGATGAGCACTGGGTTCCCTGGGTTGCTACTGCTTAAATAAGGAATTAAAAAATTTCATCGTCTTTTGTTGATGATCGCTTGTTCTCTGCTGTTACAGTCACTAGATTTCCCCGACCCGTATCACCTCTTCAGGATGTGGCCATCATCATTGGAAGCCGTGAACAATTAGCAGTGTTGTTGCAACTGTATGACTATCAGCTAGAACATGAGGGTACCACGGGCTGGGAGACTTTGCTATGGGTAGTCAATCAACTGTGAGTTAATTTGTACCTTATGATCCCTACTTTTAAAATTTATCAAAATTAATAGTTGTTAAGCATTTAAGCATGTTTATGTTTAACAATTATTAAACGTAAGAATTTTAAGTATGATTGTGTTTAAGAATTATTAAAGAGGAAAAGATTGATTTTTTTTTAAAAGAAATTTTAATTTTCCTACTGAATTGACTTTGATTTTATTCAGAAAATAACAACTATCTAGCAGAATATGTAGGTAACTACTTGTGCCAAAAAAATTGTTTCTTTCACCTTTGCACTGGTATAATGAATTCTCTATTGAAGTGAACATTGTTGTAGTATTCAGAAATAATACAGAATCATGAGATTCATTATCTTATGAAATATACTGCAGTAACATGTTTGAAAATATAAGTCAGACTTTCCTGGCACTTAAACCCTTGCTTTCTTCAAGGGTCAGGAATTGTGCAGAACGTGTAGATAATTATATTAGAACCAATAGTGCTCTGTGTGTTTGTGTGTATTTATTAATATAAACAGTAAACCTGTATAAATATAACTGAAGAGAGACAAAAGATCAGAGTAGTGTTTAATATCCTTTTGTTTTCTGATTTTTAGGCTACCACAGCTTATAGAAATAGTTGGCAAGATCAATGTAGCGTCAACCGCCTGTGTCCATGAGTTCTCTAGATTTTTCTGGAGACTTTGTAGGACGTTTGGGAAAATTTTTACAAACACTAAGGTAAGACATTACCTTAAACATTCCACAAAAAGAGGACCTTGATAATATATATTCTTCATACTTACAGTGTGTCTAAATACCCACAGTTCACATGACCATTTGTATTTGCATATCACACTGATATTTTTCCATAAATACATTTAAATCTGCTATTTTTAAACCTCTGTTTGCATCCTTTTGACTTCCGGTTTTGACCGTTTTGGAATGGCCTTCTTGTCTTGTCCAACAAGGAATGATTTTTGAAAGTTGTATTCTTCATATATGCTTTGTGAATGGCATAGAGAATGGGAGAGATCATCCTAACTCTAATGATTTAACAATTTTCTTTCTTCAGAACAGCATGCTGTTCAGTGTTTGTGGCATACATAAGTACTCCAGCCTGTACTTGACTGGAAATTTAAAATTAATGCTTTCCCTGCCCAAAATATTTTCTGCAGATGATATCTAAATGTTTTTATCAGGGAAATACATTATTTTTCTCAATAAAATAGCTTCTGAATATAATTCAAAAATATTTTAAAGGGACGTTATAAAACATGAGAGGGTTACCTAAAGATGAAATTACAAAACAGGGTTAGCAGCATACACTGCTTCCAAAGAAGAGATTAAAAACAAGTCTCTGGTCTTTGAAAGTCCCTTCTGTAAGTTATCTTTAGAACCTGTGCTTCTATAAAATTGTTCTGATACTGATTATCACAGATATATTTTGGAAGAGAGCACTTCATGGACAGATACAAAACAAACCCCATTTTTTTTTTTAACATACAGCTTGGTAAAACCATATACCCTAAAGCCCACTAAAATATTGCCAAGAGACGTCAACGTTTTTGGTATCAGGAGTGCTAAATATTGCTTCTTCAGTGTGGGTGCTCAATAGAAATCTTTACTCTTTTGTCATACTCTCAATTTTCATAAAAGCTGGCTTGGCTGTGGTTTTTAAAGGGTTGGGTTGTTTTTTTTTTTTCCTTTCTGTACCTTCAGAATCTCCTTTCTCTGTTGGTTGGGGTTTTATTCTTAATTTTTTCCTGCGTTAATTGACACTGGTAACAGGTTTTCTTACATGGGATTCATCATTCTTTGTATAGGTAAAACCGCAGTTCCAGGAAATCTTAAGACTGTCTGAGGAAAACATAGGTAAGTACCTTTTTACTGAAATGAATAAAAACTGATCTTAACTGCAACTGGAAAAAACCTGTCAATCTCTTGTTCAAATAACATTGTCGGTCTGCAGTTTTCAATTTTTTTGTGTTTCTGAAACGTTGAAAATCTAATCTTAATCTGAATGGAACATTATGAATTTGTAGATTGTGTGTGTGTAAATTCCAAATAAAATCTCAAACCTAAATACCACTTCAGCATTATTTTAGCACGTGTACATATGCATATATATATAAATTCCTCATTTATATATAAAAAGGTAGATATATAAAATACTTATAATACATGCATATAAGTCTACCCTCTCTGTCTATAAAATATATTATTGCACACACACATATACATAATATATGTATATATAAAACCTAAATTCTCCACTGTGTTTCATTAGATTCCACAGCAGGTAACGGAGTGCTAACAAAAGCCACAGTTCCCATCTATGCAACAGGGGTCCTTACATGCTATATTCAGGTAGGTTTGCCTTTCTGTTTCTTTGTTAAAGGAATAATACATAAAATTTACCAAAAATCCCTTACTGTTTTCCTTGAAAACTTACAGTGCTCTTGTGCTTTGAAGATAAATGGGCAGCTGTAAATACATCTAAAAGCAAAGTTTTCTAGTCAGGTTGTCTACTATGTTTAGATAATAGTCGTCAGTGTTAAAACCTGAATTCGGTAAATCTTAAAATGACATCTGGCACCTTCACCGTAGTTAACTCTCAGACGTTGACAGCTGCCTTGTGCCTCTATCACAAATACTGTTATTCCATAAATGGGTTCTTTGCCATCTGACTGTGACCCCTGCAAACATAATTTTGCAAAATTTACTGAAGCAGATATGTGGGTAAATAGCCCTTTTGGGCATAGTTAGAGTCTTAAAATGTTTGTGTTACCTGGTACTAAATAAACACTCCATAAATAATACTACCTAATCCTCCAGTAACCAGCAGTTATGGCCTGGCATATACATAGTTTACAGGAGAAAATAAATACTTCAACTCACAAATGTGAATTTAGTGAATTGTGAGCAGTCGCAAACTGTCAGGAGCCATGAAAGTGCTTCAGTACAAAGTTTCTTGAGTACAACAATTTGGGGAGTTTGTGCTTAGTTGATGAAATACAGAAATGCAGTCTCTTCTGTTTTCTGTGGGAGGTTCTTTTTCTTAAACCATGTTTTTGAAGTTCATACGATTGTTAAAGGCTAAATCTAGTTTGTTCTTGTTCATAGTTTGTCTCTTTCATAGCTGTAAGTCATCACAACTGCAGCAATACTTCTACTACATTGGAGATTATACAATCTTCTTTCAGGAAGAAGACCGCAAGCTGTTAGTTGGATTCTTAGAAGATGTAATGACCATGCTTTCACTATCCTACGCTCCTCTTGATAGCCTGAAAGCTTCCTTTGTGGAACTGGGGTAAAGAATATACCTTGGAGTTGACTAGATCTTAATCCATTAGAACTTTTTATTAAAAGCTGCTAAACTGGCTGTAATTTTAATAACTGATGCTTCGGGTGAATAAAGGGGTACTTGCTTTTTTTTTCCTTGGTGTTTCAGAAAATTAAACTCTTAATCTCTAGATTAAAAATGTAGTGGTAAAAAAATTCTGAAGTGTAAAAAAAAGAAACGCCAAAACCCAAACAAAAAAACCTGCAAAAATCGGTCACTGAGGATAAAATGGAAGTTCCTTTTGTATTTTCCATACTACTGTGATGTGTTGTAAATATGTGTTTGCATTCAGTTCAGTGTCATAATGCATTGAAAGTTATATTCTTAATGTTTTTTCAAAAAACCTAAACTTCAAAATGCAATGTACTTTCAAGACAGCAACATGTTGCATGTCCTTCAGGATGCGATAAATGTTGCATATCCTTCAGAAAAGATAAATGTTGCAGTTTTAGATTTGTTTAGCAATGGATTGTTGAGACTACATTTTCTAGCCAAGGAACATATCCAGGGTTTGGGAGTAATTTTTTTGTTTTGATTGCCCAACTGTTTTCTTTTAGTGCAAACCCAGCTTATCATGAGCTGCTATTAACTGTCTTATGGTATGGAGTTGTCCATACTTCTGCTCTTGTTCGATGTACAGCTGCTAGAATGTTTGAGGTAAGTATTATCCAGAATTTTTTTACATCTTTTGAAAACTAGAGTTTATTTTTAAAAAACAATGATTCAGATGATGTTGGTACATTCTTAAAAATTGCAAATGGCTTAAATAAGTTGTGTACTGTGTGATGGAGCAGGAAGTTGTTGTGCAGTTGTTTCTGTGTATCTGTTCTCTGTTCAACCGCACATCTTTTGTTAAGCAATTCGTCATTAGCCACTTGTGAGATGTTTCTGTAGTAACTGTGTATGTGTTCTTTGATGTGCTGCTGACTTGATCGTTGCATTCTGATTATTGCATGCTGAAAAACATTTTCTCATTATGAAAACGCATTTCACTGCTAAACTGTGTTCAAACCAGAATTAAATACATTGTCAAATGTGTTTGCTTAGGTATGTGGATAAACATAAATGAGCACATATCTGAATTAGAACATTTGCTGTTGCTATTCAACACATTGTCAGTAGTCTTAATTCATGTTATTGGTTTCCAGTGCTCACTCTGTATACTCGTGCAATGCACTTGCATTGTAATTCAAATTAGTTTTCATTGGTCCAAATATGATGGTAAAAACATACCACTTTTTATATTTTTGTAAAATTTAAAACAATTTACGATTACTTGCCACAATGACAGCTTCATCTTTCCCTTAACATTGATAAATTTGTTCAGGATAAAGACTGTTACAGTTAACTAATAAGTTTGCTTTTATTTCCACATCATGCCTTTTTTTCATCAAGTGTTGATTAAAAAAGGCATATACAAAAAATCTGGGATATACTCCAGTTGCTGAACAAAGAGATGACCTTTTTTTGCATGTTAGAAGGACATATTTCTAATCATACTATCACAGCCTATTTAATCTCCTCGTCCCTGCCACCGGCTTCTTCCACATTGGACTCATGTTTTGCAGTGGACCTCTAGCTGAACCTGCCACCTTGTAGTCATTTGCAAAAACAAATCTCAAGTCTGTCTTGGCAAAAAGAGCACTTAACATAAACATTAGCCTTCTTTACTGCAACTCTGCAAGTCATTGCAGATAAAGCACTAAACAACCACTTTAAGACATATCCCGAGACTTCAGCTGAAAATATCCAACCTTGTCCTTTTCCCCCCAACCCCATCTTTAAAAAGAAGGCGATTTTTGCTCACCCTTAAAATATTTTTGAGTTGTTTGTTTGCAGGTTTGGATTTTTTCCTTAATCTAACAAGAACATTGCTTATATTTAAAATTTGTAATAATAAGGGGTTTTTTTAATAAGCATTAGCTAAACATGTGAAAGACCTCATTCACAACAGTCTGTTGTCTTGGTTGCAGTTTCTTTTCAAATTCAACTACGTGTTGATTATTTTTAGGCAGTCCTATATGCTGTTTGACTGCTTGTTTCCTAGTATACTTCAGTTTTTACTAAAGCATAGCCGACTTCCTTGTGGACACTTTTCTCACTTGAAAATAGTACCATATTGCCACTTCCTTGATAGCCATAGCATACATATTCATGCATGATGATATATAAATTTGGGAAGTCACCTGTGTAAGGAGGTGGTAATAGTTGGTTTTACTTCTGGAAGATTTCTTCATTCAAGGAGTTTGTGACATCTGAGAGGCTGCTGCGTGGCCAAGCCCAGCACTTAGATAATAGAACAGAAAAGTATGTGGCCTGCAGGACAACAGCTGTATGGGAACTATAAAGATCCTGAGCAGCACAGCGGTCTGTACGGCTGCGCAGAGACTGCCATGATTTGGGCCTGCCAAGCTGCGCTACCAAACCTTTACAGTCTGGTATGGCTTGGAAGGACACAGAATTAATTTAGAGCCGTGCAACCCTTTCTTTCCTTAGGGGGCAGGAAACCTTGCCCTACCATCTTTAAGGTGTAGTATGCATAAGTAATGACCCCACATTGATCTAGAGGATTCAAAACAGGATAAAAATTTGCGTTGTCTGTCTGACTGTGACCTTATATACTGCTGCATGGCTTTGCCCATCCAGCTGTTTCTCTTGTTTCTGTGTTAAGTATTTTTAGTCAGAAGTTTCTAGCTTGAATGTTGATGCAAACAGATTTGATTGTTGCTGGTTTGAACATGAAGCGCGTAGTTGAGTTATATAAGCTTTGTTGGTCTAGGTACACTTATCTGTAGAATGACACTTGAATTATGAAACATGTTTTATTTTCCGTAATACAGAATGATACTGTTTACCATGCTTTACCATAATTAGAAGTGCAGCAGCCCACGTAGTCATGAAGCTGAGTTCGTACTAAATTGTTTCCTAAATTATACAAATCCCAAGCGTTTTTTTTTTTCAAAGCACTACATTACCTCTAGACTTTTCTCAAAATTAAGGTTAGTAAAGAAAGCCCAAGTCCCTTTTTGTTCAAAATTGAAAATAGTAAGCATTCTCTATTTTAATCAGTGGGGAAATGGGTAAATCTGTATATGAGGGGAAGGTTATTGTAGTCAGTGAGCTATGTCCTTAACAGCTGTTTGAAGAATAGCCCATAAACTCAACACATCAGCACTTTAAGTTGTTGCCACTGTAGAAAATTGTGAAATGTATTAATGTTAAAATGTAGTCGTTGAACTGACATTCTTTGTACTTTCTGGATAACAAGCCAGAAATTTGCAGCTTCCCCCTCCTTACAGGTGCTTTGCAGCAGTGAGGCATATGCTCTTACACAGCTTAGCAATTCTCTCCCCATTCTTCCTTCTTCAGTTATTACCTGTAAGGCCACAATATGCTCAGTGCATGTGTGCACCCGTACATGCACGCAGAGACTGCTTAATAAAAATTACAGCTTTGTATAGAAGGCTGCTGGGAAGTCAGATTCCCTCCAGTCTCACATAGTTTACTCAGGTTTAAATTCAGAGTTGGTAAAGCAGGAATGCTCAAACAAACAGCAGAATATAAACCCCTCTCTAAGGGGGTTTATATTGCCTGCTTTTAGTACTGTGTGATATACTGACAGCTGCGGCTTTCCCCATGCCCTGGCGGTCTTACCTGTTCTCTTGTTAAACTGCTAGGGTGAAAAGCATAAAATTTAATTTGTCTTCATGATGTAACTTGAGTAATTAGAATGTAGCTAAATATTAAAAAGAAATCTAAAATTTCTCGCAGAAACTACTGATAAGCTCTTTGTTTATCTCCTAAATACAGCAAATATATGCAGACTTCCTTACATGATATAAAAAATGAAAATATCAAGACTTTCCCGTTTTTATTAATGCAGACCAAAAAAGCTATTTTGTTGAATACGGAGAAAGTTTGGGACTTCTCCTTTTTGAAATTTAGTAGGTTTTCATATGTAAAAAACACGTAAAGGGCATCTGCTACATATGCAGCAAATGTATACTTACGTAAAGCTACAAAAGTAATGTGAAAAACAAATAAAATTGCCTGGGAGCATCTAAATTCAACCAATTTCTACATATTTATGGGTAATAAATTTCACTGCTATCTCAGTTTTTAACATTTGGGATGTATTGCAGCAAATATATCTCTTCCTTAGTTTGCAAAAAGGCTTGGTGAAATACATTTAATGGATAATCCAAGGATTCTTCATTTTCTACCTGCGTAGACCAACAAGGGAGACTTGGGACGTTTCTCATACATACTGCTTGGATGGCAGTTAAATCTAAAAGGGTCCTGAAAGACTTTGAGGAAAGCTTAGTGACGTCTGGGAAGATGCTGTTTGTCACACTGTAAAAGGTCTAAAAAGTATCACTCAGTATGGGAAAACTTTTCACACATTTGGTCTATCTGAAGGCATCTATTTAGCTTGTGACAGCCACCTACTATAACATACCATTCCATTAAGTTAGTAACAGCATTTAGATTAAACTGTCAAACTCAAATTAGCACTGTTTTTAGTATTTAATTATAAATCATTGTATCATTATAACATAGTTATCAGTATTTATTTGAATTGCAATACATAACTACTTGCTAAACTTCTGAGAGGTCAAGTTTTAAAATAGCTGAAAACAGAGAAAACATCATCATATTGTTGAATTTGTCAGGTTTGTGCTGACTGCCAGACCACTTCAGCTTTCTTCATGCCTTTGCATATATGAAGCACTTAGCATAGCAGTATTTGCTTAGCTTCTAATTTTGGTTTGCTTTTTGTGTTTTTTCTTTCTCTCTCTTGGTTGTGCCGTTCTTCCTCCCGTGATACTGTGCTCGCTCTTTCCGCCCATCACCTGTGATACCCCCCTGCTCCGACCGTTCAGCTGTTGGTGAAGGGGGTACATGAAACTCTGGTAGCTCAGAGAGTTGTTCCTGCTCTCATTACTCTCTCCAGTGACCCTGAAATGTAAGTTTCCTGACTGTCTTGTATATGTAGCATCCCTCTTGATACTTAGGAAGAAATAACCATCAGCTCTGTTTCTTATTCTAGCTGGATGAAAACTGAATGACTTTTAAACAAAAGTAACTTTTAAATCACTTGTAAATAAAAAGGTTTACCGCAACACCTAGAACTAAACTTGATAAAACTGCTGAATAAGCTTTATAATAAAAACTTAAATCAATGCAATTTAATTTTTATGGTGTTTTGTATTTAATCATATTCTTAGTTTTGAAATTTCCTTACGTTATTTCCAGCAGAAAGCTGGATATTAATATGTTCCGTAATGCTATCAGCTCTGCTACTGCAGAATTAAATATCATCTGCATTACTGAAATGCAGAATAGTTTTGGCTGTATCTAATTTCTGAGAGACAACCATAGTACTTCATTTCCTAGACATTCTGATGTGGTATTTCTTTCAAGCTAAGGAGGGATGCTTTGCTAATCTCACTAATGGGTTGTTACTAATAAATGCTACAGCATGAATAGAGTCTTAATCATTTTAATGTCTTGTGTGGGTGACTAAACCAAGAAAAATCCCAAGAGTCTGCCTGCCCATCCTCAGTCACAGCTAACCCAGTTCTTCAAGTTTACCAAACCATTTTTTATTGCATGTTGACTGGTTTACAGCTGACTCTTCGAGGCATGAGTGAAGCCTTAGTTGACAAGCGGGTTGCTCCAGCCCTTGTTACCTTGTCCAGTGATCCTGAATTGTGAGTTTCACATTGAGACCTTGAGTTAATCCTGTCTGTCTTTTTCCTGGTCTGCTTTTTTGTTTTGTCATTGCTAGAAACTAATGTAACTTGAAGTACTAATTTTTAAATTTTGCTTTATTTTTAATTACTTTTGTTCTTCATGTTTAATACATTGTAAAGACTGTGTTTTTCTGTTGTAGTTCAGTAAGGATTGCAACAATTCCTGCTTTTGGGACCATAATGGAAACTGTTACTCAGAGAGAGGTAAGACACCTGTTGTCAGGCTGTTGTTTTTGTAGCATAAGTAGTAGGTGACTTTTTATCTTTTTTTTTTTAATAAATCCAGAAATTTATTAATGAAGTTAGAGGGGGAGGGGGGAAGCTTATAAATTATTTCTTCCATTGTTGCATCCTCTTCCAACATGCTTTCCTGTTTTGCAATGGTCTTTTTTTTTCCTTTTTTTTTTTTTTGAAACAAACCAACCCTCTTTTAACTAACACAAACATTTTTTTCTAAATATCAAACCAAACATAAACAAAGAAAAACAGTTGTGTAGAGGGAGAGGCCATGTGCTAGAAGATGGGAAATCCCATGCTCAAAATGTTTTTAAAACATTCTCCAATACACTTGAGAAATCCAAGTCCATTATTTCCAAATAAAATAGCTTTACTTAGAATGCTAACCAAACAGTCATGGTGGGATTCAGTTACTTCCATGTAAGTATGTTGTATCATTTTAGATGCTTTAGGATACCCTACTTGGTTTCCAACTACTTTAGAAGGGCACTAGTCTCTTGTAGTTCGTGTCTTATCTGCTGCTTTAGTCCATGGTGTCCAGGATGGCATTAAAAGCCATCATAGTGACATAACTGAAATAATCCTTGAGGATAATATAGATATGCAATTCCTCCTTGTTTTTTAAACTATGAAACTTTGGTAATAGATCATAATGCTGAAAAAGACAACCAGGATTCTGCTGTAAGCAGTAGAAATACTGTATTTTGTTTTACATAATAACCATAAAATCAAATTTCTTCTTAAAGTCCTTGCAACTTTTTGCAGAGCTTGCATTCTTCCTGTAATTTCAGCGTATTCTAAAAGAATGTGTTTGAGGAAATGTGAGTAAGAAGTCAGTGATGACTCACAAGTACTTGGAAGATGGATAAGTTACAATTTTGTAGCTTGGAATGCATGCCTATAATCAGTTTGAGAAGAATACTGTTTTGTTACCACACAAAAATTACTGTATCCATTGCACTAATTATAATAAGCCTTACAGCACAGAGGTGATAGCGCCTTCCAAAATATATCAGAATATGTTGTTTTTACAACTTCAAATGAAAATTAAATACTTATTTCATCTTAGATATATTTGTATTTTCAGTTTTTCTAGCCTTTAGTTGAAGAAATCTTTTGAATGCCATTGATTTTATGATGCTTACTTTTACACCTCTGTCCTCTGCAGAAAATATTTCAGCATAGTAGTTGAGATATATTACAGAAAACCTCACATGAATGCAGTTCTAATTAAACAGGAAAACTCCAAAGATATTAATAGTAAGAGGGAAATTTTAATAGCAGGTAAAAAATGTGAGTATTGAAACCAAGGAAACCTCAGGAGGAAAGACTGGCTATATGGAAGCACCTGTCTGTAGTTAACGATAGATCACATTAAAACACTGTTGACAGTCTTTAAAATGTAGAGATGCATGAAGGAGTTTGGAACATCCTGTCAGAAAAAAAAAAAAGTAAATTAGCAGACAGTCTGAGATTTATTATCTGAAATATGGAAGATTATAGACATACTCTGAACTGACCATAACCGTTTCTAGCGTCTTCATTCTTTTGTGTACTTTTTGTTTCTCTGGAAATATGTAAGCTTCTGGAAAGAGTAAAAATGCAGCTGGCATCTTTCCTGGAGGACCCTCAATATCAAGACCAACATTCTCTACATACAGAAATCATAAAAACATTTGGAAGAGTTGGACCTAATGCTGAGCCCAGATTTAGAGATGAATGTAAGTAGCATCAGTGGGAAGGTGCAGTCATCTTCTTTCTGTCCTAAAGCTAATAGTATGCTGGTTATATTGATTATTTTTGTCTTTACAAATTGTAAAGTTTGATGAAAACTCTTGTTTTCAGTATTTAATATGTCCCGGTATTTAAAACTTTGCTAATATAATTTTCGTTTTACCTAGCACTGGTGTGTATGTAGAACACTAGCACATGATGATGAATAATTTCAGAGCCAGAGGGGACTGGTGACTTTGCTGCGGAGCAAATTTGAAGTTGTCTTTTTTTTTAATTACTTGACATGTAAAATGCCTTCCTCTCCCCTCCTCCCCCACTGCTTCACCTCCTGCTAGCGTATAAATTTCAAGTATTCCACACATCTTAAATGTAAGTGCATCCCAGATTAACAAACCAGCTTTTTTCATGGCCCTGAAATGTAAAGCACATAGAGGAGCAAAGTTGATTGCTAAATTGTCTTAAAGATACTTGAGAACGAAGCATGAGGACTTGTCATGCCTCCCAACTGCAGGCGTCTAGCTTAGGCTAAACTCATTAGACAGGCTGCCTCTGTAGTCAATGAGGATTTCTCATGACATACATATCTCTGTCACTAGCTTACCACCTGTATTTATAAAATAGAAGCACATTTTGAACAGCTTTAGCAGCAGGAGAGTAATAATGTTGCAAAATGTTTTCTGTAAACTGTTACTATTTCAAAGGTACTCTGAGGTACCTTTTTATTTTAGGTGGTGTTACCGTGGTTTTATTTCAAGTTTGAGTTGATCAGTTAAATTCACAAGGGCAGTCCCATCAAAAGCCATTATTTGCAGTTCTGGTTCCACAGTGATGTGTGATGCTTCAGATGCCTGTGATTGCCACGTAGCAACTGTTTAATGCTAAGCAAGTCTGCAGAAAGCAATTTCAAAATACTTACTCTGGTATTTACTTTTATAGTTGTTATTCCACACTTGCACAAATTAGCTTTGGTCAACAACCAGCAGTCTGTGGATTCTAAGAGACTGGATATCGCTACACACCTGTTTGAAGCCTACAGTGCTCTTTCCTGTTGTTGTATCCTTTTTTTTATGGGAAGTTTAGCTGTTAATTCTCTGGAGGGAGAAGATTAATACTTGAAAAATAACGAAGTTTGTCTTTGAACGTGTGATGTAAAATATGATCTGCTCTGTAGAAAGAGTAGGTTTTCACAGAAGGTGTAACTGGTAGGTTCTTTAAAAAACAACACAAAACCAACCCTCTTGATCTTAACCAATAACTTGAAAAAAAAAATGTGAAAAGAATGGTACGGGTATCAGAAATATATGAAGGTAAATATATGTGAGACCTTTTTTCTTTTTTTAATTAGTCTTGAAGTGGCAAATGCTTTTCTTTTTCTTGGCTTTTACTGCTGTAGCTTGTCCCTGTGTTCAGTAGAATAAAATGGTATAACTTCAGAACACAATCCTTGTAATACCTTAACAACATGATTTTTAGTTATTTCAGAGGATTTAATGGTCAATCACTTTTTACCGGGACTTAAGTGTTTACGAACTGACATGGAACATCTCTCGCCAGAGCATGAGGTGAGCAGCTATGTTTACTAACTGAGTATGAGATGCAGGTGGCAGCAAAAGTTGAAATGTTAACGATTTTAAAGCCAAAAGTTAAGGAGAGCTACTCATAAGAAGTATCATAGCATTGACTGGGTTTTTTGATAAGTACTAGGTCATGTGATTTAAAAACAGTAAAATAATTTAAAATGTATTTCTAAGCCAAGTACCTCTGTGGAGTAATATCCAACTGTCAGAAATGCAAGTAGAAACACCGATCTCTGCAGATTGAAGAAAAAGGAGATGTTTTTACCATCTGCTTTTTCGTCAAAACAAGGATACGCTAAAATCAATGGCCACAATATTTCCAAGGAAATGCAGCTGAAAATTGGTGGAGCGCAGGAAATGACAGGCAAGGTGTTAGGAAAGAGGATGAGAAAAGTACAGTCCTGAAATAAATGGGATGCTCTTCATATCTGGAATGCTGTGTCCAGTCACGGGCTCCCCAGTGTAACAGAGGCACGGACATGAGAGAGAATGCACAGTTGCCCAAGAGCACTTTAAGGCGTATTTGTTTAGTGAAACTATTTTAAGACCTCACCTGTAAGAGGCAACAACAAAACACTATGAGACAGACAGAAACCTTTTGAAAAAACATCAGGTGTTTCAGGGAGGAAAAGCGCACTATATGACAGCTTCAGCAATCGCATACTGACTAACTTGTAGCACTGTGAAATCATGACAATTTTGAGGCAAAGGGCATACCAACCAGGTTGCCCACAGAGGCTGTGGAGCCTCCATCCCTCAAGACGTTCGAAAGCTGCCTAGATGCAATCCGGGGCAACTTGGCTCTGGTGGCCCTGCTTGAGCAGGAGGGTTGGACTAGGTGTCCTTCAAAGGTCCCTTCTGACCTCAACCATTCTGTGATTCTGTGAATTGTAAAAAGCAGATCGTAATAAGCAGACAGGACAACACTAAGAACTAACAAGATTTTCCCTCACAGAAGGAGATAACAGCAAGTAGCAAGGGAAGAGTTAGCAGGAGAAGCTGACTTAAGAAACTTGAAAATTTTGGCTATATGCACTTTTTTAAAAATACTTGAACACTAATAGAGATTGAAACACATAGATACTAGTCACTGGCTGAAAAGAAGAGATGTAATTTAGTTGTGTGTTGGGAAAATCTTGACAGTATGAACACTTCAAGATGTAACACAAAAAGATTTAATCAAAATGTACAAAGAAACGCCTTTCTGGTTTTTGAAGGTTAATACTGCACTTCAGGAATTACTTTGTACTTTGAGAAAAGTAATTTTCCTTCTGATCGCAAATACCACTATATTCTGTAGGAGTTCTAAGTTCTTATACATGGTAACAAAGTTGCTTCTTCCAGTTATATTTTTATTCTAATAGTCTTTAGGCTCACTATTTTATTTTCTCTATATTATTGTATTATTTTATTGTATATATTGTATATATATTGTATATATATTATTGTATTTATTTATGATATCTAGAACTGGAGGTGAATTGATTTTGAGGAATTTTCAGACCTAAAAAGGAAAGAGTCTGACTTCATGGGGCTGAGCCAGAAGGGACAGTAGTGACCTGAGCATCGGTCAAAGGTGACAGAATTGCAATTCATTACCTCCAGGCAGCACTGGAGGAGGTCTGGCATTGATGATGCCCTGTATTCAGAGAGGGCTGGGAGATGTATTGTGTTCTGGGAAGTCGAAGAATATATCTGAAAACTGTGGTAGGCAAAAGTTGGATTTAGTTGAGTTTTCTTTGCTCTGCCATATTCACTAATGGGGTAACAGATACAAATACTAGTACTTCATTTTTGTGTAGGAGTTGGTGCAGCTCCGAAGGTTTAAGAGCAAAATCAGCTCAAAAGGTGTCCTGAATTAGAACAAAAGAGTTTATTTAATTGAGTTTGAGTCTTGTAGCCAGAGAAGGAACTGAAGGCTTACATCAGCCTAAAAATAAGTAAATAAATAAAGGCAGCTCTCAATCCTCCTTTACCGCTTGCTCACTCACTGTGATTGACTGGCTTCAGGCATGATGCCAAGTGCTTTATTTTTTACCCAGGGGGAAACACAAATTTAAAAATATTTACTCCCACTCCAAATGGGTTAGAAAACTCACTACAGCTTTTACCATAGAAATGGAAATCTGGTGCTTAATCAGTTCCTTGCTACAACAGGATATTTGTAGGCACCATGATAGAGACCTCAGAGACCTGGTTAGTTCTAGTGTCTGTCATTCAAGCCTTGTGTCTTAAAATTATGTTTTCTGAAGTAAATGTGATTTACTGTTTCAAATAGCTAGACATTTGCATAAACAGAATGAACCTTTTTCTAATTATTCTGGTCACTGTGGTGTTATTCGTGATCCAAATGGCGTATAAATTACAAAAACATAGTTTCTCATTCACAGAGCCTTAGCTGTTCTGGCTCTAAATGTCAGTACAGAGTTTATCCTCAGCTTGGAAACGTAACATTTGTGGAACTGATTTGTGATCCTATCGGGAAGGATTTACCATTTATCCCCTCATATTTGCTTTCCTTTCATTCATATAAACAAAAGTCCAAGTTGGGCATTTAAGTCAGACCCTCTCATCTTTAAAATAAACATTTTGTGTTGTGCAGACATTTCGGATATTTTGCCAGCATCTCCAATTCCTTGTCAAGTCCTACTTGCCTTCTCTTTCTCTTCAAAATAATTGGATTTTGAGTTGCATGATAGCGAGATATAATCAGTACTGGATAAAAATCTGTAGTCCATCTGCAGTGTTGTTTATAATGTTGAAACACCTTATGTCTCTTAAATGTTTCTAAGTATAGAGTTACATCTCTAAAATCTCTCTCTTAAAGGAGGTCTAAATGATTTCATAGTCAGTCCTATGACCAAATAAAGAGAACCTAAGGGAATAGGTATGAGAAGCATGTGCAAGTGTCATAATGTAAAATTGCCATGTGATACTATATTTATACGTTTTCTCCATCTCAGCCTGAACTTTTAAGACAAATTAATCTGGGGAAAAGAGAAGAATTGCTCCACTTTGAGAATTCTGCAGCCTTCCTGGAAGGAGCTGTGCAGTAGATGGGGGCTCCAGCCTGGTATTCAAATGATTCTGAGTCCTTGCTGAATTATTCTCCCCCTGATCAAGACTTTATATAGTTGATAATGGGAACATCTAGATTCAGATAGATGTGCAAAAGTGTAGAAGTACTCACTCCAATGCACAGGTAGAAGTGCTAGGTAACAAAAATTGTGTCTGCTGTGCTTCAAAATTTCAGGTTTCTTTTGATACAGAAAGAAAAGCTTGCTTTTTCACTGGAATTCTGAATGCATTTCTCTTGTATCTTTGGACTTTTGAGTTTAAGTACTTGCATAATATTTTATGCAATTGAAGGACAGCAGATTTAGCAGTAAGAGTTGTAGTCCTGTTAGGCTTGTACACAGGTTTGAATGCTGCTTTCTGAAACATTCAAGGGTATATAACACCTGCTACCCAAATTGTTTCAAATGTTGAAGTAATACTTTTGGAGAAATAGAGTGAACAGTGGAACAGATCTGCAGACCAGGCCGTATCTTACCAGTGTAATAAATCGTTTCAAAGGATATTTTGTGCTGCAGCTGTCTAATAGGGATTTGAGAGAAACCAACTTACTTATATAAATACATTTAAAAATAGTTAGCACTTGGTAGTAACTATTAGTGACTGAACTGTATTTTAGAGATTTGAAATTAGGTTTTTTGCTTTATTATATATATTCAGGTTTTGGTAAGACACTACTAATTAGTTGCTTGTAGCTTTGACATTTTAAGTTTAGTGTCTCAAAGAAAGCGCTAGCTTTCTCCTGAGCTGTGAGCAGAGAAAGCTTCTATTTCTGTAATGGGCCCCTGTATGTATGTTTATAGTTTAACCCTCTGTATTACAACTGTTTTGCCTAAGTGCTTCAAATGTTTTTGTCTTAATGTGTTAAAACAGTACTGTTGTGGGCAGGGCAGGGAGTTATATACCTGTCCAGTGAATTGTATGATTTCTTTCAAAGCCTGCTATTGGGAAACATTTTTTCATTTTTGTTATGCTGGAGAAATGTAAAATGTCAGCATGGGGGTGTTTTTAGTCTCAAATATTCTGTAGAAACCCTTAATGCTGCGGTTGCTTAAGTAAAGAAACAAAGCCTTGATTCATAGAAACCCTGGAAGACACCAGTAAAGTGATACCAAGTTTGCTTTAGCACTTGCTTTGCATTAAGATACTGTCTCAGGATGCCATCATGCTTTTTTCTTTTCTTTTCTTTCCTTGCTTTTTCTTTCATACATATTGTTGGCAGAGATTTTAAAAGGTACTTGAAAAGTCTCTAAAGGAAAATAGAGGAAGATGAATGTATGTCAAAGTTAATTGCTAATAAATAAAAGTATTGTTTGAAAAAAGGAAGATAAGGAGGTGTGTCACAGAAGTGAGTTTGCTTTAGCTCTGTTTTAAAAAGCTGGGGAAGCAGGAGGGAGTCTTGAACTCCTGTAACTACTTCAAAAACGTTTTCTTCCTTAAAGTATTTTGAATGGGTTTTTTGTTTCTAGCCACAAGGCATTGTCAGATAGCTGGAATTTAAATGCACTTGAAAAACAACAGGAAACTTTTTAAACAGTTCTGCTAATGTCAGAAATAGTTGCGGAGTAGATTTCGTATGAAGAGTTAATGTAAAAGAAAAAAATGCCATGTATATCTCTTCCTTATGTGTCTTAGGTTATTTTAAGCTCCATGATAAAAGAGTGTGAACAGAAAGTGGAAAACAAGACCGTCCAAGAACCACAGGGGTAAGACTTCTACTTCTTTTTTTTTTCTGTACCTCCAGGGTAATGTTCTGCAGAGCGTATTCCATAATGGTGTCCGAGGCTTGTGACCAGAAATCCTGCACTGGCGTATTCCATGTTTGAAAGCAGATTTTTAGGAACTTTAATTCAGTTTGTGGTTGTTTGTATCATAGCAGTGACGTTCTTGTTTTCCCTTTTTACTTTCTTTTTAATTTATTTTTTATCCATTTAAAGCAGTGATTGAATGTCTGCCCTGAGTCTGAGAAAGCAGGGAGTGCTTGGCCTACGTCCTTAGAGCAATGCACGTGGCAGGCACCTTCCAACCTTCTTCACGGGAGCGGTCTTCAGGCTGAAGGAGTTGTTCTGGTCATGGTGATGACCCGCTCCAGGCTGCTGTCTTTGCTTGCGTGTGACTAGTGCACACGAGAACGGCTTCTCCAGTGTATAAAGTGACCTACCTGTGTGACTGCTGTTTAGTAAATATGTTGGCTTTGGGTAAACGCCACCTATGTTGCGCATCAGTAAAACACCCATTCTAGAAATGCCTGGTAAACCCAGCTCTCCAGTGAGGCGTCAGACATGTGGTGTACACGCATCAGTTCGCCTCCTGGTAGAGGTGGTATTGTGTGTGTGTGTGTCTCCTGATAACAAAAGAAGCTAACAGACCCACAAATTCGGAAAGCTAAGCATCGTTATGATGAGGTGTATGTGTTCTTTGCCTGCTTGTTCCCTGGAGTGACATACCAGCAGGTAACTTCTCATGGATTATTATATAACTTCATTATATGAAGTGTTGCCAGGAAGAGTTTGAGAACAAACAGTAGGTATCTGAAAAAGAGACTCTGTCCTTAGTTGTGATACCTTGCCATGGGAATCAAGACAATTACTGAAACTTGTTTATGTCATGCTTCTGTATCTGCAACAAATATGATAGAATTTAGTTCTTGAAAGAGCTCAGGCAAAATCCTGGAAGCAACCGGTAGTTTGAGAATGACTGAAATAGGAAAGGTGTACAAGAATTGAACAGAAGAGACATGGCGTGGAAAAAGGGTCACTCATGCACCAAATAAAATATCTTGGGCTTTGCTAGTGGTAATTAGCGTGTTCACTGGTGTAGTTGATAATGAACGGAGTATAGTAAGAACTGAATCCATATGAGATATGAGCATCAAGTCAGCTCTTAAAGTTGTACTAGAAATCAACTTTAGACTTTGGAAGTGAAATAATCATTTTAAGACAAAAAATGTCCAAGTTCTACAACAAATCACAATCTGTGGTGTGTCTGTTCTAGTAAGGTAGTTGGTTCTGCCTAGTCGTATAGAAGTCTTGTCTTAGGGAGAAGAAATACAAAATCTTGAAGATCTGGAGAATGGTTGGTCACCTTCTTTCCTCTTTCCTGCTCATGTGGCAGTATTATGAAGTAGGGACTGGACTTGACTAAGTGTATTCCAGTTGAGTGTCTGTTTTCATAATGAAATAGGGTTTCCTCTGACATACTAGTTATTCACAGAATAAGAACAGGTTTATTTGACTTAATCACTCCACAGGCTTATTTCTTTCTCGCAACATAAATAGCCAGTCGGTCAAGAACCAAGAAATGCATTCATCCATGCTGTTGGTTTTTTCCCAGCGCTTCACTGCATCACTTCCTCAAGCTTTGTATTTTTGCCCTTATCTTTTCTGCCCTCTCCCAAACGGTGTTTTTTGGCACACATACATACCTGTGTGGTCCCTCAGTAGCCGTACTCTGAATGCCCATCCCCTTGCTGTATCCTCCAGATTCTTCAGTGGTGTGTATTTGCTTTTTATGTTTAAAGAATGGTGAATGCTTGGCCTGCCTTCAGCTATATTAAAGGTTGGCACTTCAGCCAGCTATTCCCTTAGAAAACAACCTACCAATAATGATTCTTGGCGAGGTAGAAACTTGCTAGTTGCCCCGTTAGAGGCATTCTACTTTTTGCAAGTAATCATTAGTTTTTATCAAGGTCTTCCCTATACTGCCTCCTTTGCATAGTAGGTACTCAATATGTAATTGCGATAAGGCAGAATTAACAGACTCTTTGCAGATCCGATGCTAAGCAATCGCTGTAGACTGTCACCAACCAACCTGTGCAAGGACATCCCTCCACATATGCAATGACTTAATATTTTGACTAACAGGTTGATTAATTAGAATCAGTTGTATACATGGGCATCTGTTATTTTGCAAATATTTCTCCTGCCTGGGTTTTATGGACTATTTTTTTTTCTTTTAATCTACAGACTAACCGATACTCTTATTTTCATTTTAATTCTTTGTGCAATTAAAAAGCTACTACTTCATACTTCGACTATATAAAGAAAAAAATAAAAGCGATGTATGTATCTAAATATATAAAATAAGACTTCTATGTCTGATAGATTTTTTGAAGTAAATTAATTTCACTTGTGCAACTTCTTGACAGCCTTTTAGGAGAGATCATTAGAAAATATGAAATTGGTCCCTCCTCAGGCAAACATATTCTGAAAGAATTTTTTTTCTTTCCCAGAATGCAGCAAACGTACAGGATATCAAACTGGTTTCTTTAAAGTACACCGTTAACCTTAACCTGAAGTTTTTCTGTTATCTTACCTGTGTTAACTGAACTGTGAAACCTAAGGTTACGAAACAAAATTCCTTGGCTGAACTCTTCCTAGTTCTTAAGTTGTGCTCTTCAGTTGGGCAGAACTTTTAATTATTTTTTTTTAAATCTGTGCTTTTGCCTCTCTCAAACGTTTTAACCTATTTAGTTCATCAAAACTGTTCTCTGCGTGGCTAGAGTTTGAGTGATCAACTTATTTCATGTAGGGTTTGGACTTACCTTGCTTTAGCTTAATCACTGCAGACACGTTAACCTAAATGTAAGAAGTCTCTGTTACTTAAAATCCCTTTTATGAAATAATTCTGAAATCACAGTTAGTCCTATGAAGCCATTGCAGAAGCAGATAAATGCAAGCATGATACAACATCCAGTGTAGTTCATTTTAGAATACAACTGCTGAAAACTGTAGGATTTGAAAAAGGGTAAGTCTTCACAATGTGTTGCTTCATTCTTTAATTAGCCTTCCCCTTTCTTACTCAACATCAGGCTGTGGCTGCAATCTTTTACTGTAGAAAATTAACACAAAATATCTTACCACTGAAGAAATGACCTTTTCATGTATGTTAATATCTCCTTTTTCTTGCTAAGCCCTTGCCAATTTCAGTTCCTAATTTCAGTGTTAAATATATATTTGCCAAAGGATTTAAATGCAGCTAGGAAACTACTGATCTTTGCTAACAACATGAGAATACATGCACAAAAATAAAGCTAGATTCAAAAGCAATCATAAGATACTGTTGATTGCTTACCTTTTCTTTTCCCCTTATTGTTAGAAAAGGTAGACCAAACAATATGGGCTCACAGAAATAGTTTTTTAAAAAAGATAAAACTTTGTCTTATTTTAATATTGGATAGCCATTTTTGTTAAACATTTTTCTAGCAATTAACAAGGTATTTCAATCGTGGGTAACAACTTATGTTAGAAACTGATTTTTATAAAATGTCCAGCATGAATGTTTGTTTTGGCCTAAAGCTTCCCCATAAAACAGGCAGAACTCTCTGCAGCATGTAATTCATCTAGACACTGGTCAAAAATTTGATGCTTACACATTATTTTTGTTTATGAGTTGGTTTTTGTTTTATTTTTGAATGACTAAACGCAACGACTTTTCTATAGGACTACTTGTCTCAAACAAGATATGTTATTGTCTTGTTGGGTGCCCTGATTACTTCTTAAAGTCATGAGGGTCAAATTATTTGATTTGATATTGCTCTTATTATTATGTTCAAATGTTCAATTTGTATAGTAACAGAAGTACTTCGAGGGCATATTTAAACTTTTAAGTATGTTGAGTGTTGATCTTTCTATTTATAGTAACATAATATTAGAAAACATGAACTTCTAGACATTGTAATTTTTAATTTTTAACATCAGATGGCTGATATCCCCCAAAATTGTCTGGCAAGTCAATTGAACATTTTCTCATTTTTCTTAGGCTTATTCAGGATCATTAGAATAATAACAGCGCATTTTGCTTAAAACTACAAGTTTGTCACCAGTTGCTAGGCTTTCTTTTCTGAAGTGAGCAGTTTTATTTTCTTAATGTGGCTAACGCTTGGAATTTCCCAAATCATTTTTCCTAGTTGCACAGAACTCTAGGATATATAATAGGCTGGAATAGCTCCTTGTCATTAGCTAGCTGACAGCGAGTGTAAACTATTATTTACATCTTTCATACGCCCTTGCTTTATCATGAAATTGAGATAAATTGCACAAGAATTCCATCTTACAGTAGCAGTAACTTACCTGCTGAGTTTTATCAACTGGAAACGTGCAATTCCTTAGTTGACTGTAGTTGTTTAATCAAGCCAAAGATGTCTGGTTATGTGATTGTGCCTGAAAGAAATATTTCTGTTAAAAAATGTATAAATCATTTCAAAATATCTTCATAACTAGATGCTAAATAGAATTTTAAAAATACTATTTTTTTATATAAAGTATCAAATTTAATCAGATGCTGTCTAAAAAAAGATACAACCTAAGAACATTTTCCAAAATTTTAAACTTCTACTAGCAATTCAGACATCATACTTCTAATAAAATGGTGCTTAAATGCTAAATATTAGACAATGAGGAACTTTACAGAGCTTTCAGAAAATACCAACTAATATTAAGATTTAAGAATGAGATGATTGATTTGAATAACTTGTTCCATTAGTAGGAGACGTACTGGAAAAAATACCTGAGAGTACACTTTGTGATGCTCTTAGATCTGTTAAGTGAGGCGTCCCTAAGGCCCTTCAAGGATCTAGGTCCATTAGGCACCGAGGAAAAGCAGGAAACAGGAGTCACTTCAGCGTAAAAAGTGAAAGGGATGAAGGATACATTTGAGGGGATATAGTTATGATACAATTAAACTACCTGTAAATCCACAGTATAGCTTTAGTGAGAAGCTTCCCTTTTGGTTTTTTCCAAGGACTTTCTCTAAAAAGAACCAGAATTCGTTACTGCTAAACACCTTTTTTTGTGGTATGAAATGGGAAATAATACTGAATGCATCCCTGTTACCTGTGAAGAAATCATTCAAATTCTTTTGAAGCGATTTGGAGTTAACTTCAGCTTGGCCTGCCTTGATGCAAAAGTGTCTTAACAGAATTGTTTTTAACCTTGCAGACTGAAAAGTCAGTTCCTGGAAGCTGGCCTGTGCCAGTAAGGCAGATCTTGTGATCTTAGATATAATTTTGAAATGCAGAGTCCATGCTGAGCTCTCAAGGGAGAATTTCACTGGTAACGTTTTGTAAAATTGGCCCTGTCTAATGTTGAAAACTGTTTGCCATTTTAACTAGATACGTAGAAAGTATGGAATATTTGTTAATGTTCCTGCCTTGTTGCAGGAATACATTTCCCTTGTTGCACTCTGTCTTGAGACAGGTTAGGTTAGTCCTGCTGTGCTAAACGGGTATATATGTCTGAAGTTGAGCTCACTGATACGTTGTAAATTTAAAAAAAAAAACCCAGTTAATTTTGCAGCATTGGGATAATTTCTTAACACGTTGTTCAAAGTTGTAGCATGTTGTAGGTTCAGCATTCGTTGGGTTGCTCCTTCTAGTCCAGTTTATGGGGGGAAAATGTGGACTTTCCATTGTCTTCTCTAATAGATACGAAGTAGGAACACTCAAGCAAAGGGTAGTAGGAGTCACATTCACAGCCACCGGAAGGAGGAAGCTCTTTACCCAGGGAGGGATAGACCCAGTAGGACTCAGGGCATCAGGGTGAGGTTTTCAAGAAACTTAAAAGAGGATTGAAGGAAAGTTGAACAAGTAATGCAAAATATTCATTGGGAGTTACCAGATTGGCGCTCTACACTAATTTTAAACTCTGCTTAGGTGGAAATACTTGGAAAATAGAGAGTTGGAAATGAAGGAGAAGGGTCACTGTTATGTACTTACCTTGCTTTTACTGTTCCGTACGTGTCTGCTAATGGTCACTGTCAGAGGCAGGATACTTGGGCTAGATAGATTCTTGGTCTGAATTAGTGCTGTTGTTCTTACATTAAATAAGATTGACATTTTCAGTGAGAAGGTAAAGCGTGAAAATACTTTACAGTTTTTCCCTGGGACCGTGAGGACATGAGAATCAATTTAACAGTGTATGTCTGGGCTTGGTGGTAATGGTTTTCCGATTCTTGTTGATGGACTGGTCTTTCAGGATGCTGAAACCTCTAAAATGCAAAGACAATTCAGTTGCCTATTTAATAAACAGCGCAGTGTGCTTTTTTCTTTGTAGTCTTATGTCACTAATTCTTTTACTTTCCTAGCTCAATGTCGATTGCAGCAAGCCTTGTGAGTGAAGATACAAAGACCAAGTTTTTGAACAAAATGGGCCAGCTGACTACGTCAGGTGCAATGTTGGCTAACGTGTTTCAGAGGAAGAAGTAAGATGGGAAAAGGAACTCCCAGCTTAACACTAAGATGGACCTCACAGAGACTGGTTCCTGTACTTGAAGTACTTGCCTTCTAATTTCTTCTGTCTTATGTTCTTGTAGTATAATTTTATTCTAACCTCCAAAGATATTTGCACTGCTTTTGAATATCGCTGTGTATCTGTTAATTTTGGGTTAACTGTGGTTGATATAAAACTGAAATCATAGTCTGTACCAAGTCCCTGTTCTGTGTTCTTGTCTTTCCGGCATAATTTTTTTTTTATAGTGGAAGGTTTTTTTTTTATTTTCTGACAGGATATCAGCAAGTATCTGTATTATACATGGAGCTATTATGACGGTACTTAAAATAATGTAAATTTGAAGTCATTGTCATGAAGTAATAAAAGTGGAGATTACTTATGTATTTAAATTATGAGAGAGTAATGCAGATTTTTTTATTATGTTTCTAAAAAGAAGAGGAAGAGCCACCAGCATTTGTCTGTGCTTCTAGGGTTGTTTTTGTAAGTATTGTGCATCTTGAATCCAGAGGAATTGCAGTATCTAATGTTTGAGACTGCTTGCACTGCATCAGTCTGCAGGGAATGCTCATGTTTCAGATGCTTTATGCTGACATTGTAAATGCTGTACAAAGTCCTTCAGATAAAATTCTCACATCTGTTGTGGTTTTTTGAGGGATGTTTTCTTTTGTCGGGGCTTTTGTTTTATTTTCAAGCACTTTAACACCCAGTCTACACATCCAGAGGCACATCCACTAAGTAAAATTAAAACATGATAAATTAATAAATGTTAATAAATGCATAAGCTGCACACAGGGGTCCCAGTACAGTTCTGCAGGCAGAAGAAACTTACACAGTAGAAAGTGCTTTCATCTTGCACTCAGTGTGCAGTTCTGTGTACTGTGAAAGCTAAAATTAAGGTATTTTTTTGTTTAGTTTGAATCTCGGTTCAAATTAATTTCAGAGTATTTGAACTTGTTATGAGAGTTTGACATGCAGTTTCTTAAAAATGTTAAGTAGACTGCATACATACTTTATAAAAATGACATTACAAGGAGTATCTTCAACAACTACCAAATATTTTTGATAGCAAGGAAGCATTAACAACTCAATCCTTTTATTCTTACGCAGCACTTTTCGGTTTTGTTTTGTTTTTTTCTTCTTTATGTCAATGTAATCTTCTGAAAGTGAACTCAAGTGCATGCATGAACTGGTATGAGGTAGCAAAATATAAAAATCTCAGGCATTCTCTGACACGGTACCATTCAGTTGGAAGTATTAACATCTTCGAGGACAGGGGAAGGAAAAGCAGTGAGGGAAGAAAGCATTCCCTTCTGAAACAGAATAGGGATGGAGTAGCACTTCAGCTACTGCCCTTAGGCAGAAATAATGGAGATAATTTGGACTTCTAACTGCTCGGTACCTGTGCCTGTTGGCCCTGCGTGCGCGGCTGCCTGCCGTGTTTGTGTCGCCACAGGGCCTGCTGCAGACTGGGGCACTTGTTGGTCCCTTCACACTGCACTGAAAACGTTTTTCTTGAGATCACAGACAGCTCCATGCCTCCGTGTTGCTTGTTACCATGAAAGTATACTTTTAGCAGACTGACTGTGAAATGGAGACATTCCTGAGGAATGGGAAGTGGTGACGTTCCTCTCTATTGTTCTGTTGTCAATAAAAAGTTTTGTATACCTGCCTCGTCTTGTTACTTCTAGTCTTCTCTGAAAGAAATTATCGAATCAAACCGGCTGTAACAGAAGAGAGGTCTAATGCGCAGAAATTCTTTAGCCTTAACTTTTTTTTGGTCGTGGTTTTTTGTTTTTTTTTTTTTTTTTACAAAGCAGATGGTGGACTGAACTTGCTAAATTTCCCATCTCAATGTGCCTGTTTCGCTCTGGCTTCTAGTCATGTGGCTTTACTGCCATTTTTATGCAAGGTCTCCTCCTCCTCTCCTGTGCCACACTTTTTTTAATTTTTTTTTTTCTTTCTATGTCTGTTCTAGCAGTTGCAGTGCCAGAGAGAGCACTGTAGTCATGAGACCAAAATGATTTCTTTATGGTTAAACTCCTCTGCTTTTCCAGAGCAGGGCAGCTGCCTGCAGGCGGCTGTGAGAGTGGCTCCTGGCCCACGCTGAACTTCAGCCACTGGTTTTTTTCAAACCTGCTGATGGGCACAAGCCAAAAAACTGTGACAGCAATTTAACTGTGGGTGGTTGTGGGATGAGATTCCAGTTTGTTAGTATAAATGTAGCGTCTTTGCCCAGCCCCTTGCAAAGTTTAGCTTTTGCTAGTCAGTATGTTACTTCATACTGCTTGATCCAAGGAGGAATTGGAGTGAGAATCCCAGGAATACCAGCTCCCCCATCACGGTAACTACCGAGGTGAAAAAATACTTGTGTAGGCAACAAATGTTATGCAGGTTGTCTTTAGGAGTTTTGTCTCCTAAATTTCAGGTCTCTGTTAGTGTATGTTGGTTGCAGGAGGTTTGGTTTTTTTAACATGTTAATTAGTTTACCGAATGTTGACAAATTTTCAAGAAGATGGCAAGAAGCTGTCCTATGTTGTTTATTTTTTCTCCTAGCTATGGCATTGTAGCGTTCAGGAGTGGGAAAGAAAAGCGAGAAAATCTTTAAAGAAATGAATTACCAGAGTATTTTAAATTAACTTTTTTCCTTCTGTTGTTATACAAAACAAGTAAAGTAAACCTTTTGGGAGAAAATGCCTCATTAAAAGAAGGCAGCTGGATATCCAGCATGGAAAGCAGTTAATCTCCAAAGTGTTATCTTCAATTGCTCATGATTTTTCCAAAATAAGGATTTGGGGGGGAGGAGGGAGACGGACGACATAGACCTACCCCAGTATGTTGGCTTGATTAGCTCTGCTTGAACATCTACATCCTGTTGGCTTTAAATAGGGAATATGTTGAAAGTCTCATGCTGCCCCTAGTGAAGTTCCAGAATCTTAGTATCTTTCCTTAAAGGATTGACTCTGGTGCTGTTAAGTAGAGATGACCAGTGGGCTGAAGGTACGTGACTGCCTGAATGAGTGTTCGTGAACTAAAAATGGTATCTGTAGGTTAACCATAAGCTGACTGATATGATGCATATATTTTGTTCTGAGATTGTTTTCTAAAACTACATATGAGGCAAATTAATTGTTTTCCTATCTTCTAATCAAAGTGCATAAAGGGAGCTTTAAGAAAAGCTGCACTTTCTGTCAGTCTCTTCCACTCCCCTTTTGCACCGAGAAAAAATGCTGCTACTGCTATATGTAAAAGTATGTTCTAGTTAAGAGAGCTAAAAGCAGCTTCTGAATGGATTAGTGGCTAGAGAAAATGAGGAAGTTGATGTTTGCAAATTAAAATGTTAAGACTGAAAGATAAAAATTATCCATGAAAAGGGTCTGCTGTAAAGAAGAAGCAGGAGGTTTTGTAATGTATCGTGGGAATTTGTTGTTATGTAGGGATAATAAGATGATTCAAAAGGGTGCAGAAAAAGCAGGAGCGTGGAGTATTTCTGTTCTTTGCATTGTGACAGTGTTAATGGCATTTTTCTCTTCCAGGAGTAAGCGGCTCTACGTTTTAGTGCAGTTTCTAAAGGTGGGTATAACACATTCAAAATGTTTTAAATAATTTCCCATATGAAACTTGCTGATGTTGATATTTAAACCATAAAGTACCAGCAAAGCTTCATGGGGAGGGGGGGACATCATTAATATGCTGATATAACAAGCTGATTGGCATGGCATTGATCCAGGGTGGAACCACAGCATTTCTGGCGTCAGAGGTAAATGCTGGTGAATTACAGGATTGCAGTATGTGCCAGGCAACAGGACTTCAAGGAAACTGGTTGGTTTGATGGTTTACTTGAGTGCATTTGGCTAACGTTTCTAGGAAATGCATTCGGATACATAGCTAATTTGTTTTAGACTATAAAATCAGTCAACAAATTCACAGAGGAGTGCTGCTGTTGAATAAGTAGGCTAATCAAGTCCTGGATTTTAGTACTGGATGCCAATATATCCTGTATTAACTAATCTCTATGAGTAACCATGGATGACTAATTTTCTAGAAGAGCCGTTTCTAAAGTGTTTCTGCCTTTCGGTGTAGTGCTGGTCGGGTTTCAGACTTCTAGGTAAGCCGCAAGAAAAGGCAATTCTCCTGTTGTATAGTTTGTCACAGACAGGTAAGTCGGTGGTAAACAGCATGTTTCTTTGGAGGCACCTGCACTACCTGCTGAGCTTGAACTTCCATGGTGCTTCTATGCAGTGCAAGGCTTCCTCAGACTGAAGGTTTCTATTCCCTAGAAACTTCGAGGATGAGCAGTCCCAGGATGGGTTTATGCGTTTTACGGGATGCATCCATGCCTTCCCATCGCCTCTAGCCCCTTTGGGGCCCCTCTCCCCCATGCACCCCCCAGCCACTGCTGGCCACACTGGCCCTCTGCACAGCTGCCGCCACCGGTCCCTCCGCCCCACCTCATCTCCAACCGTCGGGATAAAGTCACCTAATTCCACTTCAGGCAGCCCCACAAAACTTTCACTGCTGGCCTGTCCTTTCCAAGAAAGGACAGAAGAAGTAGAAGTCAGTGACTTGGAAAGGTGTCTCTCAAATTGGCATAAAGGGCCAATGGCGTGATGGTGGTCTGTCTGGTTCCTTTCCCGGCACTGGTATTGCATGTGCTCCTCACAGTGTCCCAAAATTATTTGGATTGTGGTCTTGTGCTGCTGCTCTTTGCCCTGCACTTTAGTGGAGATTTTTGCCATTCCACAAAACTCGAGAAACTTCTTCAGCTTCAGTTGCAGCGGAGGTGGAGGCAGCATGGTGGAACCCTCCTAAGGTTACAGCAGCTGCAGCACGTGGCATCCTACGTGTCATTCAGCCGGGCCTGTGACGCCTTCCCTTTAAATATGCTGCAAGGGGATCAGGAAGTGGGAACAGGGAAGAAGCGGCTGTAGTGCTTAGTAGGCAATAAGGTGGTGTTTAGATTTGATCTTTTGCTGAGGGATGAATGCGCTCTATTGATCCAAGTATGAGTCATTTCAATATTCAGCTGAGTTTTCCAAGTTCAAGATCGTTAAGTGTGCTGTTGGATAAAGTGGCAGGCTGACTCTCTGGAACTGGTAATGGGCTGTTGCGTGGTGTTCCAAAGGACTCGCGGTCTCAGTCCTCTTACTGAGGGCTTGATGCATGTTTGCCAGCCTTGGAGATCATCTCCAGGCAGGACACAGAGACAGCTCCCTGGTTCGTGCCAGTATTGTTCTTGTCCCAAGGATGAATAGATGACGTAAGTCTTGGAGATCATCAGGTTGGTATCTCTTATAAGCATGAACAAATATTCAGAGTTAAAAATTCACCATGACTTTGTATTTCTTTCCAGAAGTATGTAGGCATTGTTGTTGTCACCGTGTTCGGTGATAACCTATCAGTTCAGCACATACTTAAAATATTTGACACATTAGTGGTGGGTGATTGTAAGCTTTTTTTTCTTTGGAATGCTGCAAACTTTGGATTTTTGATGGGCATTCAGCACTGTTACATTGTTGTGGGCTTGTAAAAGGTGTGTGTAAACCACAGCAACGTGACTAAGGAGCTTCATCGTAGTTGCTCTGTCATGAAAAATATTTGTTTGAAAAATCTCAAGGAGATAGAGCAACAGTCTACTATGGGAACTTGCAGTTTCAAGTTGATGGCATGGTTTTGCGTGTGTTGGTTTGATTTTTCTTTTAGGTAAATAATAACTTTTTTAAATGGATTAATTTAAATAACTAGAGACCTCAACTAGAATTAGAACCCCCTGTGCTAGAAGCGTGCCGATACTTTTCTACCTTTTTTCTCCTTAGTTCGGCCTAGAAAGCTCCACATGATGATTTAGTGGGTCCCTCTCCTTGTGGTGGGTGATGAGGCAGCTGGAGGCAGCTGTTATCCCCGGATCCGTGATGGACTCTGCGTGGGTTGCTGATACTCCGTAAGCTGCGCTGTGACCCACCTGCTCCCCCCCAGGTTTAGCGGGCGCTTTCCTGGAGCTCTGACTTTGCACATGCACCGGGTTTCTCGCTCGCCTGCTGAGAGACAGGTGCTCGTGTTTACAAAGCCTGTATTTAGTTCAGAGTCCAAAACCACAGCCAACCTTTATGACATCTAGTGGAAGAAAAACATCGATCTTGATCTAACAAAGCCCTTTATCTCATGCCCCCTCCCTCGACAGGGCGTGAGAGGCGAGGGAATGGAAGCATTTTCCCAGCCTTTCCGCGTGGTGTGACAAGGCATCCTGGGGTGGAACCACGTGCCTTTCAGTTTTGCTTCACGTTGCACAAGTTTCCTTTGTGTTGATTTGAAGACCCGGGTTGAACACGCAGCCGCCTACTTCTCCCTGCCAGGGAAACGGGGCATCCCGAGGGGCTGGGGCCCGCGTGCAGGCGAGGGCCAGGGGAGTTCAGCAGCACGGATAAAGCGTGGAGGACTTGCGGTGGACGTGAACGTGAGCCTAGAGGTGCCGCTCGGAGGCCCAGACGATTGGTGTATCCACCAAACCGTTCCTGATCTTCGCTTTTCGCATTGAAGTTTTGGAAAGGAGGGAGTCAAATTCCGGGATTTGTCTGGGAGCTGGTTGCTGTTTATCCAAGCTCCTGGAAAAGAGGCGTTCTTACCCTGATGCTGAAGTGGTTTTATGTTCAGACAGTTAGAAAACTTGCAGTATTACATTGAATGCTGTACTTCTTTAAAAATACTATTTAGTATGTACTGTCCACTTTTCCCTTTCTAGGAAGGCGGTAAGAAGAGATCCATACCAACCGCAGACCTGCGAAGCGGTCAGCCATGCTCCCGGTTTGTTTTCCATGGCGGGCTTCACCAGGGAAGGGATCCTGGTATTATCCAGGGGAGTATTTTGATTCTGTCACACCTCTAAGGCTGCATGTGGTTTTTCATCTCTCTTCTCTAGAAGGAGCATCCCGAAGGCCGATGCAGTTCAGGCTTGCATGCCGCAGTGGCAAGCAGAAACAGGAGGCACCCCAATGCCACCGTAAGTTTGAAACTTTCAGATTTCAAGCATTTTGGTTTTATTCGACATAGGCGTTTTGCAAAGGTAGTGGAAAACCTAGTGTTCTATAGTAGAAAAAAAAATAACCTTTCCTATATAACAAAAAACTGTCAAGCCAGTTTTGGCATAAATCTTTACTTTTTGCTTGTGCTAGATACAATGATATACACAATAAATGTAAGAGCATTGACAGCACTTTCTCCTATACATTCCCTAGTTCGTATTTTCAAGCATTCACATTTCAGCTTCTAACTATCTACTGCAATACGTAATTAAGACTATGAAGCACCCAGTAGTGGCTTCTGCGGGTTATGGCTCAGAAACATAAAATTTAACTCGGAGGAAAATGTCTGAGCTTTCAAAAAAAGGCTGTTTTCACATAATGGTAGAAAACGAGAGAAATTTCAGCCCGAACAAGAAATACTTCAGGCAGGATCAGGGGTGAGAACGCAAAAGTAGTCGAGCTAACGTGCAATACCAAACTGTCTGGAGCTCCTCTGAGCTGAAGAGGGCTGGGCTGTACTCAATGCCTTCAAAGCCTTTACTCAACACCTTCGGCACGAGCCCATGACATGTCTAACTGCTCATGACAGCGTGAGTTTGCTCCTGTACATCTGTGGTTAGAATGAGCAGCTGGTAAATAAACACAGCCTATAGCCTCGGTACTGTGCTAAATGTGAAAAGGGGAAGAGACTGAACAGGCTGTTCTGTTTAAAAAGAAGCATTTCCTTGTACCTTAAATTTGAATGTTTTAAAGCACCCTGGCCGGCACAGGGCTGGGAGTTTTGGGCAATGTGTGGATGTGGCCCTGGCAGGAGGATCTCCACCTCTGCTGTCTCACCAGTCTCCCTCCTGGACCGGCAGGGAATCGCACTGCTGCCAGCAGCCGGGCACGCGCGGTACCCACACCTCACTCCGTACCTTGCGAAGCCCCCGGTGCAGTTAGCTCTGCACGCGTTGCCTACCAGGATGCCGCAGCCATCCCTCCCACCCCTCACCCCCAACTCAATTTCCATTCAGCACCAGAGCTGTAGCCTCTTCCCACCCAAGTGCAGTGACACCCCGACTCCTCTGGCGGGCCAGCCAGGGCTCTGACACCACGGTTGCCACCTCGGTGGCCTGCTGGAACACATCGGCGTCTCCCGCGCCCTCCGTGAGGCGAGTGGGCAGCAGTGTCCCGCTGGTGGCACCAGGCCAGGCACATCCTGCAGTGTCCTCCTGCCCCACATCCTGCAGTGTCCTCCTTCTGCCCCACAGCCCCTTGTGGAGCATCAGACCCACGCAGGGGCCGCCGGCGCCCCAGCAGCCGTGTCGCTTTGGAGGCCGGGGAGGGGAATGTGGGCACTGAGACCAGCTTTGAGCATGGATGGGGCAGGGCCCAACGCGTGCAGAGGACGTTGAGGGTGTTCAGGTTTGGAAAGGAACTTTAGGAAGATTAAAAACGCATGGTTTTATGGCCCCTGGAAACTACGTAGAGGTGAAGGGGAGGTCGCAGCTCTGTCCTGCCATGCAGGCAGGCCCTCCACGCTGGCTGCAGGAGAGAATCCCGGCAGCCGTTTCTGTCCCACGTGCTCCCTGGCTCCGGGGATCACTCCTCTCAGCAGAAATCAGACCACAGCAGCGCAGGTGAAGGGTTTGGGTTTGTTTTTTTCCCCCCTATCCTTTTCATCTTTTGTGTTTGAATTTATTGATATATTTGCAAGCGTAGAGCAACTTATAAATAACTTTTTTTCCTCATCAAGGGTTAAATCTAAATACACAAGTGAAAGAACAACTTCCTTATTTGCTCAAGTCAGAAGCACGCTCCCGGCGTATTTCACAGCGGCGTGCGAGTGTGGGGAGCCAGGGAAGGTGTAAGGAGCACAGCCTGCGCTGCCGGATCCTCAGCCCCCACAAACGGGTGCTGCTGCCCTCTCCCGCCCCGCCACGGAGGATTCCCGCTGCCTTTGCGGGACGTGGTTCGAGCGGAATGGCACGCCGCCAGCTGCAGCCGCGCTTTTGCCAGGGAAGCCGGTTGCCGCTGGGTCGGTGGTGTTGGGGATGAGTCTGTTTTGCGGGTCGAGAGGCCGTTTTGCGTTGTCCCAAGTCCGGTCACAGGGGCTGTTCCCACGCAGAGCGTGGGGCGTTTTAGGAAAGCTCCCGAAGCGTGTGTTTGGCTTTTCATTCCCTTGGCAGCGATCTCGCCCGGCAGCTCCGGCCATCAGCCAAAGCAAAGTACCTGGGGAGCCTCGAGCTGTGCCAAAATGTCGAGGCTGGCACCCACAGGGCCATTGCAGGGGAGCGGGAATGGGATGGGAAACTTTCCCCCGTGCCGAGGGCAGGTGCCAGCAGGAGGGCCGTTGTGCCCGGGCGGATCAGAGAGGGAGGTGGGAGGCTGCCCCAGGCACGGCTGAGACCCGAGATGTCCTCTGACAGCGTAAGGCGATGTCCGGAGGCGGTGAGGAGAGAGGCGGTGATACCAGGGCAGATGCAGGGCGAGGGATGGTGCCAGGTAAGAGGAGGGCTGGGAAGGAAGGGCACAGATGGCTGGCTGGCCCTGCCGAGAAGGACCGGGAAAGCAGTCCCCATCGGCAGGAGGAGGGACATGGGCATGGTGACTAAACTTCTTGTAAAAGGGGGTGGAGAAAGGAAAGGGAGGGACAAGAAGAAGGGGAAAAAAAAAAAAACCTGCATGTCAAGTCTGAGGAAATGCTGTGGGAACTACAGCCAGGCGCCTTTCATTATTTTTTTTTTTTTTTCTCTCTTCTTCTCTCTTCTCCCCTCGTGTAGCTGAGAGGAAGGAAAGGAAGAAAGAGAAGTAGCTAGCCCAAATGTGCCTCGCTCTGCTGCCGGGGCGCGGGGGCTTGGCTGGAAGGATCTAGTTTCTCTTCGGTGGCAGGAAAAGGAGCCACAGGAGGAGGCAGAGACGGACACCCAGACATGCCCGTCCCGTCAGGCTGCTGGCTCCTTCTCCTTTGCCTGGCTGCCGCTGGCAAACAGGTAAGGCTGCGCTGCCAGGGCTGAGGGGGAAGGCGGGTGTTGCATCTCAGCCGGGGAGGTTTGTTTCTTCGCCCCTCGCTCAGAGGAGGTGGCGAAGTCAGAGCCTGTGGCATCTTGCACCGCTGGTGCTGGCAGAGCGGGGTTTAGCAGAACAGCGTCACCTGCCTTTTTATTTTTCATTTTTCATTCTGGCTCTGTGGTTTTTGTTTTTTTCCCTGCAACTCACCCTGTCTCACGAGCTTCTCTCGCTTCTTTAAAATCAAAATAGCCCAAAACTCAAAGCTCCAAAGGAAGCCAGAGGATCTGCAGGCAAAACAGCCTGCTCTGGGCAGGGTGTGAGAAACCAGAAAATATTTGCAGTGAGGTTGCTGAGGGATATAATTTGCATGTAGAGTAAAAATAAGGCAGACTCCACCCTACCGAACAGATCTATTCAAGAGAGCGTGAGCGCACTTGTCCCTCAGACGTGGGACGAGCGCGCACGGTCTTTGCAGCCCAGCTACAGCTTTCCAGCCTCCCCCGAGGGGCGCCGACCCCTCACGGCGCTCTGACCCCCCCGCCATCCCCAATGTGGGCAACCCCCGAGCGGCCCTGGGAGGTGGGACAGCATTTTGACCCCAGGTCCACAGGTGGAAGACGGAGGCCCAGAGCAGCTACGTGACTTGCTTGGAGGTTCACGTGCCACTAGCGACAGAGCTGGGAACCAAACCCCAATCCCAGTTCAGCTGTCCCAAAAAGGGCAGCCCCTTTCCTCGCAAGGGGAAAGATCTGAGCGAGGTTTGGCTCCGCAGTTGTTTGCAAACAGAGCGTGCCCTTTTTGCAGCTTCATGCAATGCCAGGTGGCCAATGGTCAGCGTGTTTTACGGCTGGGATCGTCGCTGGTCTTCCTCTGTTTTGAGAAAGACCGTTTTCTACAGCCAGCTCTTGCTGAGCCTTGTGAATGGCGCGCATCAGGTTTCCTTCAGCAGTTTAAATTTGCAGAATCTTGCTCTGCTTTTTCTAATTATACAGCTTAAAAATGATTCCTCTCCCTTCAGATTATTTAGGCCTTTCTGCACTGGCAGGCTGTTTGCAAATCCCGTCCTACAGGTACTTTCTTTCCTCTGTTAATTGATGTTTGGCAGCCTCACTGCCGTTTGCATTTCTTTCATTTGAACTTCTAGTGTTTCTCTGTGTCTCATTATTCACAATTAGTTGTGTCATTTTAAGTGCTTCCCTCAACATAGTACTATAAGGGGGCCATGGCCGGGTTCCCTGAGAGCAAGGTGCAGCTTCAAGAAAAAAAAAAAAAAAGATAAAAAAACCAAACCAAAACAAAAAACCCTCTGCTGTCTACAGCTTACAATTTAATGTCTGACCGCATAGTCCTGAGAGCCTTTCCTCTGGATCCCTGGTCCTAAATATGTTGCCTAAAACCACACAGGCCTTTTTTCCCCCCTCTAAAACATATGTTTCGTACTGTCCACCCTCGTTCCTTAGGCTTCTTCTAAATTGCTGCTTTCCAGGTGTCCTCCATATGTATATGAATGAGCGTACGTATTTCAGAAGTGATTTTTACATCACAGCTTTCAGGTGGTTTGTCCCACTCCTCAGTATCCTCTGTTTCTGGTTTTTGGGTTTGTTTTTTCCCCTGCCCTGGTGTTCAGGACTGTGATCAATACAGCACGATGAGCAACCCTCAACGTTCTTTGTACCTTTGCTTCAGGTCACTAATCATTACCTATTTGCTTCCTTCTGGAGCCATTTGGGTTTGGGGCGGTTGTTCCCTTTGGAATCTCCTCATTGCCAGGAACCTGCTCAACTCTTGAGCAAACCTTGGAAATTCAGATTTCCATGCCACAGCTCCCAGCATGTTTCGGATACCCTGATGTAGGAGCCAGGAGGAGCTCCTTATTATTTCTCACGTCCCAATTCACAGCCTTTCAGAGGATGCAAAACAGGGAACTTGAATTTATTCGGGGCTGATGTGTAAAGTCTTTCCACTGCATTCAACATGTGCTTAATTCTGAGTTAATCTAACATCCCGTCTGCAGCCGTGAGCGGGATCTGCAAGTCAGGAATGTGAAAGGAAGGCAAGCCTGGAGAGATGCTGTTCCCAGCCAGCATTTCAGGGTCTTTGCTTGACTGGTTTGAACGGTGGTTTCTCATAAGTGTGCCGTTTTCCGATAGAACAAATTGTGAGAATAAGTTCGGTAGGGCTGAAGTTTGTCTGATGCACTTGCGTTCGTTTATGGTGGGGTAACAGTAGGGCAGTGATATTTGCCACGTACTTTCTGCGAAGAATGAGAAACACTTGGAAATGTAAGTTAATGAGTACTCATAATTCTGCTGAGAATAGACACGATCATCGTCATCATTTTCACCAAGGAGGAAACAGGAACAGAGAATTTGTGACTTGCTCTAGGTCACACACCGAGCATAGAGCAGAACTGCTGGGAGCAGAGCTCAGCCCTCCTTGTCTTGTGCTTCAGCCACAAGATGATCTTTCCAAGTAATTCATCTTGGGCATCTGTCAGAGGACACGGTATTTTGCTTTCTGAGGCATGACATGCTCAGCTGCTTTGTACACAGTAGTCACATCCCTTCCCTTGCTTAACACCGGTGAAGAGCGTAGATGTTTCTATCAGATGGGATTTAAAGCCTGTGAGCAAGCGCATTTGCAAATGTGCAATAAACCAGTTGCCTCGTATAATGCCAAGGACTCTTCTTCCCTTGTGCGGCAATGGGATCGGTTCTTCCAATACTCCGTAATATTTACTTTATAGGGAAAGTTTGCCCACTGCAAGCATCTGGAATTCTGTGTAATATAGACAAGTTTTGCCCAAAGTATAGAATATGTTTTAACTTCCTAAAATACGCAGTCTTTATGATGATGGGGGGAAAAAAGAGCATAAAAATGTCCACGCTGTATTGGCATCGTGGGCTGTCCTGGTCCTGTACTCCTGCTCTGATCAGGGCCAAAGGAATCACTCAGTAGAGCAAAACTCCTGCAATATCTAAACTCCTGGATTTACTCTGTTGTTGACAGCATGGGTTTCAAAGTTACTGTAACTCAGTTCACTTGTCAAATGCCCATTGCAGGAACATTTCCTGCAAGGGGAACTGGTAAGTTTTTCATTGCTTTGCAGTTTCCCCCAGAGCATGTGAAAACTGTTGCGGCACCTCATATAAAAGGAATATAACGCATATAAAACTGAACCGATCCACAATTTAAGAAACCTCTGTCACTTCTCTTTTCATGTTAAGCATCATCTTCCTGATGTAATCTCTTCTTTCCCACAAACGGGACCAAAACAAACCTTCACCACATTGCACAAGTCAGTAGAATTCAAAGCTTATCAGCGATCTCGAGGGTGCTGACCGATGTCATTTATAGCACAGGGCTTCTTCATACTGTGCTGGAACGAAAAAAAAAGTGGAGGTCAAGCAGAGAGCTTAACTGTGGCCTTAAGGTTCTGTTTCTGTCGCCTGTTAGTGCCATCCCCACCACCCTCAAGCTCAGAGGAGCGGGGTGTAATTTGACCGCTCTGCGTGAACCAGCGCAGACAGTAAAAGAGCTGCGTGCGTAACTGCAGCGCAGGAAACCAGGAAAACCTCAAAGTGATGCCCTCTGGCATTTATACCTTCATGCTCTTTAGAGGAATCACAGTTGAGTCACTTTGCTACGTTTATCTGTCTGTCCCTTGGAGTTCAAGCGGCGGGAGACCCTGCTGTAGGGGTAGGTACACGCGTAGGCGCAACAAAAAGGTGACCCCCGTGGCAAGGCTTCTCTGGCTTCTCCCTGCCAACTTCTTCTCTGTGTGACCGGGTCTCCAGGAGGTGTTTGTGGTGACCAGAGCCAGCGGGGTTCCTGCCACCGCCTGCAGTGACCGCGGACTCCAGACCTCCTTTTCATCCCACGCCCCCTGCTGCCAGGGGCTGCTCTGCCGAGCGAAGGCTGCTGGATGCCTGGGGGGAAAGAGAGGGGAGTAGTTGCTTCAGGCGCTGTTTTTAGCCTGCTGGAGGTGGGCAGTGGGGAGAAGAGGGAAATAGGAGACAGCCGGTTCATCACGTCCTCAGCTGCAGCCGTGCTTCTTGCACAGGCTGCCCCCTCCCTTTTCAATGGACACTCAACTCGCCAGGCAGCGCTGGCGTCTGCGGCAGCTGCCCACCCTCCGCTGTAAGCGCGCAGTGGCTGGTGTTGCCAGCATGGAGAAGCAGCTGCTCTGAGAATGGTTCGTTATTACCGACGGACAATGTCAAGGCAAATATTTGCGTGTTGTAAATGCAATATAAAACTTAAGTGCTGTTTAACCAGGGTGCTCTGTGGACTTGGGTAGGCCTCAGTGTGTATAACACAATAGCCTGCCTGCAAGAACTTGCCTCTTTTTATGACTTGATCTTCTTTGAAAGTGGTGCAAAGTTCATGCGGCAGAGGAAGGGCTGTTGTTGGACCTCCACAGGATGGAGCGGTGACGGCTGGAAGTCGCACGGTGGGCTACAGGAGAGCCCGGCTGCGCGGGCAGCCGGCTGCTGTCTCTGCTCCGCGGCAGCGGGGCTTGGTGTGACGCTTCAGCTCTGGGGAAATGCAAGTTTCCTGATTTTTTTCTTTGTTTGTGTGTCACTGCAGCATGCAATCCTATCGGTGATGTGGTGCCTTGCGGAGGGCTCGGCACCACAGCAAAGGAGTGACTCTGACTTGTGTCCGATGCTCCAGGACATCCTGGTTTTTGTCCCATACCTATGCAGCCACCTCGGCTGCTCTTTGCAGCGCTTCCCTTGGTTACCTTTTCTATCTGCTTTTTCAGGGCGTCAGTGCTCTGGGCCAAGGGCTTGGTTTTCTTTGGTGTTTGTACTGCGCGCAGGCTGCAAACAAAGACAGTCTCATTAATCACCGCAGGATAGAGCCCCGTCCACTTCCCACCGAAGTCATGGGGACGTCTGCCCATGCGGACTTGGGAACAGAACAGATACGTCGCCCCCGTCACGCAGGCTGCGGCGTCCCACCCTCACCCTTATTCTCTGCGTCCCCTTCTGCCCGTCGCCCCACCAGCGTCCCCCCGGGGGGAGGCGCATTCCCCATGCCGCTTGGCCAAATGTGTTGGTGGTGGCTCCTCACTGCTTCCCGGCGAGGTCCCTGATGGAGAGGCTGTGGCAGGGACTGTGGAGGAGGGCAGCGTGGCGGGCAGGCGGAGAGCTGAGACCCGGGGTGCGCTCTCAGCTCTGCAGAGCCCACTGGCTGCTCCCCTCTTAAAATCTAGATAAAAGAGACCAGGAAAGACTGTGTCCAGCAAAAGAGCCGAGCTGGCCGGTTTAATCCACCCTGCAAGAGCCAATTAGCCAAGGAGCAGGGGGGGGAGAAAAAAAAAAATGAGGTCATTCACCCTCACCACTTTGTGGCCGCTGCAAAAGAGAAAAAAACATATAGGGTCTGTTCAAGAATGACAAAGAACAACATTTGTGACTGCAGATGGGTGCAGAATATATTTAGTCAGCGGTCAAAGTGGAGGGAAAAGAAAAAAAATCTTGTATGGAAAAAAAAATACTGTGAAGTTTTGTTAGGCAACCCATTAATCTGGAATACAGATAGGGAAAAATGTGCTACTAGGTTCATATGCAGCCCTAAAAATTGCTTACGTAGCACGCAAGGGACTCTATTTTGAGCGTGTTATTTTGCCACAGCAAATAGTTTTGTCTTATGAGCATCATGTTCTTCAGTAGCTTTTCATTGTTCAGTAGCAAGAACGATGAGATGATTCCTTGAATCTGCTCTCGCAGGAAAAAAAATTCTCCTGTGCAATACCACATGTAGTAAAACGGGCTGCTTACGCAGATGAGCCAAGGCCCGTTCAAATCGGGGAGGAATATTTCTACTGACTTGACTGGCCATGGTCCCTGGCAGAGCTGGCTCCTTGTGGGGACACCCAGGGAGCACATGAAGCAATTCTCAGCCCAGTCCTGAGCCCTTTAACACAGGCGACACTTGCTTCGTGCTGGAGAAGGTGCAGATCCGATTGTGCGATTCTTACTGTAACTCATGCCAAGGCAGAGTGGTCTGCAGGTGTTACGGGCTACATCCCCTCTATACCACCCTCGTCCAAAATAAGGGCTACGGCCCTTTGTATATACAAAATACCACTTTGTATTTCTGCCTGCAGAATGTCCAGCATTTGTTCCACGTGCACTTCTAAAATGCAGGAGAAGGAAGCCAAAGCAGAGCATCAGGCTGTGAAAGCAGACTTCCCCTCTTTTCCACAAGCTTCCTCATTCTCCTTGGAAGCTCAGCTAGGATTGCAGGGTCTTGCCTCGCACTGTAAAAGATTAATATGTTATGTTCCACTCTGGCACGCTGGAAGGAAAGGGTACGCAAACATCAGATTTTTAAGCATAGAAAGTCCCCATTGAACTCTTAGTCTGGTGTTCAGCCCAAGAAATCTCTCACGGTCATTTCTTCATTTAAGACTTGACTCCAGTTGAGGAAGCATAGGAAAATAATCTGCTGAATTAAAACGCAAGAATAGCATGCTCCCCATAAATGATTGTGTCTTTAGTGCCTTTTTTTATTATTATTATTTTAATTACGCATGAATTGCTGTAGAGTTACTCATGGCAAGTCATTGAGACTGTACCTGGAGCGGTGAGACTGCTAAACTTTCCTGTGGAGTGGTGCTATTTATTGCACCTGTTTAATCTAGAAGAGATTTGCCTTTGCAGGCCTTTTCACAAGCACATTTAGCTAAATGTCATTGTTCTGCAGGTTTTATTTCTGCTCGTTATGGACTGTTGTCTTGCTGTCAAGCCTTTTTGTAAAATACATTGGTTTGATTAGCTTTCGGGTTTTTACTCTCTCTGTTTCATTTTTAAAATATTCTACCTAGTAGCTGTTAGTCTTTGAATTGCCGTGGCAATGAGGACACGTTGGTTGAAGCGTGAGGTGGTGTTGCACCAAATTGCAGGCAACGTGCAGACGCCAGCGACCGCCCAGCCGGCGAAAGCCGTGAGGTGTACCCTGCTGGCGGCTGCCTGAAGATGACTTTGTCTCTGACCGACGGCGAACGCTGCGCACGTGATGGCGGGTTTTCAGTCCACAGAGGGGAAAGCAAGCCGGCCGATCCACACGTTCGGCGGGCAGCCGTTTCAGCCCGGCCATCTATCGCCTCCGTCATCTCCCATCTGATATACCTGAGGTTCCTGTCTGCCGTACCCCCAGCGCCCCGCTGCCAGAGCGGTCAGTGCGGCACTTCTCCTTCGCGTAGGCTGACGGCTAGAAATAACCCTGGTGGGTTTGAGATGGATGAATGGTCCTTCCCGTTGGTGGAGCAGCACCAGTTGCTCAGGCGTTTGCTTTTTGCTGCGCGTGAAAACAGAGGGGCAAGGGGAATAGTCAGGATGGGGCTTTTAGCGCCATTTGCCCACTTCCTGGCTGCAAGCTACAGTTTTGACTCTTCATTATTGGTTTTATCCCTCGTGTTCTTTCTGGCCTCTTTAGGTATTCAGGCTCTAGCAGGGTTTCAAGGACCTATTTTTAAGAGTGAAATAATATTTAGTTTTTAGCTGTTGCCATTTCCCGGCTATATTTTACCACGTGGTGGTAGTTCTGTGATGTGGTTTACTGGTCACTGGAAAGTTGACATCACCAAAAGCATTTCATTCACAATCTAAGATTTTCGTGCTGAATTACAGACCTGCAAGCGAATAACTGGAATTGCAAAGCTGTGACTTGTGTGCTGCTTCGACTGAATTTTTATCAACAGCGAAGACTGTCTATGAGGGAACTGTTGCATTCGGCATCCATGTGATTATGATTAAGTCTTTAACATAAGACTCCTCTTCCCCCTTATAAACTCACAGTTGTAAAAATTTCCAGAGTTGTTTATTGTGTGCATTACTATTTTGTGCCTCAGTAGAGTGGCTGGGAGCACCAGCCACAGAGCAGTACCCATCAAGAGTGAGATTCTATTTTCAGTCTTAAATAGTTTTTCAGGCAAACCTCAGAAACTGGCAATGAGCTGAAGAAATCCGCTTTTTGCTTAGCGATGCTGCTGACCCAAATCAGGTGGGAAGCTGGAGGGTTGTGGGCACAGAGTTGGTGTGAGAGGAGAGGGAGCTGGCTCATATTTGAAGGAGAAAAAGCAGCAGATGACAGCAGAGGCCATCCTAGCTGGAGACCAAGGTGCTGTGCTTGCAGGGGCTACTTCAGATCAGGAAATGTTGGTCATTCCAACTCGCTCCTCTCGACGAAGGCAAATAAAGCCCAAAATCCACAGAAATATAGTTCTACAGCAGGCAAGACTAAGGACCTCAAAAGTGAGCGGTGTGAATAAATTCAGTCTCTAAAGTACAAAGAACAAGTGGTGTGCAAAGCAGCACACACCATAGTTGGCTTTCCCATAGGTGCTTTGGCTCTGTGATAGTAAATGGAGAAAAAAAAAAAAGTGCTTTGCTCAGTGAAATGATGACAGATGGCTTGAATGCTCTCCAGAAACAACTACACTGAGCAAGAAGGTGTCATCTTAAGACAGTTAGCCCTTGATGTGTCCCTTTATGTCTCAATTTTTACAAAACTAAGATTATCGCTAATGAGCAATTCTCATTGAGGCCTCAGCTTCTTGTTCAAAAGTGACATGGGAAAAAGGCTGTGGAAACCCCCGAGCTCGTTCTTCCAGATTTTTTCTTTTAAAGGAAAGAGGCCCGTGCAACCCTATCTTTTCTGAAGTGTCTGTCTGAATATTCATCTGAGCGAGAAAGTAATTTTAGCATCCATGACACACAGCTTCTGCTGCCATCCGATTGCTCAACGGCACCAAGAATAAATATTTCCTTAAGCCTGAGGACAGGAATCTGAATGCTGCTGGTTCCCCCTTCAGAAGCACCTGTGTGTGTGTTTTTTCAAGGTCTGAGTAACACAGTTGGTGCTTTGTAGCTCTGAGTCATCGAAGCTCTCTGACCCTGCAAGCACATTCTTGCTTAGCGTCCTTTTCAACAAATGGAGTCGGGGCGGGGGAAGAAGCTGAAAAGGCTGCCTGCAGCTCAACACCAAAACGCAGTCCTCCTGCAAAACTTGACATAAGCATGCCTGTTTTTCCAAAGAAGTCGGTGGTGCTACTCATGTGCTTAAATGTAAGCAGGTGTTGGCGTGCTTGGCTGAACTGGATCCCCCAAGCCTGGAGGAGGTTCATCTTTTTTCTGCTGGATTCTTCCCCAGTCAGATATACTTGTTGTGCTGCAACGTTAACGAGGCGGGAAGGCTCACTGTTTCTTAGGAACTGGTGCAGACTTGTGTGCTTTGTACACTTTTTAAGTGACAAATTCAATTTGCACAGGATACCTAGAGCTCTTGGAAGCACTTGTTTGCATGCCATGGTGGGATTTAATGGACACCTTCATCAACAGCGAGATTGTTAAAGGAATGACCAGGCTGGATTTTGTCTTATTTAATCACTTCAGAGGAGGCTGAGACCTTTGCGTTCATCCAGGCCCCTTCTCTCTCTAGATAAGAGCTCGGCGATGTCCAAATCGCTCCGACCCACAGGCCAGCACCCAGTGAGAGGAAGGATGTTCCAGGGGTTACGGGGCTAACTTGAGACTCGGGAGACTTGGTTTGGTTTCCTGTCACCTCTGTGAAGCCAGCCGGCATCCGGGTCCGAGTTCCTCATCTGCGAAATGAATTGCACTTCCCCGTCTCAGAAGGACACTGCGGCGGGAATGCGCTGGTGATGGCGAAGCGTCAGGTCATGGCGCTGCCAGCAGCCCCCAAGGGAAGCTGAGGCACAGTTCGACAATGAGACACACACGGTCCCGTGGCAAAGGGTTAAACAAGGGATAACCTGACTTCAAAGGGGCCCGTGTTAGCAAAAGGGCCCAAGTTCGGCTCCCACCCTAAGAAAACCCCAAGCTGCTTTTGTTTCCCTTCCTGTCCTCTTTCTCCCCAGCTTTCATGCTCGCCAAGTCCAGCCAGTCCCTGCCAGGCCAAAATCCCTCGCCTTTGCGAAGAGGCTGGGCTCACGTGGGGGTTGGCACATGGACGCCGAAAGCCGTGTCTTTATGTCGTTGAGCATAAATCAAAGGAGGGAGCGGTGCAGCTCCGTGAATGCAGTGGCTTGTGTGAAAAGGGGAAGGACGCGGTCGCAGAAGAGACTACTTATTGACACAGAGTGTAGATTTATGCGGCTGCAGCTGCGCGTGTACCTTGACAATAGCCCTCTTTATACAATAAAGCAGGGTGGTGCGAAACAATTTCCAGAAGGGGGCTGAGCAATTAGGCTGCTTTCCTAGCCTCAGCACCGGGGGATTGCTGCTGCTCCTCAGGCTGAGTTGTAATTCTCGGAAATTATTCCAGACCCTTTAGCTGAATGCTCTTTCACAGATTTGCATATCCTTCCTTAAAAAGGATGACTTTGCCCTTGTTTGACACTTCAGTAATTTTTTTAGTCTTTTCTTCTAAAGAGGAACTATCAAACTGGGGCAAACAAGGAAGAAGAGTACATTCTGTGACTGAAAGCAAGTGCCGGGTCCTGCTGTTGGTCTCATCGCTTTTGTTGCCTTTATGGATGGCTGGGGATAGGGAATCAGTCGCTCAAGACCTTCTCTCTGCTGCTTGGTCCCACAGTGTTACCTCACCCCGCTGCTCGCCAGCTTAGTGTTTTAGCAGACGCTGCCTGAAGTGCTTCGTAGAAAACAAGCTCCTTCGATTACAGGAGTGCTTTCAGTGTTTCCCCTGGGACACTGAGCGGTGTCACTGTTCAGCTGCCAGGCTGGCCCGGCTTTCCATTTCCTACATCACCTCTCGCCTCTCCAGCACTGATCATTATCCTGTGTTCCTCCTGGGAGGTGCTGCGCAAGCACAAAATGCAGTGTTTGTTCCAAAAACCATGTAATCTAGTCACAAGAAAGGTATGGCTAATGAATGCAAAGAAAGAGACAAGGAAACAATGAGACAACAGAAGATTTCTTGCAAGACTAGACTCTTAATTTGACCTGGGATTGTTGTAACGATGAAAAAATGGCTCTAAGTTGTTTATAACCTGCAAAAATATAGAAATTCAAGACCTCTGACCTGAGGCACTTATTCTGTTCCAGACACAGCTAGTGTGGTTTTGATAAACACAAGTCATGCACCAACCCATGGCTCAAACTCTAAGCCAAAACGCAGTGTGTTAAAGAAAAATTTCAACCTTTATGGTCATTTTCAAGTTGCAAGCCCCTTTGCGGCATTAGAAGAGGACAAGGTGCTTAGTGAAAAATATTTTCTATTTAAAGAGATTGCTATGGCTGAAACAAGAAAAGGAGGAAAGAGAAGTGAAGACTTGGAGAAAACAAGGGGAGAACACTAAGCAGAGGAATGGAAACTGGTATCAGTAGGCACAGGGCTGTCATATGCTATTAGACAGCAGAAGCTCCCTTTAACCAGCAGCAGAAGCTTTACTGCAGCTTTCTCCAAGTAAATGAGATTTTAACAACTCCATCCAACGATGAAGGATTCCTTGCTATGGGCCAGATTTTGAATCATCTTATCTATTGCAAGATTGTTGTTGGCCGTAAGGTGTTGAGTTTGCCTGGGGGACCGCTGCTGGGAGACTCCCCCGGCAGCCAAAGCAGGGTCAGTGAGGGACTGGGCATGGTGCTTGCCTGGCCAGTAGCCCCGGCACAAGCCGAGCCCCGAAGGAAGCCCGGCTGAGGGAGCCACGCGGGCTGGGCTTCAGGTAGGACCACTGTGTGTACGGGCGGCCGAGAGCAGGGAGGCGGTACGAGGGCCCGTAAGAGCTAGAGACAACACTGCTACCTGCTTTATAGATGTCCTCTCGTGTAACAAGTTTCAGGTGGGTTGAGGGGTGTGTGGTTTGTGTTGTTTGGTTTGGGTTTGGTTTGTTTTCTGAGCAGCAAAAAGCTTTCGGCTTAATTGTGTCACCACTCTGGGTGGCTGCCTCAGTTCTGTGAGACCATCTCTGCAGGACACAGTGGGAGCCATAAAAAGCTGCCAAATTAAAGCCAAATGTTTTCTGGGGCTAGCCAGGAGTATTATATATCCCAGTGGGAAGCTGGGAACTTCTTCTTTTTCAGGAGTATAAATCTCTCACCTCACTTGTTTGCTTAATGCTATAGATTAAAACTGTCAGTTGCCCGGATCTTGGTCTGAGGTCATACCTGTGGAAGAGACTACAGAAGTATCTCTATGCCAATTTTTTTTTTCTTTACATTTGTTTTAAAGTCACTGATTTCAAATAATAGAGTTCTGTAAGAAAAGGTTATATAGCAGGCCAAAAGTTCATGACACATTGCAAGATTGTGTTATTTATCACCTGGCTGTATTACGAGACCCTGTGCACACAGCATCGAGTACATATTCTTAGCGTGTCTACAAAGCACCTTTGAAAGTCATAAATGTGGGGTAACGTTTACTGCTTAGCTATCCAAAATGCTGCGCAGCAGAAAAGTTTTCCTCCTCCCTGCCAGCGCTGTGACTGGGTAGGTCTGAAGCTCTCCAGGTATGTCGGTTCTCATGTCCTCTCTCTCCTCTGCTGCAGTTGTCACTACAAATCACTCCGCCGTGCGAAAGCGAACAACACTATGAATACTCTGGACGGTGCTGCACAAAGTGTGAGCCAGGTATGTGAGCACCGGGCTGTACTGGCTTCGTAACTGAAAAGCTCGTTAGAAACAGCTCCGTGGGTAAGGCAGCTTGCTCCAGTGACTCTGCTACTCTGTTGGCACATACCCTCACAGGTGCGTGATTTCAGGCTTGCGAATGCCTTCTAGTGCAGGAGTGGTGCTGCTGGCCTCAGCAAAAGCCATAGCAGCTCTTTTGGTGGGAGAGCACTTAACCACTGCGGGAGACAGAAAGCAGCTTGATTCTCATGGACGTAGGTAGGGCTGCTCCCAGGCCGCGAGCTTCATGGACGTTTCAGTGCCAGACTGAGGAACTGAAAAGGTGGCAGGATGAAACGATTGTCCGCAGCAGTACAGCAGTGCTAGCCCAACCTGTTATTTTCCCTGCGCTCCTTGGACAGCTGGTGTGCAGCTTAGAAATGATCTACTTGTCCTTCTCTCACAGGAAAGTACATGTCTGCTAGATGCACTGGTACTTCTGACAGCGTGTGCCAGCCATGTGGCCCAAATGAGTATATGGATGTCTGGAATGAAGAAGATAAATGCTTACTACATAAAATATGTGATCAAGGTGAGCTGTTTATACCAAAGAACCTTTTAATCCAAAGTAGTGAAGCACAGAGGTGGAAAAGTGGATCTAGGGAAGTTGCCTTGTTCAGGTACACAACACAGGAGGCTGGGCGTACAGAAAAGCCTGGAGGAGAGAGAGGTCCCCGCACAGCAGATATTCTGTCCTGTGCTGAGCACCATGACCAGAGTCTCCATGCTGCTGATAATGAGCTTCTTCACAGGGGCCATTCTCTCCTGGGAGCTGGATCTTAAAGGTTGCCCTTTTGCCCAGCATACTCTGCATTCACTTCTCCTAACACGTTCGTCTCACCTTTTGCAAAAGCTCTGTTTATTTTCTACAGCAGCTACAAGGAAAAGGTATTCAGTGGGGAGCCCCGTGCCAAGCAGGGGTCTCCCAGGCTTCTTGAAAGGTAACATTTCCTCTGACACAAATGGTTTTGCATCTAGCATTCAAGCAAAGCAAACAGGTAGAAGAGGAGGTTCATAAACTGAGGCTTATTATCAGAGAAATTTTTACTCCCATCTGCTTTCTCTTTTAGGGAAAGCTTTGAGAGAAGTGAACCCAGGGAACAGCACGTTCCAGCGGCAGTGCGCTTGTACAGTGGGCTACCACTGGAATGAAGACTGTGACTGCTGCCAGCGAAACACCATGTGTGCTCCAGGATTCGGAGCTGAGCATCCTGGTAAGAGACAGAAAGAGGACGTGTGAAGGGAAATGTCCAGCTCAGCCTGCAGGATGAGGCCACATCATGTGGGTTGTGACATTACAGAGGCTACTTTAGACTCTCAGATGGCTGTCAACAGAGGATGCTTACCTGAGTTATCATTACTACCACGTATAACCCTCCTGGACTACTTGCTTTTTGAAGGCTTCTGCCTCTGTAGTTTAAGTAGTTATCTTGGATCGAGTGACTTTTGCAAGAAATCACATGGACATGGGAAGAGCCGCAAGATATTCAGTGCATTTCTAATGTCTGCTGAGGTGTCTGACAGTGAGTCACTAGGTCACGCATTGCTCCAGTATCCAGAGAAGCAGTCTGTTGGGAACTGTTCCTGAGGTCAGATTTGAAACCAGTTTTTGTCCAATAGCTTTGCTTTGCCATTTTATAATGTTATAAGCAAGTTAAAAGTGATTAACACCTTTCAGTATTCTGAAAAGTATTCTCTTTTAGATGACTTGTAACGCAAAGATTCACTACGGACATTTAATTTAGTCTTAAGTCTGATCAAAATGAAATTGCAGGTGTTTTGTGAGTGGCAAACAGAGACAGTCAAATTCAGAGTTGTAATGAACACTGGGAACAGCTGTGGCAAGCATGAGGAACCCCAAATAAGCAGCACATAATGGTGTAATGGAGGATGAGATGCTGCATGGGCATGGAGGACAGCGGTGCTGTTTTTTCTGCAGTCTAGCAAATCCTGATACAGCATTGTGTTTACTGTGGCTTCAGAGAAGTGACAACATGTGTTAGTGTCACTGGCTGTGGCATAGCATCAACACGAGGAAGTTAGTGGAAAGGGAAGGATATAATAGCTGCGTGTTATTTTACAGTAACTGCAAATGGCTCCTGGTCATTTTTCATTTTGATCGTGTAGAGAACTGCTCCGGTGAGAGACGCATACTTTTTGTGTGACTGTCATTGCTGCTCTAATGTAGTCTAAAATCCTTCTCTCTTCAGGGGAGCTTTCAGGGAGGTTGGGGGTTTGGGGTGGAGTGGGAGAATGGGGAGCACCATCACCTTCCCCTCACCTGAAAGGAACCCATGGAAACTCAGCTATGAAGTTTTTCTTCTTTTACTACACACAGTGCAACAAGACAAGGACACAACGTGTACACCATGTCCCAGAGGCTCCTTCTCAAAGGTCACTTCATCCACTGACAAGTGTAAATCCTGGACCAAGTAAGTCCCTGTATCTTGTAAAAAGACCACGACAGCCAGAAGGCAGGGAGAAGCTTGGGTGAAAGCATTTTTCAGTGGGGTGTTTCGGGCTGTCTGCAGAGCACACAGAGCACCTGCTGGCGGTGCAGCGATAAAGGTATTTTCACACTGAAGCTTGAATTCTCCTTGAGGGGGAGCAAGAGAGCAGTAACAACAGAACTGCTGACACAGCTGAAAATAAAGAAGGTATCTGAGCATCTTAAGGGTGGAGAAATGCAGGATAAATGTATGTTACAACAGAAAGTACTACTTTGAGTAAGTGTAGGAGGCACAATAAGCTCCCTCTTTGAGAACCTAGCCTCTTTGTCTTTCTTTTTCAGCTGTACAGCTCTAGGAATGGCAGAAATCGTGCCTGGGACTGACAAGTCAGATGCAGTTTGTGCAGAACGGAAGACGCCTGAGCCATCGGAAGATGGTATGTGTCCTCATACAGATTATCTGTTAGAAAGTACCAGGGAGGAGGAGGGATGTGTTTACTAGGAGTCTAGGCTGGCTTAAAACTCTGTTCCCACTGTGGATGACTCTAGGGGGAGCAGCTGTAGACCAAGACAGCCCTCTTGGGAAAATCCCGATTTTAAAGATTACTTTAAGCCTGGTAGCTCTAGGGCCAATGTCCACTACTAAGCAGAGCTTTTACACCTCCCAGTGAAGGTGCATGACGAGCAGCACTGTTGTTATACTCACGACCTCCATCACATTTACAGCTCTTTCATTTCGTCAGCCTGCTGATTTCTCTACGCACGTTATCTGTACAAGCTACCAGCTTCTCTCCATGCTTCTTTTATAGTAATGGATAGAGTCTCAGCTGAACGCAGCTCTTCTTTCTTGCCCACTGCCCACTTCCTTCTCCAGTCTGGATATGGTACCAGGGAGGCTGCGTGCCTGACTTGCAGTGATCCTTCATAACCTGAGATAAAGGACAAATTTTGCCTTGCTGAATTCTGTAGTCTCCATGAGACGTACGCCCTCCATCCCCTGAGGGGGCGCAAGCACAGCCCATGGGGCTGCTAGCGCATTGCAAGGGGACTTTCAGAGGAGCGTGACTGGATCACACCTCTCTGAGACACCAAGACTCTGGTTTTTATGGAGATGGCTTGGTACCAGGTATACATTCAGTAAGGCTGCTTGTCACAGAGCTGCATGAGTGCTAGAGCTGTTGTCCTTACTATAAAAACTGAAGATCAAATAGGAAGGGAGAAAACCCCTCTCCTGTGGAAAAGCAGGTAAAAATCAGCAAAGATTGTCTTACTGCTGAGTGCAAGCTGCATGTTGATGGCGCTGTCTTTTTCACATCCTGCAGGAACAAACAGGATCTTGTACGTGCTGATTGTCATCTTGGTTTTTTTGGCACTAATTGGCATTGTCGTCTTCATCGTATACTACAAGAATAAGGGAAAAAAGCTGACAGGTACGTGATAGCTAATGATATTCATGAATGTGACAACTGCATGGCTGTCTGTGCACTCTGATTTCATGGGTAACCACCAGGTTAAGAAACTCAGGAGTTATTTTGGAAGTTCTGTGCTATGCAGATATCTGTCCATATGGATATGCTTTAACTAGCACAACTCCAGGCTTCGAATGCCTTTCCTCTGGGCAGAAGGAAGCCTATTACCCGTAGGCATAACGGATATTGTTTGGTATCCTCAGGCAGCCCTGACCACGGGGTGACCACCTTCAGGGCAGACACAGCCGCTGCGTGGATGAAGGCGGGTTGGTGCTGGGGGCTCTGATGGCAGGAGGGCCACTCTGCACCACGTGGCACAGCAGATCCCATAGCCATGGGGAAGCAGGGAAAGACATAGGGGGCTTTCACCACCTCCTATCTCCTTCTTCCCTCTTCCCCTGAAACCTGGATGGGGTAAAATACGGATTTCAAGGCAAAAGCCTGATGTGTTTTCGAAAACATGATGGAGGCGATGTTTTTAGGTGAAGGCCAAAGTTCTGATGAGGTACAGAAGAAATACTAGAAGGAATAGAATAAATAATAAAAGTAGAAAAATACAAAAATTCTAGCAAAGGTATACTGGATAACTATGGGGCATTAAATATATTATAAATATGATGGAAATACCTCCAATAGTTACTCAACTCTGTGTTAAGTCCTGGATCTCCTTAGTTAAGGACATAGTCCTATTGTTCTCTTCATTTTCTACCCATACACATGGAAAGCTTTTACTAGTGTAGTTTTTCCATCATCTCCTTCCCCAAGCCCTAGCAATTTATGAAATGTTCTGGGAGCTGTGGAAGGGAAGACAGTAACCGTCTCTTGTGAACTACATTTCAGCCTGTGTTTTAGAAATATGCTGCCTCTGCCACACTAAACGCGGGTTGTACTAAATCTGGAATTCCTGGGATGGGCTGGAGGAAATGGTGACTCTCCTTGCAAACCAAATACTTACGATGCAAAGCAGGTTGGGGGGGGGGGGGTATATGCTCTTTATTTGACTTTCTGTTGCCCCGCTGCTCTGCAGTGACAGTCCTTCATTGCCTTCGCATGGTAAATCCTGCGAACCAGAGCCTCTGAGACTTGCAGGCTCGGGAAGAAGCTCTGCCTGCTTGAGGACTGATGGTAAATGTGCAGACTTAACATCAGAGGAACAGAGTCATTGCTGGGAATGGCAGTGGCTACGTAACTGAGCTATCTTCAGACGTACAAAACCAGCACAAGCTTCAAACGTGTACTAGACCTGAGTCCTACAAAATCTCCTGAAAGTATAAATAGAAAACAAGAATTGCTAACTCTGTTAAAGTGACAATCTTTACCATAAAGCATTGTTGAACTTAAAGCTTTTCCTTGGGAGATACTCCAATTAAGTGAATTTGCCCATTAAGTACACCCCGATGAAGTGGAATACGCTGTATTTGAGCTTGCCATCCTGTGGTTTCAGTGGCTTACCCTCTTCTCTCCGGGCTCCTCACTCCTTCCTGAGAACGGTCTTTGGGCCATCCATGTGACTTCTCTTGAAACAGACTGTACGGCTGCAAGCGGGTCGCTATGGGGCCAGTCATAGCTTGGTGTGACATATGACCAGGAAAGAAACCCCATTTGATGTGGAACACAGTTTAACCGTGGTCTATTTTAGGAGCTTTGGAAACATTTGTTCCATAGAAATATATCCCTGTTCCAGTTACAATGAATCCCCAGCTAGACTGATGCTGGGACACTTGAACAGTCAGTAAAAACAGTCTTGCTGTTTTTCATTTAATATGATATTGTGGATTGTAAATGACTGTGGGTGTTTAGGTCTGTGGCTAACTTCAGTGCCTGCTACTCTCTCTGTTTTCCCTACAGCAGATCTACAGAATTGGGCTAATGAAGTGTGCAGCCAAATAAAAGGAACAAAGGTAAAGGCAGAGCCACTAACATTTTCTCTCTGTTTTGTGTTTTCCTTGTGGCATTCCTGACACCCCTCCTGAGGCAGACTTCATGTTAATGTTTGGCTCGAAAGCAAGTTTTAAGTTCCTCAAAAAACGCTCACAGCTTTGGCTTTTTCAGTCTGGTTTTCTGTAAATGTGAGGCATATGAAATACCACTCTCAAATAGATTCTGAACCTGCTCTCTGGTTTCAGCCAGTTTTAACAGTGGTAAAAGTCTCTGTGATGATCAAATATTTATGAGGAGAAAGTTAATTGTGAGCCCAGTGGTTGCTGAACACCTGAAAACTCCGCCTAGGAGAGAGTCTGTCTAAAAACTAAGAGCAGGAAAAGCTTCAGTTGAGTTTGCACCTTTTTACATACCAGAGTCCTCACAGGGGAGAAACCTGGATTTGGGGCAGCACCAAGAATGCCATGCAAGGCATTAAGCATACAGCCCTCAGATGAAGAAACTGGCTGCGAGACCCCGTAATGCTAGTGCTCGCAGAAATCACTCTTGCTCATTCAGCTGAGGGGGAAAAAAAAAAAAAAAAAAGGCCTTCCAAGAGGTTTTGATCCAGAACAGCCCCGGATGCCATGCTTGCAACACTCAGATGAGGACGTAGGTTCAAGTTCGTGTGCACTGCCTGCTTCACGCCATGGATGTGGACTGAGGTGTCCCAGGTGCATGCTCTCCGCACCACCCCGTCTAGGATCTCTGTCTAGCTTAGCTATGGAAAGACTAAAATTCCATTGCTACAAAAAAACCCTAAACCCAAACCCACCTTTTTGAGCAAGCAGTTCCTCTTTTGTGTTGTAAGTGTTCATGCAACCTCCTGCACTAGCAGCTGCTCGGATCCTCCAGGACAGAGGAGTGGATCAACAGCAATTAGTGGCTGGCAGCGTTTACACTCTCTCCTCCATCTGGGAATATCTAAACAGACACTGGAAATGAAAGGCAGCAGTTCCCAAATACCCATTATTACAGCACAACTTGCATGAACTGAAGGGAACCCTTGAAGTATCTCCCAACCTTTTTTTGTGGAGCCACAACCAAAAACGTAGCTTTACTTTGACAAGTACTGGCAACGTGACATCATGCGCCTTGGTGTTTGCTGCCCTAACATTTTCCAGGCTAAAGCCACCTTGCCCGTGTGACTTCTTTTTTTCCTAGCTTGTCTTGGGCCCTCTGTATCAACCCAGTTTCTTTCTTTGATCGTTACTGATGTTAAAGATTCTGCTCCCAGCAAGGTCTTCAGAGACCAACAGCCCTTCAGACACCTAGGTGCTTCAGCGGGTTTCCAAACCTTATAAGCAGTTAGGTGGGTCTTACTGACGGTCCATAAGGAACAGCAGAATCCAGCGACTCTTTTAGGTTTATAAACTCTCAAGTGCCTTCTTAAGGACTAGGAATAGTCGTCTCCCAGATTCAAATGTTACTGCCGCCCAGGCCACCAGAGTTTTTTTTTCTAAACACCCGCTGAGCCCAGCATCACGGGTCGCAGTTTCACAGCAGAACAGAATTACACTTCAAGACTCAAATACAGTGGTGCTGCTCAACCTCAGCAGCTCCACACCAAGGAAGAACTCAGATCTGCCTGTTCCTTCTTTATCTAGGAAAGAACCTTCTGCTGATCTATTTATTAAACATGGGTTTATTTTTAATTTCTTTCAGCAGCCCCCCAGGGATGCATTTGTTACCGTGAACATCACGAATCCTCCTGTCCCCCAGACCTCTGAAGGCGTGCGTCTCCTGGGCCCCGCTGGTTCTCCTGCCCCTGGAAACTCCTGCTGCACCAGTGGCCACACTCCTTGCAGGAACGGGAGCCCCAGCACGGCACCATGTGAGGTGGAAGGGAGCCTCCAAGTCTCAGTGCTAACTGAGACTGTTGACCATTTCCCACCAGTTCCCACAGAAGATGAATACACAGATAAGGATCTCAATACTGCTGATTATTTATCTTTACTGAGTCGGACTGCCAGTAAAACCGTGTCGTCATTTTCAGAACCAATGGAGGCAGGGGAGAATGACAGCTTAAATCAGTACTTCTCAGGGGTTGGGAGCACAGAGGATGTATCGGTGTCTCAAGGCTCTTACCCTTCTTCCGACACAGATGGGGTACACACTGCCACGGAAAAACTTCTTCAGAAATCTTGCCAACATGCCCACAGTTGCATGAAGGAAATGGGCAACAAAGACACAGATCGTTTTGCAACAAACTATGACTCAGAGAAGATCTGTGTGAGGTGTGGCATTTCGTACAGGGAATCTCCCAGAAAGTGGAGCAAACCCTGTTGTGCTGTGGCTGACAGTGTCTCCACCTCCCCAGAAACTGGATCCTATCCACAGTGCTCCTGTGGCTTGAATTTTCTCTCTGCTGGTCAGAGCACTCTTGTAAGTGATCATGGTATGGAAGATGCACCTTCAGATAGCACCAACATGAAGCACCAGAACACAAACAGAAGCACTTCAGGGACAAACAGCAGCACTTCAGACCTCCCTCCAGCATCTGGTAAGCCCATTAGGCTTTGACCTGTACACAGTTTTATAGGGTTATTCTCTGTGCTACCTCAGTATTATTCAGATCCTAAACCAGACCGGTTTAGGAGGAGGAGAGAAGAATAAAGTGATGCCTTTTTCACTTAATTGCCCTGAAGCTAATCTGAAAAAAACCCACCACCACCACCACCAACAACAAAAAAAAAAAAACAAAAAAACCCTACCCCGAACAGAAATAGTAAGGCCATTTGGTTTGTAGTGAATTCTGCAAATAGTGTGAGGCCTGTGAGGGACCGTTGTCCTGCCTCAGCCTAACCAGCAACGCAGAACCCGTCTTCTGGCTGTCACTGCAAAGGCTAGGCAATTCTGTTACTGAAGTGTTTTGGTGGTAGCAGGTGTATGTATTGGAGAAAACTTAGAAGGAGGAGAGTATAGGGACCTAGAGGCTGAGTCAAGAAAGGATGCATAACGCTCAGACAATTTTCCATTCAACAGTCTGCATGCCCATTTTTGCCATTAGGTTTAAATCCAATTGCAATTATACGGCGGAAGCTCTAGCTGGAACTGTAACCTGGTGGCCACAATTGAGTCTAAGAGATTATGTTCAATTTTCTGCTTTTAGCTCTTTCTCTTTGTTTTAATTTACTAAGATGTAAGTGTTCACCTAAAAATAATTTCATACAGACATTGTTTCTCCATACACAAGTGCTCTGTCCCTTAAACAACTCTGAAACACCATCACCAATTTACTAGTTGAATGCCAATTTACTAATTGAGTAAATATATCAAAATTGTCAAATGAAAGCAGGGGGGAAAAAACATCACTGAAGCAAAACTAGCAGAAGGGAAGTTATGAGCCTTTTCTGGATTAAACCTTCCTCCCCGAGACTTTTTTTCAGTATAAAAGTCTGCAATCTGCCTGTCATGTGTTATTAGTCATTTTAGATTACAATCTCTTAAAGTCAGATGCTCTATTTTTTTCATGTCAATGCACTGCCAACCGTAATGAGACTTTAGTTTTGACCAGGACATAAGTATTACTGTGATACACACAGCAGTCGTAAGCAGTTGCCCTTCTTGAAAGCCTTAGAGTTTCTTACAGAGACATTCTTGTCATTCAGCCAAAGCCCAAAAGCAACACTTTTCAAGGCCCTTCCCCTCTCGACATGCACACTATGTGGGAATCTGAAAGTGCGTAGCGTTCATCTTTCTAAGAGCAGATACTCTTTCTGCTGCTTCAGTTTCCTGACACAGTTTCACTGCCTGGTCTGTACAAAATTTGGCAGTAGTAAAGAAAACATAGATTATCTTTTTTTGTTGTTGTTGGAAGGTGACTCTGAGGTATAACTGAAAGTTAAGTTGTATTTGGCACTGTAGAAGTATTGCTTTTCTTTCTAAATCTGACATGAAAAGGAAGAGAAAATATTAAGGAACAATAGGGCAAACAGGAGAGCTTGGATTTAAGTGATGTGCTAGAAAGTGCCATCTTAGATCTGCAGCACAATTCCTCATATGGGATTTTAATTGCATCTGTGTCTTCGGGTATGTACATGCTATAGTGCCATCTGGTGAATCCTCAGCACAGATACAGCATTCCTAATTTGCCGGTTTTCAGGCAGGCCTGCCAGCAGGTACTGACTGAGCTGTGGGCAGTATGAGAGTGTGGGTTAGTTAATCTGTAGGTAACATGGCTTGCTGCAGAGGGTGTTTTCTGTCCGCAAAATGGCCATGTCCCACTGGTGACACCTTGGTTGCACCTGGAGTGGGACAGGGCTTTAGCCATATCTTCCACACCGAAGCACCCCAGTCAAACCAGGGCTGCACATGGAGCTGCAACGGCATCGGTCATTTTTCTGGGCCTTGTGAAATGCCCAGGTGGAATAAACATGCATGCAAAATAACTTTCTGTAAAGCTTCTTAAAGCAAATGAAGCCACCAGAGTTTGCACACAGTCATGCCAAGCCAGAATGGTACAAAAGAAGGTGGATAATGGAAAATGGAAGAAAAGGGCCATGGGTAATTCCATGAACTTTTGGGTTTAGTTCCCTAACACTCAAAGTGAGAATAGAAATTGCAAACGCTGTCCCTCCTGTGAAACAAACCTGGAGGACCAAAGGAAACCTCTGGACAGGGACCACTAACAGGGGTCACCACCAGAGATGGAGGTAAGCCTTCAAGTGCTCCTTCAAACCCCCCTAAGCCTGGAGGCAGCACAACATGAAGCATCAGTTCATAAGCACCTCAAGTCATGTGTAGAGCTACAGCATAAAGCATGAGTGCAGGAAGGCTTAGGTGACTCACAATTAGGAATGGTTTTGCAGAGCCTTTCACTTCCATATCCCAAACCAGCTCGCTTCAGCAGCAACAAACAGTTCTTACCACCTAAAGGCCATTAGATGTCTCAGAGAAAATTAATCGCCTGCGTTGTTCCAGTTCTTGGTGAATAATTACCACAAAAATTGTCATCGTAATTAATATCATCAGGTGGTCTGAAGACATCAATAAGATGAAATGTTGCAGAGAATGATGCCATCACTTATCCTCTGAAGGTCTCTCTTGTACTTTATAGGTTGGAAGCACATCTCTTAGTGCAGTCCAGGAAGCTCTTGTGTCCGTTTTCTGTGCTTTTGGGCCTCAAATACCCTTTTGTTTCAGCACAGTGTCTTCACAAAGCAGTGAGGATTTGCCAGACCCATTCAACTAAACATTATAAATGTGTTAATCTGCTTTTTTCTTTCCCTTTCACCTCCCCACTTGTCACATAAATTTCTAAATTCTTGATCTCATACTGAGCACTGGTAAACTTTTCCGCAGTACCTTTTGCAAGCGACAGGCAATCTGTATAAAGGCAAACAGTTATTTTCGTACTCCCATTATGCCTAACAGTTGCACTGATGGCAAGCAGCCGAACCGAATCAAACACAGGGGAAGCAACTGGCAGGGAAAAAACTCCCGCAGAGAAAACTTTTATTGACACCTCATGTTAATCAACAACACTTGGAAAGAAAGCAAAGAGCTAGCAATGCAGTGGTTTAGCTAAAATAAATAGGATTGCTTGAGGGGGGCTGTTAGAAAGACACTCAAGTGCTACCCAGACTTGGTTATGAGCAGGCACAGGTCCTAACAGCGCAGCTGGAGCCCCATGTCCATCGCTGATGTGCAAACATCACCCGTGGCCGCCAGAAAAACAGCATTTCTCTGGGCTGGGCTATGCTCGGCTGCAATGAAAATGGGAACATCTCAAGCATTGAGGAACGGAATGAGGAAAGGCACAAAATGTCTAAAAGGTGTCAGATCAATCCACAAGTAATGATTAAGTGAAGTACAGCAGGAAGAATGTGTCTTAGGAAGAGTTTTCACAGGCTAGGAAGATTTATTTATTTATTTTTTACTTCATTGCTTCGGTTTGTTTAATTTTCAAACTTTAACAAGTTTGTTAGTTTGTTGTTGAGAGTTTGCTATTAATTATTTTGTTTCTGCTCTGAGGGAAGTTTATTAATTCCCAGGGCCTGGTCCTGCTGTCACTTGAGCCAGCCACCTAGTCCTTGAATGGCAGAAAGATTGAATTTATACTGCAAAATTTCTGACCACAGGCAGACCAGCTGAAACTGTAACTCCACTAGGCTGCTATAATATAGACGCTGTCTCTTCACTGGAGTCAGTGTATATCCAGGTAAATCCATGAGGGCACTAGGTAAGTACAAGAGTGTACCTACATGGAGGATCAGGACAATGTAAGATAATCATATAAGCTCCATGTCATTTGGACACTGTGTGACTGTATGGTCTCACGTTAAGTCTTTCAGTATTTATTCAGTAAGCCTGCTACTTAGTCTACACGGTAGGATTGATTGTCTACCAAAGGGGCAAAAAACCCCAACCAATGTACTGCCTGTGACTCTAAAAAAAAAAAAAAAAAAAAATCTCTCCTAATTAGAAATAATGACCTTTTCCTGACAAACTGGGGGCAGAGGCAGTTTGGATGCAGCTTGTACATCAGGCAGCATGGAGAGCATGAGATCCTGGCACTCTCTTGCTTCCCAGAGCACGACTGAGACAGAAAATGTTTCCAAACCTTCCAGGCAGGCTCCCTGTGGGTGACAGGCTTTGTCCTGAGGAGGCAAAAATGGAAATAATGAAAAGGTCCAGTGGAAGGTATTGATTATTAAAGCATCCTCGTATCACGGGGAAAGAAATAATGGAACAAGAGTAAAGCCACCACAGCAGATTAAGGTTGCTGCGCTAAGTGTCTGTCCCGTGAGGGGAAAATATTAATCTTGTGTGTCTTCTTCCCCCCCCCTTCCTTCCCCAGGAAATGTGACTGGAAACAGTAACTCCACCTTTATCTCAAGTGGACAAGTTATGAATTTCAAAGGCGACATCATTGTTGTCTACCTTAGCCAAAACTCCCAGGAGGGGGCCACAGCCGCCGGCCCGAGCGAGGAGGAGAACGTGGGCAGCCCCGTGCAGGAGGAGAACCTCAGCCGCTGCGAGACCTTCGCCGGCAACGCCCAGCACTACAAGGAGAAGTGCGCCGAGCTGCAGGCCTGCTGCCCGGCGGCGGGGACTGGGGGGCCACAGCGGACCACCGGGCAGCTGGCCCAGGAGCAGGGGCCCTGCCGCAGTGGCCAAGCCTCACAGCCCGTGCAGGAGGAAGGGAGGCTGGGACACTTCTCAGAGAAAGTGTTGAACTGAGGCCAGCCGGGTGTCCTTGCCGTGGGCCGGGGTGGGGCGAAGCCGACCAGCAGCAGCCTGCGAGAGGGGTTGTGGGGCTGCCGAAATCCCCCGGGGGTCGCGACAGAAACTGTTGCTGCCCCTGGTGTCCCCCAGGAAATTTTTCAGCGGGAAAAGGGACCCTTGTGGCACGGGTGCCGGTGGTGGTGGTGCTCCCCAGCCCAGGAATTTACCACTGGGGACAGGCACACGCGTGCTGGCCCCCTCACAGAAGCAGTGGCGGGGCGCTCTCCTCTCCCCACCCGGCACCTCTTTCCCGGCAAGTGGCAAAGGAGAGCTGAGGAGATCCTTGGGGCACGCACAGGGACTTGGCCAGGGAGGAGAGCAGCCTCCGTGGCCGGTGCGCAGGGCGCTCCCGGAGAGGGGACGACATGGCGGAGGACCACACTGAAAGGAGCCCTGGAGCTCCACCTTGGGGTTCTCTTTTTGCAACTAAGCTGCACTCATTTTGCTGGGTGTTGGGCCTCCTTGATTTGCTCAGTGGTGGAAGGAAGCAGCGGCCATATGTGCTGCCGAGCCTAGTGCCGCTGCCAACCTTCTCCCCGTGGGGACCAGGCAGGTGATGTCAGCCCGGAAAGATGGGAAATCTTTCCCCAAGGGAGCAGATGCTCCAGTCTCAAACCAGCGCCAGAGCCAAGATCCTGGTCTGTCCCTTATTAACTTGTGGGTATGAATGGGTGTAAAGCTGCCCCAGGTGCATGGCAGCAGCCAAAATAGAGCTGATATGCCTTACAAGTGTGTCAGATTAATCCTGAACAAAGAGCATTAACGGTTTTGGACCCTGAGTCACCCCTGCCTCGCTGCCCCTTGCTGGAGGAAATCAAACACTTGAAGATGAGTGATGTGTGCCCGTCATGAATAACATCAGTGAAGTTTAAAGCACAGAACTGCTAGCAGGTGGAGGAAGGGTGTACGATAACCAGCTGTGGACATTTTCTGAGTGACAGGAGAGGGAAGGATTACCCAAAGATGGAGAATTTGGTCAGGGTCAAAGGCGTGTTCCTTCATCTGCTCAAACAATGTTATCATTCCCTCTGACGTTTCTATTAGTAAGCAGAGGTTTGCTTAGGTAGCATGAAGCCATTTCCAGAGCTTGGCCTGGCTGAGCTGAAATCAGAGAGCAGCCACTGTCACACTAAGACCTGATAATCAATGGGACCAAAGGGTTGACTAGTTGTACTTAGAAGGGAGTCTCTCAGCTACTCATTTGGCTTTGGTTCAGGTCCTGTAACCTGCAGTCTCCTCCAGCAGCTACTGTGGAGAGAGAGGTGAAGGGAACAGAGACTCAAGGCACTCCCAAGAGGAAAAGATAACATTTTAAATGACTTCCTGACAAGGGGTAATTTTCTGACATTTTTCCTGCACATGTGACCACTGCAGGAGGCTATCTTCAGTCTCAGCCTTCAGGAAGGTCAGTGCTGTGTTTCCTTTCAGGCAGCAAAGGGATCTCTTATCTAGTGTGGTCTCATCTGCTCTGACAGAAAAGATCTCTGGTAAGGAGGGCTCCTCTCCGGGGAGGTTTTTAGAGCCGAAGGGTTCACTGCATACCTGCTCTGTTTGCAATAGTACTGCTCTGTGGGTGAAAAGCACCTATAAAGCTGACAAAGTGACCACTGTGTCATGATGAGCTTCTCATCCATAAAACAAAAGGGTAGGCTTAGCTACCTTCACCTCTCAGGAGAGTAATTCAGCATTATTTATGTATCTGCCATATAAAGTCCAGCACAGAGGGACAAGACTCTCTGTTGGGTAGCTGGCAAAATGGTGCATGAACAACCAGTCTCCATTTCAGCTCTGCACGGCCTTCAGAAAGGCCATCCTAGCCTAGACTCAGCCAGGCAGGTAGGTTGTCCGATTCAGTGATAAACCAAGCTACCTCTGCTTCTTTGAAGGTGTGTAACTGAAGCTCTCTTTTATCTGTGGTATTGTCTTTCCTACTGGATCCTTTAACAACCTCTTTCTAGCCTCTTCTGGCCTAATTCTGTATTCCCTGGGCATTGGTGCAATAGGGACAAGGAGACAGAGCCACCATCACTCTCATGCAAGGTGGTACAGATATTTTGCCACTTCATTTTCTGAGTCATATTTTTCTGGAAAGCATTCAACCAGCCCCACTTACAGGGTAAGAGGGACTGGATTCTTGTGTTTGGCTATGGGTAAACCACCTGTCTGCCTCCTCCTTCTCCCTCTGCAGCTTCTTTCTTCCCGTGGTTTGTATCCGTCACCAGAGAGCAGGCTCAAAATCCTGATTTCAGAGAAGACAATGGGAAGTTTACTACGTGTCCTCAGTGAGGACATGTTTTTCACTCACTGAATCACAGGATCCTACTGAGCAAGGATTGAAACTAGGACCATCAGCAAGCGTGAAGAAATGGGTCATAATGATCTCAGCACCATGACTGCTCCCTTAGAGGAAATGCAATGCACCAACAGATCCGATTCTTTTTCTTCCTCCGGAGTCTACCCAAAAGTAAAGAAACCATATCACACTCTTCAGCATGCTGCATGTTCCCTGGGTCTCTGCCTGGCTGCTTAGACACGGACCCCAAAGGGACTTCTTTATCTTCATGGTTTCATTTGTCGTCGGTTTGGACGTGGGGCTGTTTTTCCACATGTTTGTACAATGGGGCCCTATGCATTGGGCACTAATTTGGAGGCTTCTGGCTGCTATTGTAATACACATAATTGATGATAATAAAAATCTTAAAGATCTACTCGAGTGAAGATTTTACGCAAATTAATTAAAATAATCAAATACATTATTACATACCCCTGCTTATTTTGACAAAAAAAGTAATTCAAATGTGAGTATAAAAACATTCCTGGTTAGGCTTTCGTATTTTTTGCATTATTTTGAATGCGGAATTGTTTTAACAAAAAGTGCTTCCCTACCCCAGTATGTGCCACAATAATGCACAAGTGCAACCATGCATACGTGTGGAACCAAATAGGAGCTCTCACAGATCTGGTGTGGTAATGCTTTGCAGCTGAGAACTGGGCACTCATTCCAACTCAGTCCTGAAGTCTCCTCCAGCACACCAGGCATTATGGCAAGTCTTTCAGTCTGAGGAGTCGCAGCATGCATTATCCACAATGAATATACTAGGTGCTCTTGAAACACAGCCACTTCAGGCCTGGAAGGGCAGCAGTAATTCTGCATATAACCGTGGGAAAACGAGGAGCAGTCTTTTGCTCAGGGGTGCTGGAGCAGCCCTTCTTATCCCCATGGAAAACAGTATGACATTAAAGATCAATATAGACAATAACTGCTGTTAATCTGAGTACTTTGCTACGTGTTCATGCAGAGATTGGAATACCTGGCATACCTGGGAGTTGCATACTAAAATGTTGTAATTCCTACTTGTCCATTCACGTTCCCTTCCTTTTATCACACTGGTGATATCTGAGCAACTACACCGCTGTGTCTATTATAAAACAGAACCCTGCTGAAGGTTATCTTTGTGCTAATCAGGTATTTAATAGAGCTACAGCTTTATCAGATACCTCCATTCAAATAAGGCAGTAGTGGCCCCCACACCACCACCCTTAAAAGCCATATACAATGTTTGGAGAATTCACTTCTGCCAGCACATGATGCTGCACATGGTAAAACGGCTGCAAATTCTTCATGTGGAAAAGTTATTTCTGGAGTATGTAATGTATATTATTAATAGACACTTAATAATAGTCACTGGAAAATTGAAGTGTGTTTGACCAAGTTGTCTGAGGTTTCTTGCAAGGAATGCTGAACCACTCCAAACCTTTCCCTGCTCATTGCAGCGGGGGTTGAACTAGATGACCTTTAAAGGTTCCTTCCAGCGCAAGCTATTCTATGATTCTATTCTGTGATTATAAGCTAGTTTTCCAAACCTCACTCCAACTGGCTGTTGCCCTTTTCAGTCCATCAGACCCAAAAGGCACATGCTAGGGCAGCCTCTCCACAGCCTGCCCAGGGTGCTGCTTTCCAGCACTCTCACTCGGAGACGTGGGTACCACAGAGCTCTGCCTGGCAGCATTTGGCCTACAAGGATTCCCACCCTCTGCTCCCCAAGACGCTAAATGCCAATGATTCACATTCACCTTGGCTGAGTTGCAGTGGTATCTCTGGAAAAATCAAACTTATCTTCTCGTGGCAGGCACAGTCACTGCTGAAGCGAGGCGAATACGATCCCAGGTGCTGATGGGAACGAGTCCCATTTCAGACCAAAAGATTGTCATGAAATGCATTTCTCCTCTCTTCCTCTTGTCTGGTGCTGTCTTAATTTCCAGAATGAAGAGTGAATTGTTGCTATACAATAAATGATTTCTCCCAGAGCCCTGCCATGCGAGTTTACTCTGCCTTTGTTCTGTGGTGACAATCATCTTGCCAAGTGGGAAGGTTGAAGCAGAAAACCAAATACATACACAGAGCTTCCTAACATCCCGGTTTATTTAACCTGATTACATGGTGAAAGGTACTACTTGAAGTACAATTGTTGAGTGCACATCAGCAAAACATTGTCAGGGGCAAATCAAAAAGCAGCATTCTTCTCCCCCAAATCCAGAGGATGAACTGCTGTTGTTTAAGTGGTGTTGCTGATCACACATGGCGTCCTTACCTGAGGAGATCGTGCAGGAGAAATTCCTCTCTCTTCCTTATTTTATGTTCTTGTAGGAGTAGGGTCTTTTATACTTTCTGATTTCTTTCCCATTTTCACTGTATATGGGATGATTTACTTGAGCTGAATATACATTATTTTCAGTCTTTGTTATGCCTTCAAACCCATTCTACCTAGCAATCGAGGCTGCACTCCTCAACGGGCAACGTGCAGTTTTTGCACATGCACTCAAGGGCCTCTGCTGTCACCCAGTGTTTGTACTCTACGGGTTCCCATGAAGATCTCCCCCTTGACAGACCCTAGCAGACATTTTTGTTCCCCATTGCTCTCACTTCACTAAGTCTGATTTTTCCTTCTGCAAGGCATCGCGGCTGGTTGTAGCCACCAAGTGACTCTGTCTTCTCTGCAGCAAGGCTTGCTAGCCCTCCGGTCTTGCCTTCAAGGCCCTCCAGCGCTCGTGTCACATTATCAAGCATTTCTTGTGGGGTTTTTTTTGTAAAATGTGAGCACAGTTGAGCACATACATAGGGAAAAATGCGTTATTACAATTCTCTCTGACTTATGAACATGGCAATAACAGAGTAACATTAAGGAACCACGTTGTGGTAGATGAGTGTGCCAACGTGTCCAATAGGATGTGTTTTAACGCTGCTTTTTTTCTTTTTTTGGCTAGCTGGCTCTGTAAGAAGCAGTACTTCTTTGTTTTGGCTGAGGATTACCACAGCCCTTCTGGCTCATTCCTTAGCCTGCCTGACGGCTTGATCAATCCTTGGGCGTTGCAGTAGCTGTTACTTGCATTGAAGCTGACAGGTCTGTCACACCGTGTTTCTGTTGGCAGTCTCAGATTTCTATACATAATATGCAGATGATCATACACAAAGTTGCTCCTGATTTTAGCTTCCCAGGAAACTGTTAGAAACATTCCCAAAGAAGTCCTGACTAGGAGTGTTGAGGACCACCTGTACAAGATGGACATAGCCAATGGGACTTGGCAGAGCATCTGAGGCTGCTGACAGGGTTGGTCAACATCACTGCAAAGACAGTTCAACATCTTTGACAGGTCATGGAGTTCAAGGTAAGTCCCAGCTGACTGGAAAAGGGCAAATATTACACCCATCTACACAAAGGCCAAAAATGAAGATTTGGGAAATTACAGATGAGTCAGCCTCACTTGAGTCCCTTGAAAAATTATGGAGTGGGTCCTCATGGAAGCTATTTCTGGGCATGAAGGAGAAGGCAACTGGGAGAATCCAACGCCTACCTCAGCTCACTCAACCCTCTCTCACTCCCAGCAGTTCATTGTTTACTTTGTCATTGCTTCCGTAGAGACTTGGGAGGCTGATGTTATTCGTGAAGATCAATGCAAAGAAGGCACGAAGGAAAATCTTCAGGTTTCCCTCTGTCAATTGGAACTAATTTGCCAATCCCATTCAGCAGTGGACTTACCTTATCCTTCTGTTTGCTAACTTACATACCATATGTTAGTACTTTCTTCCTACTCTTGACATGTCTTGCCAGTCTGGGCTCCAGCTAGGCTTTAGGCTTCCTCTCTGCATCTCTGCGTGCCCAAGAGGTATTTCTATATTCTGCCATGGAAGCCTGTTCCCTTTTCCATCTCTCTCATGTTCCTTTTTTGCATCTCAGTTCTCTCAGTAGCTCACTCTTTAACCAGGCTGTTTCTTGCTGTGGCGGCTTCTTTTCCTGCTTCGGTGGATGGATGGGCTGCTCTTGTTCGTGGAGAAGGCTGTCTCTGAAAGTCTCCCAATACTCCTGAACACCTTTGGCTTCCAAGGCAGACTCTTCTGGGACACCTCCTAACAGCTCCCTGAGCAAGATGAAATTTGCTCTTGTGAAATTCTGGGACTTTATTCTGCTACTTACCTTCTTCACACTCCTTAGAATGTTAAACTCTACGATCTTATCACTGCAGCCAAGGCTGCCATTGTCAGTCTTCAAGTGGTCTGAAGATTTCATCTCTTCCTCTTACCCTATTAGGTCGTCCATAGCAGATAGATACCCACCAGCACTCCCTCTGATTCTGACCCAAAGGCACTCAGCTGGCCTGTCCTCTTGCCCATGTCCTCAAATCGCTCTTTTACATACAGCATAATTCCCTCCTCCTCTTCCACCTGTTCTGACTTTCCTCAAAAGCTTGGAAGCTGTCACTTTTGTTCTAATAGAGCTATTTCCTCAGCCAGTTTCTAAAATGACAGAAAAAACACGCCATTTCAGCAAGTTCCCCACTGTTGTGCCTTTGTCTGGCTGTAGGTCTGAAAGAGTTATCTTGTGCCTGGGGGCGGACCTTCAAATTTCCCACCTGAAGAAAGGGAAGGGTGAGAGGCAAGGGCTGGAGCTGGTACAAAGAGGAAAGGCCGAAAGAGCCGTGCTCCCTCTTCTCACTGCCCTGCGGGGATGGGGGCAGAAGACAGCAACTTGCTGCTGCTGGAGACAAGCCCTGCCCCTCCAGTGAAGGCAAGCTGGGCAGCAGCATCCCAGAGGCTTTGCCATTCCCAGTGCTCAGCACCAGGTCTTACCCAGTGATACCTGGGTCCCCTCTCTCCCACAGGGGAAGAAGCAGCCAGCCAAGGGATCAAGGGTCTCCATCAGACAAAATCAGCCCAGTGTGTGTCTCTCTCAAAAAGATCAGTGTATACAAAATTAAGTGAAATTGGCCCAAGGCTACACATGAGGACCAACCATCTCAAATGCAGAAACGGCTGCCCTAATAGGCTGTTTCTATTGATCTTCACTGGATTTTAATGGCAGGCTATTTAAACGAAGTCTCAATTATTTGCAGCATCTTAAGTGAGGATTTAGAAGGTGTTTTTCAGTATGCAGGCCTGCTGCTTTCTTTCTTTATTCTCTTTGGTTTTGATCAGTTCTAACATTCATTTCTCTCTCTTTTAGTGTTGTAGGCGCTTCTAAAGCACAGAAGTTCTTGCTTCCTGTGGGAAATACAAAACACTGTTTCCACAAGGACATTTGCTTTTTGCATCATTTCAGTTCCTCATCGGGTTTTTTTTGCAAGCTTAGCTGGTGATAAATGAGCTAGACAACAGATGGTAGAGCTCATGCTGTAACACAGAAAATTTTTCTTTAGCAGGAGTGTCCACTTAAAAATGCAGCTGCCCGCTGGTGCACAGCCAAATTTCCTTCTGAGAACACCCTCTGAATGTATTGGGAGAATGGGATGGATGCAAGTGGCTCTAATGATCGTCTCAGCGGGCTGCTCGTAAATGTTTCCGGCAACCCCCGGTCTTTTCATCTTCACTCCATGGATCCAACTTGCCTGCTGGATGGGCAACACTTCATGGCTATGTTAGAAGCCTGTCCAGTTCATCATCTTCACTTACACAAATAATTATTGCAAGGGTTTTGTCCCCTTTGTCTGAAAGGATGCTCCAAGTATGATAGAGGGAGGTACATAAAAATAAATCCACCTCCATAGCTTATTTTCAGTCAGGCCAGCCTGCTATATTTAAATGTTGAGGCATGTTAAGTCTGTTCTCTTCACAGTTATATTCTTTGTCAGGTCCCATTTGGGTCTACTGTACTATATACCTTACTACTCTGTAGTAAATTTTGTAGCTGGTGCTTTGTTGATGAAAAATACTACAAATTAGTTAAGTATTTTTGTTCTTCTTTAGGAGGAGACTGAACATGAGGAAAAACAGACTCAAGAACTCTGTCCTGTTAACCATTTTTAAAAGCCTTGAAGACTTTTTTCTTTTGGATCTCCATGTTTTGCTGAGCAGGTACTTCTGAGAGCAAGAACACTCTTCCCATGCCACCATTTTGTTCCTTCACGGCCCAGTTTTTTTGCTGGGAATGACCAAAGGGCAGGATTGCCCTAAAGTAAAGAGGGAGTCTATTTCTAAATAAAATGTGCAAGTGTTTCCTTTACTGGATGGAGGAACGCACAAAGCCTTGCCTTGCTTTACTGTGACCAGGATTTGCCTGCCGCAGGGACAGCAGTGCCACTGACACGAGTCCCTTGGAGTTCATGCAGATACACTAAACAAACCCAATCACAGCAAATAAACTTATTTAGTTCACTTCTGAATAACAGCACCCGACTGTTTCAAATGGCAAAGATATGCTTGGGTTTGGGTCCTTTCCACCCCCCACCCCGCCCCAGTTTTCTCTCCCTCTCCAAAGCTTATCATTCCTTTTTTGGTGCAAATACAAAGGTCATGGTTTTCAGTAACGGTGGGTGACTCATTCTCATGTTGGAGGAACGTGATCAAAATGGAAACTTAGAAGTCCCGGTGTGGTGTGGTGTGGCGTGTATTCCCTGCAGCCAGGGCACGTGTGAAAAATGCCGTTGTGGACGCTGGCTACCCTGAGCTGTGCCAGTATCACGTGCGGTTTGCGTGTGGGCTTCTGACTGAAAAAATAAAAATAAAGCTTTTAACCTGGCAGCGCTGCACAGGAATACACAGATTACCTCTCGCCATTGGGCAGACGCACGTAACACGTTTCTCAGCCGCGGATGTATGCGTACAGCTGGGAGATCGACCACGTTTAGGTGACTCCTCAAGGTTGGGGCCCAGCCGGGCCACCCCTCCCGAAGCTCTGAGGCGACGCCTCTTGCGCCGTCGGGCCTCGAGGGCTAGCGGGCTCCCAGGGCACGGCGGGCAGGAAAGGCGGCAGTAGCCCCAAAACCCCGCGCTCCCCCCCGCCTCAGTCCACTGCCGTTTGCAAGCGGCCTCCACCCGCAGCACCCCGCCGGGCACACGCAGCCACCTCCCGCCCGCCGGCAGCGTCCCGCCGCGCCGCGAGGTGGCGCCGCAGGGCAGGGCCTGCCCTGAGGGGAGGGCGGGGAGGCGTGCGGGCTTGGCGGCCGCCTTCTGCCGGAGGCGCCCGTCCTCAGGAGGCGGGGAGCTTTCCCCGTGCCTCAGAGCGGCACCTTTAATCTGGCCTCGGTAAGCCGGGGCGGGGGGAGCTGGCTTTCTGCGGGGAGAGCGCAGCGAGGTGCAGCCTCCCACCGAGCCCCCTGGCCGGCCGCCATGATGGCCTCGCCTCACCTCCCCTCGCCCGGCCTGGGCCTGGCCTCGCCAGCGGGCCGAGGTGGTTTTCCCTGCCAGCGGAGTGAAACTGCAGAGCCGGGAAGGTGGAGGGGTGCTGACAGGCCAGCCCGAAAGCGGGCAGAGCGAGACATAAAATACTGCGTCGCCCAGCCTGCCCTTAAAAGCAATCTGGAGGTGGAAACACCGCAGCGTCGCTGTCTCTGTTGCTAAATAATTCCTCCTGATGTCTAAATTAGGCCATGATTCTAAATTAGGCCACACCACTGCCACAGTTCAAGCCTGTGTTACTGTTTTCAGGCTACTATATACACAGAATATATTATTCCTATGCTCTTCAAATACATCTTTTAATCTGTTTCACCCGTTGACCAACCCTTAAGTGAAATGTGTAAGTTCTGTGCCAAAAAACCCATGAGGTTGCTGTCACGGAGCGTAACAAAGGTCTATAAATAGGCTAACTGGGATTCTTCAAGGAAATGTAAAGAATATGGACGTAAAATGGAAAAATGTGTCTAAAGCGGCTTTGAAATCCTTTACCAATGAGGATAAACAGCCGCAACAAATAACGTAGCTGAAATGGGAATGGGAGGAATAATAACTTATGAACAGATGCTGATGGTCTTAAAATGAGATCTTATCAGCCGTCAAAGTCAGTGGGACCTTGTGCTGCGCACGCACAATGCACATAATTATGTATTTTATCAAATGGATAAAGTCAGGAGCTCAGCGAGCTGGGCTGCAGCCAGCACTGTGTGCCACTCACTAACGTGCTTTACAAGAACAGACATTCAATTAGTAGAAAACAAAATTTGAAGAGGAAATGATTGGTTTTATCAGTCCTGTGCCAGCTAGAAATTAAACCTTTGAAGTCAAAGACTGTTTTGTGCTAGTATTAAAGCTTTCTTATCTGACTCTTGTCATACAGGGGCAAGAGTTGCCTCCATTTGAAATCCTTTCCTAGAAGACTTCTTATTTCTGAGCTGCCTTTGAGAGTAGAAATTCTGGAAAAGAACTTTTCTTAACAGAGAAAAAGAATCACTGAAATTTACTGTATTGAAAATTACAATATGGAAGTAGTTTTTGTCTGTTGAGTCTGACCTGGACATACTTCCCTGAAGTGAGAATTGCATTCTGTGCAATAAACTCCACACAAAGAAAATTATTGCATTTACAACTACTATATCCTCTCCACTTTTGAGTCTGAATGATGACACTTACAGTATTAAAGATAGAATACACTTGCGCATATTTTCCTGTTGCCATTTCTGTAAAATATGATGTACGGATAAAATTTAGCTTATATGTGAAGAGTGTACATATATCCTAAAAAGGAAAGCTTTAATGTGATATTACCGATTTGTGAACAAAGACTATGTATTGAGGGCAAAAAAATAACATGGAAATATAACACAGCTACTATAAAAAGTTAAATTTTTAAAGCAAATATTGGAAGCCTAGTAATACCCTGATAGAATTCCATTGCACCAGCAGCTATCACACAGTGTTAAAAACTAGCAGAATATTTGTGTTTAGAGTAAAATTTCATTGAAAACAATGCGAACAGGACTTGGTTTTGCTTACGATAGCTTTTAACAAAGCAGAGGCTTTACATATTGTTAGTTAAAGAGTGAATGTTGTGATGCAATTCAGACAAGTAGTATTAATAGTATGCAGAAAATATGTAGTACTAAATGGTAAAGAAAATGCATTCATTCTGAAACATTTTTTCCCTCTGTTTTCCCCAGAGTTACATGCATATCGATCTAAAGACAAAGGCACCAGAAGTGTTTCCTCGCTGAGGATCTTTTCTCACTGCCTAACTCCTTGACACCCCAGAGTGAGGTGTTTGGTGTCTCGAGGGAGGCCTCAGATGCTTGTTGGCCACGGTGGAGTCTGGTGGAACAGAAGGAGAAATGGTGAGACCGAGGGAGAGGCATCAGGTGCGCAGGTGAAGCAGTGGAAGAGGTGAGGTACCTGATGGATGAGGACATGAAAGGCTGAGCAGCACCAGCTATAGAGGACAAGGAATTAGTTACTGGGAGCAAGAAGAAGCAGACAGGGAATGAAGTCAACCCAAATACAGTGGATTAGATGGTCACGTCATGTGCAGCAGCATGCCTCAAAGTCAGAAAGGGCAATGAGGTCCAGCTCACGAAGATGGAGAGCCAGGGGGATGGCCAGAGGGGCTTCTCTGGCCCCACCAAAACTGTCATAGCCTTCAGTGGTTGTTCAGATCCCTGTTTGATGAGGCTCTCGGGATCAGTGCTCCTGAAGAAAGACCAACATTTCTGAAGTCTGTCTGCCAAAGGGAGCAATAGCAGCACATCCTCTCAGCTTCGTGGATGTGCCCAACAGTGGGTCTCCAGATGTCTCCTCCAAGAGGCAGAAGCGCACTGGGCAGCACCGATAAAGGTGCAACCTGGTTACACCCCACTTGGTTTCAGAGCACATTATCTCTTCCTCTCCTTTTCGATGCAGCGAGCCACCTTTAAACCAACCAACAGCATCTAAAGTACTCGCCAAACCAGTCACACCTTGCAGCATTTAGAGGCTCCCTTGCTCTGGCAGAGGAGGATGGGGCACGTCTACATGGGCACTGCCTGAGATACCTCCTCTGGTACACTGGCTGTTTTGTTCAGAGCCCGTGCAGCTATCACCACAGACCACCACACTTCCTTCTATAAAAAGAGATGGTTAGGGTGGTTTTTTTTTCAGTTCTGTTTCTGATGGGTTAAAAAAAAAAAAAATCAGTTGGCTCCTTTGTGTTCAAACCACTCTCAATAATCCAGTTCTTTAAAAACTGGCTCTCATCAGAAAGCCCAGGCAGCTCTTCTGCCTCTGTAGACCAATGCAGGGCTTAATGTTCTGAATATCAGGGAGTGACCAATGATGGGTACAGTGTTCAAACCTCTGTGTATGGCACTATAAAGAAAAAAACCCTAATCTCTTACTTCACCCTGCTCCTTGAGAGATGGCTCACACGGAGTGTTTAAACCCTCATCCCAGTAGGATACTGTCTTGTTCACTGAATTTTGAGTAGACTTAGGTCTTCTCCTGTCTGTCCCCATGCTAGTTTTCAAGTCAGCTGTGAGTATTTGTAGTTCTTTTCACATTTTTTTTTGCCATGGGTCTCAATAGGTATAAATGAAGTAATCATAGCTCCGCTACAGATAAAAGAATCAATGTCACTTTCAGATTAACAGTGAGAAAGACATGTGTCTGCAAAGAGCAAGACTTGAAGGCTCTCTTTTCCCTCCCTAAACGGATGTCTGATTAGAGCAGCTTATCCCCTATTAAGGCTGACACAGTACCACAGATGCTATGTGCAGCGCAGGGCTCCTGGATTCTGCAAGCCACCCAAATACGACGTTGCCATTGAAATCTTTAAGTGTTCTGCACCTAGCAGCGCTGCTTATGTGACTGGATCACATAGGAATTTTGAATTTTGGCACGTGTCAAGAAAAATGCTCTTGTAAAGGCCTCACGAAATTGAAGTCTATAAAAAAGCATTATAATGTTTCCTCACCTGAAATTTTTGCTCCTCCACTAGACACCTGCTTTGCTAACAGCCCTCTTACCCCTCCTGCCCCCAGCGGGAACCATGCCCTTGCCTGTCCTCTGCTGCTGCTTTGGTGGCTACAGCATTAACGTGGCAACTCGGTGATGGTGAGGAAGTCACCGCCAACACTTTTACAGGCAAGAAAGGTCTAAAGATGGGTTTGAATTGCCAAAAGGGAAACTCTTCACAGGTGAAATGCTAATTGACTTGTGAGAAATTTCTGTCTGGCTTAATATTGCTTCTCTGTTTTCTGTTTAACACAGTGATGCTCTCTGTTTAACACATATACATCACTGTTTAACGCACAGTGACGTTTCACGTATGTAATCACTGTTTAACATAGAGTGATGCACCAGTATTCTGGTGGATTGTGGCTCTCATAGCAGTGGCTTTGCTCCTCTCTGCCAGGCTGATGTGCCCTGCCATTTCAAACATTGCCCAGCTAATAGTACCTGGCCCGCAGACAATGGAGGTGAGCTTGCCGCACCACTGTTGAAAGGTCCTAGCCGTATGTTATTGGGTGCGGAAAGCCTGTAATCTTCCAAAGTATCTGACAAGGTCACCGTGTTTCCAGGTGGTCTTCCTGCTTAAGTCCCATTTGCATCTACATGGGAAGAGATAAATTCTCTACCAGTTAATTTAGGTGAACTCCAAGGGCTCTAGTTACCCACACAATTTGCAGGCTTGCTTGAATCTGATTATGTTTTTGACATTCATACTTCCGCTGTAGATTAGGGTTTTGCAGCTCTGACCTATATTCACGGAGCGAGCAGCTGCAGCTCTTCATCGTCACATACTTGTAGCTACCCTCTGTTGATGGCTTTCAGCCCCATAGCGAAGTAGAGTGGAGCGTGTACCCCAACTCGTAGCTGCCAGACCTCGTACATCTTGCTGCGTGCCCACTTCTGTTCCGGTTTCCAGCTAAGGTTTCAGCCAGTGATGTGGGGTGTGCCAGGGGTCGGCACATATTCCTTCAACTCACTGCCGTGCAGGTACAAAATAGGGAAAGGTGGCCGGGTGGTAACCTCCTAAACTGCCTTCACAGCAATCTCCAGGGACTTACATTGCATGGTCTGTGTAAAAGTATTTCCTTTTCTATGTAGCGCACTTCCCGACTTTTAATTTGGTGAATATTCCCTATTCGTACAACAAAGAAGGAAAAGGAGAAGCTCCCGATCTCTCTTCTCCAGATCACTTCTTATTTCCCTTGCCCTCAGGTCTCCTCCTAGCTATCTGCTTCCCAAAGAATACAGTCTCGCTCCTTCAAATCTCTTTTTGATTGGAAAGGTTTCTTATTTGCTGTTTTTAATGAAATTCCTCCAAGCCTTTGTTCTGTCTTTTCTGAAATCTTTTGACCAGTGAATCCACAATATTTTACCTGAGTCTGCCCACTGCTTGGTCATTTGAAATGGCCTTAAACTTTTTATTTTTAACTTGCAGCCCATTCTTTAAACTTCCTAATATCTTGTCAGCATTTTTGATTGCATATTGAGTAACAATTTTCATTGAGCTATGCGTTGCCACCTGGGTTGCTTTACAAAATTGAGGCAGTTAATGTAGAGCCCTTAAGGTGCCTGAATTGCACTCACTACTCCTCCAGCGTGTATTACTTTACATTTACTGAGACTGTATTTCATTTCTGTTCATCTAACTAGTTCGCCTCTCTGAAGATAAATAGCAAAGAATTCCAAGAGGGCAATTTGCTGGGAAAAATACGGTCTGACATTAGTTACCAACTAGCCTGTTTAATGAGAAAAACATCCTAAGGAAAAGAAAACTCTGTGCAGACTTCACTCGAGGAGCAGGCTGAGGTGAAAAGGTGGGGACCTTCTGGTTTAGACACTCAGATTTCATATGTAAGCAATATAATGAGGCAGTGCCCTTTGTGGTCGGGAAGACAATGTTGCCAGAATTAATGAATGATGCCTTTCATTTGCAGAACAGGGGCTGGTTAGCTATTGTAACACCCTGATCTTACAGGTATTTTTAATGAAAAGCAACAGATGGAGCAGTGGTGCTGGCTTTCCTCTGTTTCCCAGTGTCTGCAGTTTGGAGTCAAGTAAGAAATTAAGGCTTTGTCCTAGCTGTGTAGAGAAAACTTCTGTGCAGGAATAATCCTGGTGCAGGATATTCAGACAGCATGTGGATCCAGCTTTTCATGCAGATTTATTAACACAGCTTTTCCTGCAAGCCAGGAAAAAAAGTCAGACAGACATTTTGGGCCTAAACATGTCTTTCTGGCAGTCTTGGATGGTTCACTTTCAAATCTGGGAACGCTCACTCCTCCCTACTGTCTAGAGCAAAGAGGTCACTGGGATGTTTCAGTGCACTTTAATGACTTTCTACAGGGATGACAACCCACCACACACAGCCTGAAAGCTGCTTGCCTTCTAACATATTAAGTAATTATTCTGAAAAGCACCAAATAATCAGTGCAGACAACTGTGCATCATTTTCTGATCTGTTTTGTGGCACTGCAGTACATTATGTCACCAAGGCACGGTGTCACTTGTGCCATTAAAGTGGTGGTATTTAGGATGTGGGTGTGTTTAGGCCCACAGTGATTCTGTTCATCGCAATCTTTTCTCCTCACATATCCCCCTCTTTAGGTAGAAAACTGGGGATGACAACTTGTAGCTCCCAGCTCCTTCGGGTTTTTTTGGGGGGGTGGGGATAGGATGTAAAAATAGTTGCAATATGAACACTGGGCATCCCCCTTTGAGCACCCCAAGTATTGTTAATGCAATCTGGCATTAATCCTGCTGCAAGCAGATGTAGAGGGGTAATGCACCCAGATGTTTACACAGCCTAAAGCTAGGGTATCCTCCTGCCACAGCCGCCTTTGCCACGCGCTGCCCCACGGTGCTGTTGCACCTTCTGCACCTGCCTCTACTTTACAGAAAAGCTATTTTAGACCCTGCCAAATTCAGTAATGTTGATCTATTTCTTATCCTTCTCCCTGCAATATCTAGTTGCCGTAGTTACCTCATGTATCTAAGGCAACCAGATGTTACAGTCGGAGGCACTGAAATAGCATCAACAAGTGCAAAAATTGTTTTAACTAGTTTGCCCAAGTTAAGCCACTCGGGGCTGTTTCCCTCTTGGCTCTGTAATTTGCCACCTCCTCTGATCAAACCCACTGTCCTGTTCCTACCTTCCTCCCCAAGCCATTCAGGGCTCTCCTTTCCGTGGAGCGATGGCAGTGGGATTGCTTGACCATTTTATCGAGGAGGTACTTCTGGGGCCAACAATGTATTGAGGATGCAGCAGTGGGGAGCAAGGGGTGTTTACAGCTGGCGCAGAGCTGGAATCAATAACCTGATTTTACTCGATTTGGGGAAAATCCATGCACAGAATGAGGAGGATTTTTCTCATTATCTGTTTTTCTGGAGTTAGAAAATGCTTGCAAGTCAGTCAGATGGTTTCCACTTTCTATGTACTGCCCCATGGAGAACCCGGCAACTTCTAAGACATCAACAAGATTGCTGTTTTCAGGGCTAAGTTTGTCAAATTCAAAATACTAGGCAGCCGATCCCTGTTCCCACCTGATTAAGGATCCCACTGAGACAGCAAGGGGAAAAGCAAAATGTTTCTTATGTTTCATTATTTTCCTTCATAAAATAGCAGCTGCTCCAAGTTGCCCAAAAAGTTGGAAGACTGGGACGAGTCTCCCTGCAGGTGTGGTGCAGCACACAGGAGGCATCAGAAATGCCGGAAGCACAAGCTGCTGTAAGAATTAAGAACGACAGTGACTGCACCTGTCCCAGAATAACTGTTCTAGGATAACTCCTCTGGGTAAGTAATATTTACAAGCTGCAAGCCAGTCCCAAAGGAAGGTGGTTTCCCAGGCTGTGTGCAGGTCATACAACTTTTAAAAACATTGGTGTGCAGGAGCGGTTATGTCTTTCCTCTCTGCCCTTCCACGAGGCCATGCGATGGACGGAGAGGCACATACGTGCCAGGCTGCAAAGGAGAGGAACCTGTGCTTTGCCACATGACGGGTGGGAGGTCTGTCACCCGACTGTAGTCAGAGGTGTCCCCAGAAACCCTCGAAGGGCTTTTTGGAGCGTGTGGACTCCTAAGCAATTTTCCTCCGGCTGCAGTGCTGTACGGGTGGCTTTGCTTCTGCTCCCAGGCGGCATGCACAGGCTGGGCTGCTGCTTAGCTGATGCCAGCTGTGCCTGGCCAGAGGGTCCCTCGAGGAGGAGGGTGGCTGCTGTGCCCCAGGAGGACCCCAGAAGAGAGAGACTCCCTTGAGATGGAAGCAGGCTGGGAGAAGGTTCATCAGCTCTGAGCGTTCAGTGGGCTTAAATTAGTTTTGTTTTAAACACGGAAAAGAAAAATAATCCAGGCTGGAAAAGGAATAGCTGAGCCATGTAAAGTTTTGTTGGGTTTTCTCTGTGTAATAAACTGTAATGGAAAAGGAAGGGTTAAACACTGAAAGCTACTAAGCTAAGCATGGATGTATAAAGGGGAAGAATAAAATGAATTCTGTAAGGTGCTGCCTTTATTCCTTCATGAGTTTCATCTTACAGCTGTTGTCTTTCAACTCCTTCATTTTTTCAAAGGCTCCAATTTCCATGTGAGGGCTCAGGGAGGGCTCCTAAGCAATTAATTTCACATGGTAAAAGCACCTTCCTCTCAAGGTTGTAAAAGCACAAATTAGACATAACACCCTTCTGAGGCACCTTTCTCAGGATCGAAGGAAGCAGGTGTTTAGTGTTACATTAATTTTAAACCCATAATTAGTGTAACTTGAATCCTGGACCTTTTCCAGTTTAATTCATTATATTCCTCCAAACAAGACTCCCCTGCTGACTTCATGTGAATGCAGCAGGCCAGGTTTTCCAGCTACCCAAGCCTTTTCTTACGCTGTTCAGGGTGCAGGAAATAAAGTGTCAGGGAGCTGCCGTAGGGGTTTCTATATGGCCTATGTAATTGAGGTGTGGCTGACACAGGCCACGCTCTGGCTGCTCGTTGGCCATTAAAGCAATGTCCGTGGCCCACAGGTTGCTGGTGTAAGAGAGAGCTCCTCTCGTTGTTTGGTGAGCACCAAGATCTGAGATCATCAGAAGCTGCTTAATGAGGTTTCTGCTGTGCGCCTTCCTCGCTCCTGAGCTGGTGGATCCCCTTTGGACTGCTTGAGCTTGATGGAGGATTTAATTTCCCCAATCCAGCTGGTGGGGCTGCTCCTGCTAGAATGGGAGCTACGGCTGTCGGCTGGGAGGAGGTATTGCAAGCATCTCTTATTTTGCCTATTGCAGGGAAATAAAATGGGAGGATGAGCCCTGGATAAAGCAGACTGTCATAAATGGTGCAAGGAATTGCCTTGATTCGCCCTCTTGGAGGCAGATTGGTATCACCGGGAAGTATTTTACGTTGGAAGATGTGAAGTGCACTGGGGCGAGGCAGAGAAGAGAATGCAAGGAAACCATACCTTGACTGGCTTTTGATAAGCACAATGCTTCTGAAGTGACTGGTAATAAGCAATGCTAACAGCAAAGGGTATTCGCTACCTTGTGTTTGTTTCCCCTGTGGGAAGCTGGAAGGAATTACAAGAGGGGCTCCTGGAGGAGCAGTGCCTGCTGGGGTGCTGGCTGTGGCACTTCTGGTACAGGCTCACAGCATCCAGTCAGTGTGGGTCAAACCCACCTCTGACTTTGCTGAGTTGAGGCTAAATATCCGCTTCCTGAATTAACCCTCACTTTGTACAACTGCTGTTTGCCAGAATTTATCTGGGACATGAGCAGAACTAGAAGGGAATAAGGGGAGATGACGGGGGGGGTGGCGTGCAGGGGAGGGAAGACTTTGCATGTTTTAGCCAGGATTTGAACTTAGCTGAGTACTCAATTGATTAGAAAGACTCAAAAAAGCCATTGTGCAAAACTGGCTTCAGACCTCACCCTTCTTCCAGGGGAAAGCCATAAGTTCAAGGTGAGGGCAGATGAAGGCCTGGGCTGGGGAGGGGGGTCATTGTGGAGGGCAATCACAATGCTGGAATAGGCTGGAGGATTTGCTGTCTGACACAGTAGAAAACGTGAAGTACCATAACTTACTGGGTATTTACTGAACTTGGCAGGATATACATTAGGCCTGAGCAATTAGTGCTGATTAGCAGTTCCCTCTGCTGGCTGAGCTAATGAAGTTAATTCATTCAGTTCTACAGGTTTATTTCTGAGTCTGCAAGGGTGCAGTTAAGTTGAGCATTGTGGTATCTCCACATGTGAATTAACAAGGATGGCTACATAAAGCGGTGGCACAGGGGAACTGTACAGCAAATACTAAACACATGGTTTGCTCTACTGCCATCAAAGTCTTCTCTGGTAATAAAAAGAGGAGAGCAGGCACAGATTCTTGTTCTAGGAGTGATTCTGACATGCATTTCCCTGGATGATTCAGAGCCATTGCTGATGATACTTGTGTTGGGTTTGTTGCTCCCTTGTTTTGCAGAGTTTTGGGGGTTTTTTGAGGTTTTTTTTTGGGGGGGTGGTGGTGGTGGTGTACATACTGTTTGTTATGGGGCTTTAAGCAAGGACATAAGTCTCTCCATTATTTACACTTTATAAAATATTGTTTTAAGAGGCTGCATTTTTTTAAATTGAACAAAATACTCTTTTTCTTCAAGTAGCAATAAAGCAGACCATTAATTTGTCTTCTACTTTTCTTAGACAAAATGGAGATGTGGTGACTTACCACATCATTAATGAGTTATGAGCTAATTGGTATACACCTCTGAAGGCTTAAGTCACTCTGAAATAAGAAATGAAGTCAGGTTGTCAGCTTCCAAGCCGTGTTTCCTTCCGTCCAAATGGTTCTTTCCAATGTGGTTCCTCTGCGAAGCCACTGTCTGCTCACAGACTTAAACAACATCAGCCGGAATCACAGCTCAGTGATGCTATGAAAACATTTTTACAGACAAATGCACTTTTCTTACCTTCCATGGATTTCATTAACTTTTTTTTTTTTCATTTATGTGGCCTGTGAATGAAAAGCCCTGGCTTCTCTACATTTGTGCCATTAATTTGCCAGGTGCTTTTAGACACCTCTGTCTGCTGCTGCTCTCAGTAGAACTGGGTTAATGTTAACTCACCTGTCACAAAATGCTTTACAAGTAAACATAAAGAAGGCTATGCAACTGCTAAGTAGTTGTTTTCACTTCCAGGGAAACTGGCTCAAACCCAGTGTCTCAGGCAGCTGAAGGCTTTCCATGAGGAGATTCCTGTGGGTTTCTGTGCAGAGCCCTGCCACCGCCCCTCGCCATCCAGCCAGGAGTCGGGCCCGAGGCAAAATGACTGCCTTCTCCCCCTGCCAGAGGAATCCTGCTCTGCTCTGGCCCCGGCTGCAAACTGAAATATGTGCTTCCCATGCCGTGGCTCGAGCTCCTCAGGAAAACTTCAGCTACATCCAAAGTAATAACTGAACGCAAGCATCCCAGGCTAAGACCAGGATTACTGTGGGAATGACTGGATGCTGCCAGAGGGAGCGGCTGCCGTGGGAGGCGAGGACAGCCAAGCTAAACAACCACTGTCTGGTCCCACGTTATCCTCTTCTTTGGGAGCAGCAGCCCTCCCACTGCTCGCCATCGGGCCGGGACTGGGGGACCCTGCTCGTTGGCCCAGCTGGGCAAGGGACCCCTTCTATGCCTGGCTCTGCTGGTGCCGAGGCTTTGGGCTTCGACTTGCCCCAGCCGTGTGTGATGCTTGAGTGTGCCTGGCTGCATGTACTATAAATCACTTTCACTTTCTTATTTGTACTGTGAGTATTTGCATACAAAAAGCCCCATTAGCCCCAATCAAAGGATATTTAGATTGTGGGTGTTGAACAACCACAAGCAGACAGTCGAGTTGCGAGTTGAACACGTTTCCCACCTAAAAGTGAAACATTTGGTGGTGTCATAGGAATTTTTTTACTAACCTATTAATAACAATTATACTGCTTTTCATGTTGGGTTTTTACCAGTGCGTTAAAATTGAATTTCTGTAATGGCAGGAAGTTTAATTTCAGGAAAGGTAAAATGTGTTACCATTTTCTATTTAAAATATTTCTACATAAGTTGTTGAGCATTATTTATAGATGCATTATGACACCGCTACCAAGTGAAATTAATTTGATATATGCTTTTAATAATATTAACCAACCAGACAATAATGGTACTAGAGCTGCAAGTGCAACCACTTCTCTACAAGTCCTCATCTCCTTTGTGGTCCAAGCTACCAATGCCTTTGTGGTAAAGACTAGGTCATAGCTAGTTAATCACCCCCAAGTAACTCATGATTTACTGAAGTATAATCAATGTTCAATTTACCCATTGTTTTATATGTTGGGCTACTGGAACCATTAAAATTTAACCCTCCTGATTTAAATAGGTTGGGAGGTTTCATTATAGGGGAGAAAACAGAGACTAAGTGGAGCAAGCACACGTAGAAATAAGGTCTTGGTGCACGTTTGCTTTCCGGCACGTACCCACGCTTTATATATGTCAGTCGCAGGGGAAATTCAGAAGTCCCCGTGTGGAAACTCGGGAGTATTGGTATGCAAATGAGGAAGCACTAGTAGGTAGTCTCACTGCTTCCTGCATTTTACATGAAAAGTGGCAGTACTCATGCTGCCAACATGGCACGCTTGTATACACTATCAAGCCATTTCAGCCACTGAGTCTGTATTTGGGCTATATGGATGCATCAAATCTGGGCTAAAAGAAGCCCTTTCCTTTAATTAAATGATGTTTAAATCACTTGTTTCTTGTGATTTGCTAGTGAATTAGCTCCTGTGCTGTAAAAGGGATTTTCAGCTCTTCAGGATGGGACCGAGCTGAGTCTGAGATGCTCGCAGTCAGGAAATACTCAAATGAACACACAGCGGCTCAGGAGGAAATAAGCTGGGGGAAACAGCCTAGGGAAAGGGATGCACCAGCAGCAGCAAGGGGGAAGTGGGTTAGTTTTAAGCAGCAGTTTTCCACCTTTTTCCATTTGCAGACCTGCAAGTAGCTAATTTTTGCTTCCTGTCAGTGGGCTGGGAGGCCCCTGAGCAACAAACCTGGAGGTGGCCCAGGAGCCTGCAAAGTCCAGCTGAAAACCGCCATGGGGGATGCATCGCTAAGGTGGTTGTGGATGCATTCAGAGAGGTCCTGTCTCAGCTGGGGACCTGTACGGCCAGGCACATGGAGATGACTGTGCCAGCAGGGTGATGGAAGAGGATTCGGGTCTGGAAACAGGAGGAGAGAAGAAGAGAGCGGGCAGGTGGGGAGCTGCGCGGCTGAGAAAGATGAGAGAAGAGGAGGGATTCGTAGTAAGGTGCAGTAAGAAACTTCTGTTGGATTTGAGAGACACGTGCTGTCAATAAAATTGTGTGTTTTAGAGAGAAAAGGAATGAAAATTAATTCCGAAGACTCTAACAAAAAAAAATCTTTTGGAGTAAAGCTGTATTTAATTTGGTTATAATCCCCTGAATTGAGATATATTTCAAGTTGACTGAAGACTCCCGAGCATGGCTCGCAGAGGAAACCTGATCATTTTTGGCAGAGGGAAGAAAAACTGTCTGTTAGAACTAAGTTCTCTCAGCTGGCACGTTTATCACCTGAGATCAATGAAAACCAGAGGATAAATAAAAGCAGATTTTGAAAACGAACGGATAGACATTCAGGCACCAAAATTTTTTTTTTTTTTTTTTTCTGGGTCTCTTCTTTTATTTTTCTGCCTTGGAGAAAATTAAATTGAAACATTTTATTGACAAGCCTGTATCTTATTTGCACATTTGCAAGACTGATAAACGAGTGGCTAATGTTGTATAGGTCTCCGATTTGCTGCCCCATCAGACCTATTAGTTTGCCCTACTAGATGCAGACACTTGAATATGGTGTGACTTTGAAGGTGTGACACAATGTTCTGCTTTAACAGGAAGCATGTGGCCCAGTTTTTAACTGCTTAGCAGGACTTAGACCGGACTAAAATTACTGAGCAGCATGCTCATGATTTTATAAAAGGTAACTGTATTTTCCCAGGGTGACTTGGTATTTTTAAGGGAAAGAGAGAGTAAACAGTATGTTTGTATTTAGTAACAAGCCCTGGAAATGTACCTGGAATGTGGGCAAAGCTTTGGAGATACAAGAGGAGAGAGTGCTGAATCACTCCCAGGATCTTATGCAATGTAGAAGCATCCTTGATTACTGTCCTTGTGTGCACCTTGTATGTCTTCCTTTCTTTAGATTCAAATGTACTGGAAGAGTTGAGCTTCTCTCAGTGTCTGCCCCACCTGACCTCTCTCCTCTGTGCTCTTTTTCCTGTCTTGAAGGGCACAGCATTTTATTTCCATCCCCTTCAAAATTATTGCCATATGTTGTCCATCTTCCATCTCTCCGTCTAACTTCTCCCATTTGGCCTTCGTCCTTGATTTTGGTTCTGGAGTCCATTGCTCCATTCTCCCTCTCTCTGTGGTCTCCTCTGCTCATGCTCTGAGCAACACCATCTCCATCCACACCAAAAGGGCCAGTCCCTTGAGCTGTTCTCCACTAGACGCTGCCATCTCCACTTTCTATAAAGCTAACGAGATGAACACCATCAGGCTTTCTCCGATGCCACTTTTCCTACTTTAATGGAGTTTACTGAAGGCGTGCACGAGGCTATTTTATTAACTGCTTTCACTAGCTATCTTAAAGCACACCGCTTTTTTATGCTGCTGATAAAAAGAAAAGACAAGGGCTAAGCCACCAGGGTGCTGAGACCAGCACACCTCACGCAGATCGGTATCATTTCATTGGTTCCACGTATTTCCCCTTTTATTGTCCACTGCATCTGGCCTTATATCTTTTGTTCTGGATTTGTGCCGAGTACAATGGGATCCACACCCTTGACTGAGATCCCAAAAGCTTTCTGTAATTAAATATTTAAGAAGAGTAAGAGCAGTTGAAATCTATCCATAACCAACTCTTGTTATGGCTGGAGTAAGGTTTTAATATAGAAATCAAACACGGAAGTCTTTTATTCACTGGTTATTCCTGTGCTTTTTGTATATAAATTTATGCTTTAGTATGAATGGTTTGTAATCTAGGTATGTTTGGATCTATATTTTCTTTAGAGCAACAGCAAATCAAGGAAAAAAATATCATCAGTGTGGAAAGGTAGAGTCTGTTTCTATAATACACTGTATTTGAACTACAGCCTGTACGACAGGTGCCTCTGGTAGACAGATAAATCGTTATGCAGAGAAAAAATTACAACAGTTGTGTGTGCCACATTTATTGTCAAAACTCCCTAAACCCCAGCAAGGGATGGGAAATTCCAGTTGTGTGTGTTTGATGAAAGAATATGAAGACATTATATGCAAGAAATCTTGAGGCAGAGCTATGTAGTACTCAACCATCCTGGCTGTAAGAGTGAGAGGTCAGCACGCCTGTTAGCAGAGGCCCGTCCATCTATCAATTTTTTAAAAAAATTTTTTTCTTTTCTTCTTTTCCTGAGAACAGCACTACTCCATTAAAGTCCTTAGATATTACCAGAAAGGTGTAATGCAGGGGGAAAATGAAGCAAAGGCTTGATTCAGTGACGTGTCATGACAGAAGCAAAGTCATATTTTTTCTAGTTGAAAGAAGAGATCTTATCAAGACTGTCTCTTTAATTTACCCGTAATATTTGAAGCAGACTCCTAGTATTTAATGAGCTGCTGAACACAGTGACAGCTATAATTTGGCTAATTAAAAGTGACAGGCGAGGATTCTTCCCCAAAGGCAGGAAAAAACCCACTCATTTCCCTTAATAGTTGGTTGGCAAGTCTGCATTTTGTCATTGGCAGGACCTCATGAAGTACATCTCCAGCCAGATCAATGCCTGGGCATATTTCCGAGAGCATATCCCAGCCGTGCGATGAAGTGCCATGCAGAGACCCGCAAGGTAGCTACACGCCAGCTGACTTTGCAGCCTGGAGCTGTGTGGTGGCATCCTCTCAGGTACCAAGTGGTGTTAGATGCACTGGGAGGCAACAAGTCTCCACCAGTTAGTCTGTTCTCTGTTAGTCTGCGCTGCCACATTTTTGTTGCTCTTGTTACCTGGGGCAGCAGGATTAGAGCTAGCCCGTGTGTGCATGCACTCCAGTCACACCACATATGTTTCTTTTATGCTTTTGCTGGACGTTTTATTGTTACATCTAGTGGAAAAACATCAGTTTAATCCCACCCCCTCTCCCTAGCCTACCTTCCGTCACTGCTTCCCCCCGCCCCGCGCCATTCATTATCCAGTTCTTCGTATTCCCACTACCTACTCACTCTAATTTAAAACTAAGCTTAAAATTTGGTCAAAGCGGCTTTCTTTTCCTGCTTCCTGTGTCAAGCTATTACACCAGGGAAGGAAGGTTCTCATTTTGCTGAGCTAAGTCCAAGTTGGGAGTTACTGGTCTGAGTTGAGCTTGAGCCTCTGCAGCTTGAACCAGGTATTTAACATCTCTCAGCACCTCAACTGCTACCTGCAACATGAGATGAGAAAAAGCCCACCTGGCCTAAATGTTCTGAGCTTTATCATACTGCTCTTTGCAGTCTGTTGGAAGATCTTACGATGGAAGGTTTTGTAGGGACATAAAACCTTTTTTTCAGGGTGCTGTTAAAGGATCAACAGTGCATTTTTTGTAACCGCCTGTGTTCACACCAGCCAATAACAAGTGTAAAAACCAGCCAAGGTGAGTGGTGGCAACCATTTTGTGCTCACATTGCACTGCTTAAAATGTGAGTGAACACCAGTGATTGGGACCAAATGCCCTTGTCGTAGTATCCCACCCCTCTGTCCTGTGTATTTTTTCACCCTTCATCTCCTTGGGATATATCCATTACCTCTGCCCAACTGCGCAGTTAGTTTTTGCCTCTCTCTGATGCGTATCTGTGTCACTTTGTCCTGACCACTTCTCCTACCGGCCTTCCCATGTTGGTGAGCATTCTGGCTTTCAACCCGTTGCTCTCGAGTCTCACTGCAGCACTACTGTGTCAGAGCAGCCTCTTCCCTGCCTGCTGGCAGATGAAAATGATTATTCAGAGAAGGATGCAATAAGTTTTACTGTGCTAGTTCAAAGGGAATGGATGCCTCTTGGAACGGCAATGCATTTGTAACCCAAATCAAGTTACTCTGCCTCTTGCAGCTCTTTGAGTAGAGCAGGATAACTTACCTGTGCATTGGCATATAGAAATGCGGTATATATCCTTGCTTTTCCATTAATGTCACTGAAAAGGGAGCACAAATAAAAATATTTAAAGTTCTCTGATCTTCCAGTATTACGGGTGGGCTGGGATTCAGGAAAGACTCTGGATTTGCTTGGATTTAAGCAAAGAACTTTGAAAATAGAGATTGAATTGTTCAAAGTATGTGTAATAAGGGATGAGGCCTCTGCCAAATCAATTCCTAGTTTAAGTAAGCTCAAAAGCAATATCTAATTACTATTATGTCTGTGATGTCTGCTTGGTGGTCTCTGCAAAAAACAAGTTTTGAACTTGAAGAGATTCCCAGCGTACAGCTAGCAATAGCTTGAAAGCAACTAACACTGACCCAAGCTTGCAGATTTCACGCTAGGCTTAGGAAACATCTTGTATGTATTTCTGTGACAGTTAAAGCTGGTCTAAGTCAGAGCTGGAACAAGCACAGTTCCAGCCAGGCAGTTACTTTGCCCCAGCACAAAGTTTGTCTGGTGAGACGGTTCAAAGAGCAAACCAGAAAATTAACAGATACAAAACTGAAATTACCAAGTTGGGGAAAAAAAAAAAATCCAGTAACTTTTTGGTCACTCGGCTACCTGAAACAATTTGCAGTGGGATCAGGAAAACACCAGCAGCTGACACTGCTGTCCTGCACCCTAACACAGCTGAGGCACGTGGATGGGTCAGCCATGGGAGCAGTGTTCAGGCCTCTAGAAATTAGTTGGCAGCTTTTCTTGTCCTGTGCTTTCTTCTTAACCTTGCTCTCCTTCACAGCCTCTCCATCTTGTCTCCCTCGGTGTGGCTGAAGCCTGGTCCGTTTGCATTTCTCTTTTTTCAACTCTGTTCTCCGTAATTGCCTTTTGTAACTGATGCAACCTGCTTTCCTGTCAGCTGCTTTTCCCCCCGGTGAGGAGCGAGGCTTGAAAGTTTGAAAGACTTTGCCCCTCCCTTGTGCAAAAGACAGCATGAGGCTAGCAGCATTTTCCACCAAAAATATACATGCCCATTATACCTACAGAATAAATAGCATCCCGAATTTGCTGCTTTTATGGACTTTCCAGAAGGACAGGAGTTCTGATATGTGAAATGGTGATCCAAAGGATGAGGCAGGGTCTCTTTCTTTCAATGGTTCTTGTTTTATTAGCTGTTCCTTGATGACACCTATGCTGCTTCGTCATAGGCTTCTTGGCATAGAAAGCGGCATCTATAAAAGCAAACAGTATCCAATACTTACACTGTGGGTGTATATGCAAGCTTCATTTGAGACGATATTCCCCATGTTCTGAGTTAGTCTCATTTATACAACAGCAATTTTGCACCCTTGTAGTCATGTAAATGGGCTTTAAAGAAGTCACAAATATAATTTGTAGCTACCCTCGGGACATGAATTCCCTCCCACCGTTTGGAAATGTGTTACCAAGCTGCATTAGGTTTGGAGATTACTTTCATGCAACAGAACAAAATTGTGTTGAAGCATCTATTGCAAGATTGAAAAATGCCAATGTTTTATTTCTGTTTGTGTCCTGGTCAGCAGGAAGAAGGTAATGCTAGTTTTCTGAGACCATCAAGAATTTAATCACAACAAATTGATCCCTACAAATCATTTCAGCTTTGACAAAACAACATTTTTCAATGCAGATTCATTTTGTTGGATGTTCGCATTGGTTCCAATCATCTTACTTCCGTTTTAAGTTCCTTTCCATATGGCCACAGTGCAGTAAAACAGATCTTCTTGTTGACCATTGACAGGGTCAGGCAATGCAGGTTAGGAATACAGAACTTCTAAAATAATGCCCTACTTCTGCTGTCCCACTTAGAAGACAATTTGATTGAGCATTTGTTTCAACTAATTTTGTTTATGAAAAGCAATACTTTCCAGGTCTGACATCATTCTCTAATTCGCACTGAATGTGATGCAGTATAGTTTTCAAAAGCTTTGCTTTCTTTTCCTTTCTTGGATTTTTTGGTTTGGGTTTTTTTTTTTGTTGTTGTTGTTGGGTTTTTTTAAGTGAAAAGTTCTGATTGCTCCAATCATCTTTAAAGGGCAGATACTGCTTAGGGATAAAGCAGTCTACTTGAGCGCCTGAGAGCACTGTCTCACATTATCTCATTGGCAAAGTTCCTGAAGTTGTATTTTTAATCTGCAATTAATTGCACACTATGGACCAATTCTGCCAAGCTTCTTGGGCTAAAGCTTTGAGGTGGCCACAGGAGAGACAAGGCAATGGGAAGCAAGCTATTAGACATTGCCTGCCAGGTCTTACAGCCAACAAGTAAACCACTGCTATTCTGATGATGTTGCATGGCAGGGTAAGTGTGTATTCTTCAGACACGCTGTTGAGGTTTTTCAACCTGCAGGGTTTTTATTTTATTGCGAACAAATACTTTGGCATAAGACAAAACAAGAGAACTGACAGTGCTAAAATATGTGCTAAGACACGGATGTCTCTGCAGCGGCAACGCTAGATGGTGGTTGGTCAGACTTTGCGTAAGTAGAGGCAATGAGGTGCAGCTCTATTTCTCACTTCTGTCATTAAACGCCCTGCTTTGTTCAACATTTCCACAGTGTTTTCGTCCCCTCCCTGGGGAAATTTGCCAAAGCATTAGGACCATTTCACAGACAGGAGAGAGGAAGACAGAGACAGGAGAGGGTTAGTGCCACAGCCCCAGGCAGGCCGTGCGACTCGCCCTGCTCTTCCTTCACAGCAGGCACGCTCCTCTGAACCACCCTCCTCACCTCCCCCTGCCCCACCAGGCCGATGGATTTTACTTTACCTCTGACGCATTTTGCAGGTCTTCCAAATAACTGTTCCCACTCCTGAGCATGATTCCAGTTTACATCTTTTTCTTCCTTGATCTCTGTTCACCATTGAAGATCCCTTCCTCTGGAAACTTTCTAATTCCCCAGTTCTTGTCATCTCCGATTGCTCCCTCCAGCCATCGCTCCTGAAGGTGGAATTGGCGAAGAGATTACATCCACTGGCCATAAATTCCTAAATGATGAGGCTTAACCATGTTTGTTTCAATTCCTACACCTTGAAAAAGAAGGCAGTAATTTCCCACCGGTCCCCCGGAGAGGGTTAAGATTAAGTAAACAATGTTTGAAAAGCAGATGTGTCCAAGCATTTCCAGAGCTCTAGCGAGAGGAAACTTCTTGTTGAGCTGCATGTCTCAAATCACTTTCAACAATTATTTTCTTTTTACGGTTGTGAGCATATTTAAAAGGAAAAGAAGTACTCACTTTTTTGGCATTTGCAGTTTGAAATTCATGTCTCTGTCACATTCCTTTGGCTTTTCTCTCATGTTCATTACTATGCTCTCTAAGTGCTTAAAAAACATGAGCTCCTAGGACAATAGAATTTTTAAATTAGCCAGAGTGTGATGTTCAGAGGAACGGAGCTAGCTGAGAACCCCTTGGAATTCATTAGATGCCAGATTTAAGCTACATAACCAAGCTAGATGTTCACATTTCAAAGATATTTTTTTTAAGTATTTAAACAGAGTGTTCAGACTGAAGAAGGGCAATCCCCAGAGAGCCTTTAAAATGGAGAAGGAAGAAAAAGAGTTGGGCAAAATTGTCTTGCAACTGGCTTCCGATGCTGGTAAGTAATTAAATCGGTAAAAAGTTAAAACTCTTGAAATGGTTTAAAATGCAGGTACAGAACAACCTTTCCCAAGGAGCTGGAGTGCCTTTTTAGGGATCCCACAAAAGGTTGCAGCAGTAATTCATTTGATTTAACTGATTTTGCCACTTTTTCTCTGGGAGGTGATAAAGCTGCTTGTCAAGATAGATAAGAATGCTGCATTGTGGACTGCGTGCTCACAGCGTTTTCCAATTTAAGCCTTCTATCATCAGGGCTTTTTCATCATCTTCAGGCAAACTCCAAGTATTATGGTTTGCTATTCTTTTAGTGTCTCAAAGTACACCAGGCATATTAAAGATAGAGAAAGCAACATGTGTCCCTGACTAAGAGAGGATTTCTTAATTACTCTTTTATTATGTATCTTATTACTTTCTAGAGGCTTCGATTAATGCCTTGGCCACTGCACAAATACAGAGGAAGGTTCCATCTTCTGAGAGGAAGGCTCCATCTTCTGAGAGGAGGCTCACAGAATCATAGAATCATTGAATGGTTAGAGTTGGAAGGGACCTTAAAGATCATCAAGTTCCAACCCCCCTGCCACGGGCAGGGACACCTCTCACTACAGCAGGTTGCTCAAAGCCCCATCCAGCCCGGCCTTAAACACTTCCAGGGATGGGGCCTCCACAACTTCCCTGGGTAACCTGTTCCAGTGCCTCACCACCCTCACAGTAAAGAACTTCTTCCTAATATCTAATCTAAATCTCCCCTCTTCCAATTTAAAAACATTACCCCTCTTCCTAGCACTAGACTTCCTGACAAAGAGTCCCTCTCCAGCTCTCCTGTAGGCTCCCTTCAGATACTGAAAGACTGCTATCAGGTCTCCCCGGAGCCTTCTCTTCTCCAGGCTGAACAGCCCCAGCTCTCTCAGCCTGTCCTCATAGGAGAGGTGCTCCATCCCTCTAATCATCTTAGTGGCCCTTCGCTGGACCTGTTCCAACAGTT